>SJYT01038396.1:171495-212291 GCA_006410635.1 Cephalophus harveyi | reverse complement strand
TTTAGCATCATTCCTTCCAAAGAAATCCCAGGGCTGATCTCCTTCAGAATGGACTGGTTGGATCTCCTTGCAGTCCAAGGGACTCTCAAGAGTCTTCTCCAACACCACAGTTCAAACGCATCAATTCTTCGGTGTTCAGCATAGCTTTAATAAGATATAATTTACATACCATGATATTCACATGGTATGTAAGTTCAGCCTGTCCAATTCATTTATTTTTAGCATATACACAGAATTATGAAAACTATCACCACTATCTAATTGTGGAATATTTTTATCATCCAAAATGAAATCCCAGATCTATTAAAAGTCACTCCCAGTATCCTCCCCCCTTCCCCTAATGGTCTCTAATCTACTCTCTGTTTTTATGGATTTGCCTGTTCTGGACATATTATATAAGTAAAATCATACAATATATGTTGTTTTGTGTTTAACTTCTTGCATTTAGCATAATGTATTTAAGGTTCACTTATATGGCATTCTTATTACAAAGCAACATCCCATTGTATAGATGTAATATTATTTATTCATCAGTTAATAAATATTTGGCTTATTGTAAAGTAATTGACCTCCAATTAAAATAAATTTATATAAAAAATAGATAAATATTTGGGTTGTTTTCAAATATATACTTTTATGAAATAATGCTGCTATGAACATTCAGTACAGGTTTTTCTGTGTGTGTATGTTTTCATTTCTTTAGCATTTATACTTGTAGAATTCCTTGAGGATATAGTAACTCCATGTTTACCATTTTGAATAACTACAAAGAATTTTTCAAAGCAGCTCCAACATTTTACATTTCCACCAGCAATGTATGAGGTTCAAATGTCTCCACATCTTCACCAACACTTTTTAATCACTTCTAAAATTTAATTTTGGAGAGCAAAAAGCTATTCCTTATTGTGGCTTTGATTTTCATTACCATAGGTTTTAATGATTTTGAGCATCTTTTTGTTTGTTTAATGACCATTTGTATAGAAAATATATATCCAACCAAACCCTTTGCCCATGTGTTAATTGAGTTCTTTTGTATTACTGAATTGTAAGAGTTCTTTTATCTATTCTGTATGCAAGTAAGTGCCTTATTAAATTACATGATTTGGAAATATTTTCTCTTATTCTGTGTATCTTCTTTTTGCATTAGTGAGGGTTTATTTTGTCTGGTATTAGTATAACCATTCAGATCCTATTTTAATATTTCATGGTAATAAAATGTTTCATGTTTCAAGGGTTATTTTTGCCCTTTTAATCCATTTGGTTCTTTGAATCTAAAGTGTATTTCTTGTAGATGACACAAGAGTTGGATCATTTTTTTAAAATCCATTCTGCTAATATATGCCTGTTAATAAGAATATTTAACCCCACTTATATTTTATACTTTTTATTGGAGTATAGTTGATTTACAATGTTGTGATAGTTTCAGGGGTACAGCAAAGTGACTCAGTTATACATATATGTATATCCACACTTTTTTAGATTATTTTCCTATATAAGCCATTACAGAATATTGATGAGATTTCCCTGTGCTATACAGTAGGTCCTTATTAGTTGTCTATATTATATATAGTAATGTGTATATGTCAACTCCTATCTACCAATTTATTACTCCCCCTCATTATCCCCTGGCAAACTTAAGTTTGTTTTCTACATCATCTGTACCTCTGCTTCTGTTTTGTAGATAAGTTCATTTGTACGCTGTTTAGATTCCACATATAAGTAATACCATATTGATGTTGGCAATTTGATCTCTGGTTCCTCTGCCTTTTCTAAAGCCAGCTTGAACATCAGGGAGTTCACGGTTCACGTATTGCTGAAGCCTGGCTTGGAGGATTTTGAGCATTACTTTACTAGCATGTGAGATGAGTGCAATTGTGCGGTAATTGGAGCATTCTTTTGCATTTCCTTTCTTTGGAATTGGAATGAAAACTGACCTTTTCCAGTCCTGTGGCCACTGCCGAGTTTTCCACATTTGCTGGCTGATTGAGTGCAGCACTTTCACAGCATCATCTTTCAGGATTTGAAACAGCTCATTAGTACTTAATGGATTTAAGTATTTCACCCATTTTGAGTTAATTTTTGTGAGTGGTATAAGATAGGGGTCAAATTTGATTCCTTTACATGTGAATATCTTCTTTGGGACTTCTCTGGTGGCTCAGATGGTAAAGCATCTGCCTACAATGAGAAAGACCCGGGTTCAATCCCTGGGTTGGGAAGATCCCCTGGAGAAGGAAATACCAACTCAGTCCAGTATTCTTGCCTGGAAAATCACATGCACGGAGGAGGAACCTAGTAGGCTACAGTCCATGGGGTCACAAAGAGTCAGACATAACTGAGCAATTTCACTTTCACTTTCTATCCTCTTTGCACACCAGCATTTATTGAATAGATTTTCTGTTTTCCATTGAGTATTCTTGGCTCCATTATCAAATATTCAGTTCAGTTCAGTTGCTCAGTCGTGTCTGACTCTTTGTGACCCCATGGACTGCAACACACCAGGCCTCCCTGTCCATCACCAACTCCCAGAGTTTACTCAAACTCATGTCCATTGAGTCGGTGATGCCATCCAACTATCTCATCCTCTCTTGTCCCCTTCTTCTCTTGCCTTTAATCTTTATTAGCATCAGGGTCTTTTCTAGTGAGTCAGTTCTTCACATCAGGTGGCCAAAGTATTTGAATTTCAGCTTCAACATCGTCAAATACTACTTGACCTTATATGATTTATGATGTTGGCTGGGTGCTTGTCATTTATGGCCTTTCTTATGATGAGATATGTTCCTTCTGTGCCTGTTTATTAGGTACATGCTGGATTCTGTTCCACTGGATTCTTTGTCTTGTTTTAATGCCCTTACCACACTCCTTTAATTAAAGCTTTATGTTCTACTATATACTTTATAAAGCTATAGCTTTATAGTAGAGCTTGACATTAGGAAGTGTGATACCTCCTTCTTTGTTCTTCTTTATTATTTTGGCTATTAGGGTTTTTGGTGATATTTTTAGAATACTTTAAGATACTGATTTTAGAAGTGTTTTTTGTATTTCTGTAAAAGTGTCATTAAAATCTTATTTCTTCAATTTTTATTGAAATATAGTTAATTTACAGTGTTTTGTTAGGTTTAGATATACAGCAAAGTGATTCAGGTGTGTTTGTATATATGTATACAGATATAGATATAGAAAAATTTTATTTATATGTAATATATGAATATATCTAGATTATTTTCCATTGCAGTTTATTACAAGACATTAAGTGTGGTTCCCTGTGCTATACAGTAGGTCCTTTTTGGTTATCTATTTTGTTTGTATATAGTAGTGTGTATATTTTAATCCCAAGCTCCAGGATTGCATCGAATCTATAGATGGCTTTTGGTAGTACTGACATTTCAACAATATTAATCTTCCAGTCCATGAACATAAATACCTTTCCATTTATTTGTGTCTCCTATTTCTTTCATCAATAAAAATGTAATTTTCAGAGTAGAAATTTTTTACCTCTTTGGTTAAATTTATTCCTAAGTATTTTATCATTTTTGATGCTATTATAAATGGAATTGATATATTTTTTATAAAATTGTTAGTGTGTAGAAATGCTACTGATTTTTGCATGTTAATTTTGTACCCTGCAACTTTACCAAATTCACTGATTAGTTCTAACAGGTTTTTGGTGAAATGTGTAGGATTTTCTATGTATAAAATCATGTCATCTGCAAATAGAGACAGTATGACTTCTTCCTTTCCAATTCTGATACCTTTATTTTTCTCTCCCAATTGCTCTAGCAAAGACTTAACAGTACTATATAGATTAGGTGTGATGAGAGTGGGCACACTTGTCTTGTTCCTGATTTTAGAAGAAAAGCTTTAAACTTTTCACTATTGAGTATAATGTTGGCTGTGGGCTTGTCATTTGTGGTCTTTTATTATGTTGAGATATGTTCCTTCTAGACCTAATTTGGTAAGTGTTTTTTTTATCATGAACAGATGTTAAGTTTTGTCAAATGCTTTTCTGTATCTATTGAGATTATCATATGATTCTTTTCTTCCATTTTATTAATGTAATATATCCCATTGATTTGCATATGTTGAGCAATCCTTTCATCCCAGGATAAATTCCACTTGATCAAGGTGAATGATTCTTTTAATGTACTGCTAAATTTGGTTTTGCTAGTATTTTGTTGAGACTTCTAGCAACTGTACTTACTAGGGATATTGGGCATAGTTTTATTGCAGTGTCCTTATCTGACTTTGATATCAATCAGACATCAGGATATCTGATTATCAGGAGAATGCTGGCCTTGTAAAGTGAGTTTGGAAGTCTTCCCTCTTCAATATTTTGGAAGAGTTTGAGAAGAATTTTATCTTAATTATTCTCTAAATGTTTAGTAAAATTCACCAGTGAAGCAGTCTGGTCCTGGGTTTTTCTTCACTGGGAGGTTTTTGGTTACTGATTCAATATCCTTACTAGTAATTGGTCTGTTCAGATTTTCTATTCCCGATTTAGTCATGGTAGTTTGTATGTTTTCTAAGAATTTTTTCATTTCTTCAAGATTATCCAGTTTGTTAGCATCTGGTTGTTTATAGTAGCATCTTATGATTCTTTTTATTTCTGCTTATATCCGTTGCAATGTCTTCTTTTTCATTTACAATGTTGATTTAGGTCTTCTCTCCTTTTTCCTTGGTTAGTCTACCTTAGAGTTTGTCGGTTTTATTTCTTTTCAAAGAACCAACTTTTAGTTCGCTTAGTGTTTTCTATTTTTCTGTTCTCTATTTCCTTAATTTCTGCTTTAATCTTTATTTCCTTCCTTCTGCTAACTTGGGGTCACCTTATTTTTCTAGTTCCTAAGGAATAGAATTAGGTTGTTGGGGTCATTCCTGCTTTTTAGTGTAGGTATTTATTGCTACAAACTTTGCTCTTAGAACGGTTCTTTCTGCATGGCATAAGGTCAGGTATGCTGTGTTTCCATTTTAATTTGTCTCAAAACTTTACTGTCTTTAATTTCCTCTTCAATCTGTTGGTTGTTCAGTAAAGTGTTTAATTTCTATGCATTTATGAACTTTTTCCAGTTTACCTCTTGTTATGATTTCAGTTTTCTTGAAGAATTGTTTCATGGCCTAACATTTGGTCTATCCTAAAAAAAGTTCCATTTGCACTTGAGAAGAATATGAATTCTGCTGTTGTCGACTAGAATGTTCTATATATGTCTGTTATATTATGTGATCAGTTCAGTTCTGTCGCTCAGTCATGTCTGACTCTTTGCGACCCCACGGACTACAGCACACCAGGCTTCCCTGTCCATCACCAACTCCCAGAACTTACTCCTGTCCATTGAGTCTGTGATGCCATCCAACCATCTCATCCTCTTTCGTCTCCTCCCGCCTTCAGTCTTTCCCTGCATCAAGGTCTTTTCAAATGAATCAGTTCTTCACATCAGGTGGCCAAATATTGGCGTTTCAGCTTCAGCATCAATCTTTCCAATGAATATTCAGGAATGATTTTCTTTAGGATGGATTGATTGGATCTCCTTGCAGTTCAAGGGACTCTCAAGAGTCCTCTCCAACACCACAGTTCAAAAGCATCAATTCTTCGGTGCTCAGCTTTCTTTAGAGTCCAACTGTCACATCCATACATGACCACTGGAAAAACCATAGCTTTGAATAGATGTTGGCAAAGTAATGTCTCTGCTTTTTAATATGCTGTCTAGGTTGGTCTGTAGTGTTTAAATTCAGTTTATTATCTTTTTGAATGATTTACCCATTGTTGACAGTAGAGTATTAAAATCACAAACTATTATTGTATTCATGTTTATTTCTCCTTTTAGCTTTGTTAGTTTTATTCTATGCATTTAGGTGCTTTGTTGGGTGCACAAATATTTACAATTGCTATAACATGATGTTGTTATTGACCTTTTTTATTATGTAATATATAATGGCCTTTTTTAAGAAAAACTGTTCTTAAAGTTCATTTTGTCTGATGTAAGTATAGCTCCCCCTGCCTTATTTGTAGACAGTGGGAAATTACCATTTGCTTGAAATGTCTTTCTCCATCCCTTCTCTCTGTTTATGTCTTTATGGTAAAGGGACTCTCTTTAAGGTAGTATGTTTCTGGATCTTGTTTTCCTATCCATTTAGCCATTCTTTTTTTTAAGATTTATTTATTTATTTTTTATTTTGGTGGGTCTTTGTTGCTGGACGGGCTTTCTCTAGTTACGGTAGGGGAATGGGGGGAGGGGTGTGGAGCAGGGCTACTCTTTGTTGCAGTGTATGGCCTTCTCATTGCTGTGGCTTCTCTTGCTGCAGAGCACCAGCTCTAGGCACGAGGGCCTCAGTAGTTGTGATGCACAGGCTCAGTTGCTTCGTGGCATGTGGAATCTTCCTAGGACAATGATCAAACCCATGTCCCCTGCATTGACAGATGGGTTTTTAACCACTAGACCACTAGGGAGGCCCCATTCTGTGTCTTTTGATTGGAGAGTTTAATATGTCAGTAACTATTGACAGGCAAGAATTTACTATTGCCGTTTGTTAATTGTTTTCTGATTGTTTTATAGATCCATTGTTCCTTGTTTCTTATCCTGCCATCATTTTGCATATTTTGATGCCTTTTGGCATCAGTATTCTTTGACTTCTTTTTCTTGTTCTTTTGTTTGTTACAGGTCTTTACTTTGTCATTGCCATGAAGATTACCTAAAATATCTTAAAATTATAACGCTTGATTTTAAATTGATAACAACTTCATTTCAGTAGAAGTCCTAAACTTTACACTTTTTCTTCTCCTACCCCTCACATTTTAGTTTATTGTTGTTAAAATTTGCGTATTTTTACATTACATATAACTAAGAAGGCTTTTTTAGTTTTAGGTATTTTACTACACTTTTAGTGTTTAATTATATTGTACACTACCATTACTATATTATAGACTCTTTTACTATTTATCATAGCTAGTGATTTTTATGCTACCTTTTTATGTTTCCAAAAGGGAAATTGTTGGGTTATTTAGTACTACTTTTGTTTGCTGAGGAACCCCTATACTGTTTTTGACAAGTGAAGAAGTGAAAGTTGCTCAGTCGTGTCTGACTCTTTGGACTCTATAGACTCCATGGACTATACAGTGCCCGGAATTCTCCAGGCCAGAATACTGGAGTGGGTAGCCTTTCCCTTCTCCAGGGTATCTTCCCAACCCAGGGATCGAATCCAGGTCTCCCGCATTGCAGGTGGATTCTTTACAAGCTGAGCCACAAGGGAAGCCCAAGAATACTGGAGTGGGTAGTTTATCCCTTATCCTTTTTGATGATGGATGCACCAATTTTCAGTAGACAAGGGTTCTCTTTCCTCCACATCCTCATCAGCATTTGTTTTTTTGTGGTCCTTTTTGATGATAGCCATTCAGACAGGTGTGGAGGTGTTATTTCATTGTGATTCTGATTTGCATTTCTCTAATTAGTGATGTTAAGTATCTTTTTCATGTTCCTATTAGCAATCAGTATGTTTGGAAAAATGTTCTGGTTTTTTGCCCATTTTTGGTTGAATTGTTTGCTTTTTTGATATTTAGTTGTGTATGAGCTCTTTATATATTTTAGATATTAACCCCTTTATGATCATCATTTACAAATATTTTCTCTCATTCTACAGGTTGTCTTTTCATTTTGTTAATAGTTTACTTTGCCACTTTAATTAGATCCTATTTGTTTGCTTTTGCTTTTGTTTTCCTTTGTGTTAGGAAGCAAATGAATATTGCTGCTAAGTCGCTTCAGTCATGTCTGACTCTGTGCGACCCCATAGACGGCAGCGCACCAGGCTCCCCCGTCCCTGGGATTCTCCAGGCAAGAACACTGGAGTGGGTTGCCATTTCCTTCTCCAATGCATGAAAGTGAAGAGTGAAAGTGAAGTCGCTCAGTCGTGTCTGACTCTTAGCGACCCCATGGACTGCAGCCCACCAGGCTCCTCCGTCCATGGGATTTTCCAGGCAAGAGTACTGGAGTGGGTTGCCATTGCCCTCTATGATTTATATCAAGGAGTATTCTTCTTATATTTTCTTCAAGGAATGTTATGGTTTCTGGTCTTACATTTTGGACTTGAATTCATTTTGAGTTCACTTTTGTATACCTATAGTTGTTCAGTTTTCTCAGCACTACTTATTGAAAAAATTGTCTTTTTCCAATTGTAAATTCTTGCCTCCTTTGTTGTGATTAGTTAACCATAAGTGTTAGTTTATTTCTGGATTGTCTATTCTTTTCCTTTGATCTATTTTGTGTTTTTGTGCCAGCACTATACTGTATATAGTATATAGTATAGTGCCAGCATTATACTTTGCCAACAAAGGTCCGTCTAGTCAAAGCTATGTTTTTTCCAGTGGTCACATACGGATGTGAGAGTTGGACTATAAAGAAAGCTGAGTGCCAAAGAATTGATGCTTTTGAACTGTGGTGTTGGGGAGAAGACTTTTGAGAGTCCCTTGGACTGCAAGGAGATCCAACCAGTCCATCCTAAGGGAGATCGATCAGTCCTGGGTTTTCATTGGAAGGACTGATGCTGAAGCTGAAACTCCAATACTTTGGCCACCTCATGCGAAGAACTGACTCACTAGAAAAGACCCCGATGCTGGGAAAGATTAAAGGCGGGAGAAGGGAATGACAGAGGGTGAGATGGTTGGATGGCATCACCGACCCAATGGACATGAGTTTGAGCAAGCTCAGACTCATCCTGCATGTATGCTGCAGTCCATGGGGTCACAAAGAGTCAGATGTAACTGAACTGAACTGATGCTGTTTTGATTACTGTAGCTTTGTTATAGTCTGAAGCCAGGGAACATGAAACCTCCAGCTCTGTTCTTTTCTCAAGACTGTTTTGGCTATTTGGGGTCTGTGGTGTTTACATTCAAATTTTAGAATTATTCTAATTATGTTAAACATGTTCGGTATTTTGTTAGGAATTTCATTGAATATGTAGATTGCCTTGGGAAATAGTCATTTTAACAATATTATTTCTCCCAGTTAATGAACATTATATATCTTTCCATCTGTTTCTGTCATCTTCAGTTTGTTTCACAATGTCTCATAGTTTTCCAAGTACAAGTATTTTTATCTCCCTAGTTAGACTTATTCCTAGGTATCCTATTTTTTTTGATATGATAAATGAGACTTAAAAAAAAAAAAACTTCTTTCTGACAATTCATTATCAGTGTATAGAAATGCAGCAGATTTCTGTATATTAATTTTGTATCATGCAGCCTTGTCAAATTCATTGAATTCTAGTTGTTTTTCAGTGATGTCTTCAGGATTTTCTGTGTGTAGTATCATGTCATCTGAAAACAGTGACAATTTTACTTCTTTCTTTCCTATTTTTCTTATCTGATTGCTGTGGCTAAGACTTCTAATACTGTGTTGAATAAAAGTGGGGAGAGTGGACATTCTTGTCTTGTTCCTGATCTTAGAGGAAATGCTTTCAGCTTTTTATCATAGAGTATGTTAGCTGTGGGCTTATCATATATGGTTTTTATTCTGTTGAGGTGTGTTACCACTTCACAAAGTTAATATAAAGAGCTAATCATAAGTGAATGTTAAATTTTGTCAAAAGCTTTTTCTGCATCTGTTCAGATGATATTATTTTATTCAATTTTTAACATTCATAATCAGCTTTTATTGATTTTACATAGCTAGCTTATAGAATGACTTTGAAAACCATATTCTCCTAACATTTGTTATAACACATGAGATTTCTTTATTAAGGTATTTGTTAAATCTTTTTTTACAGAGGAAGTGGAGAAAAATGGAGAAAGAGGAAGGAAAATAATATTTCAAAATTAATCTTCAGTGATAGACCTAAGTATTTGGCAATTATTTCCTTTTATAGAACATCATATGATTACAACTTGAAACATATCAAAAGTGCTGTCTATCAATTTAATTAAAATCTTGGTGTTCACATCACACTCTCTTGACCTATCATTATGATCATTCCTCAGCTATACTGACAGTACTGAATTTCAAATAATACTCTTCAATTGTTATGCCTCTTGGCTGAACATATGTAGATTATCTTTCTTTATCAAAAATATTTAACAATTGGGCAATCATCTACTCAGTCTTTATGAACTCTATATTGAATAACTTTTCATTTTTACAAGCATTTCCTACATGACTTTTGCTTTCTTCTTGTCACCCTCATGTAACTGAGTGGTTCATTGCCTTCAAAGGAGGAGGGATTTTTTAACAAGCCTCCAATTCTATCCCACAATGTGAAATACTGTCCATAACTATAGTCAACGAGCATGTGGTAGTCCGTATGATGAGTTGAGCCATTAATAATTAAGGCCTTAAGATTTAGGGAACGTGAATATCACCATCATGAATGGAAACTATAAATATTGACCAGGATATATGAACCTAAATAAACTACCATGTGTAAAGGAAAGATAAAAGGATATCTGTGGTAAGGCAGACTCTGAAGGACGTCATCCAGAAGGTGAAAAGCATGACTTACAAATGAAGTCAGAACCTTCCAGATGTGATGAGGTTTGTGTAAGCACTTATATATACAAGTCTCTGATGAAAGCCTCTGTGAATCCAGTAGATCAGCATGTCAGTGAAAACGAGAAAAGTAAAGATACCAGCAATGAGTTGAAACCAACCAGATGGAAACTCTCCTATGCCATCATACAATTTGCTGTAACCTCTCACCTCCAGCAGGAATGGAGGAGATATGGGGATGCTGATCCATGGCATTGGCTGGACAGAATGCATAATCTATCAATAGACTTGATTCTTTAAAAATTGTCTTTCATTAAGGAAATATAGACAAAATAACTCAGTGTTGCAAAGAAGGAATAAAAGTTATACATACTGAGAGTTGTTATAATCAGGAGGCTAGTGAACTCCGAGAGATGGTGATGAACAGGGAGGCCTGGCGTGCTGCGATAGACTGAGTGACTGAACTGAACTGAACTGAATAACTTGTCAGAAGATGTCATCTTCTGGCTATGTGGCAGGATATATGTATAGCACAAACAGATAATACTCTATAGCATTGAGTGTAAGATCCATCTTAGCCCCTAGAGTGGATTTGCTGCTGCTGCTGCTAAGTCGCTTCAGTCGTATCCGACCCCGTAGACGGCAGCCCACCAGGCTCCCCTGTCCCTGGGATTCTCCAGGCAAGAACACTGGAGTGGGTTGCCATTTCCTTCTCCAATGCATGAAAATGAAAAGTGAAAGTGAAGTCACTCAGTCGTGTCTGACTCTTCGTGACCCCATGGACTGTAGCCCACCAGGCTCCTCTGTCCATGGGATTTTCCAGGCAAGAGTACTGGAGTGGGGTGCCATTGCCTTCTCCGTGGATTTGTTACTAGTTGCCAGTTCAGTTCCTACAGGTCTCTGGATGCTCTGGCTAGTATTTTGTTCAGTTTTTTTATGCAGTATGTATCACGTGAGTTGTGGACATCGAACTATTCTCGCACCCCTGGGATAAATCCCCCTTGATCATATTTTATGATCACCCTAATGTATTGTTGGATTCAGCTGTTAATTTGTTGAGGATTTTTGCATCTATGTTCATCAGTGATATCAGACAGTTTTTTTTTTTTTTTTTTGCGATATCTATGGTTTTGGTGTCAGGGTGATGCAAGCCTCATAGAATAAGTTGGTAAGTGTTCCTCCTTCCTCTGAAATTTTTTTTGTAATAGTTTGAGAAGGATAGGTGTTCACTCATGTCTAAATGTTTGGTGGAATACATCTGTGAAGACATCTAATCCTCGACTTTTGTTGGGAGTTTTTGTTTGCTTTGCCTTTTTTTTAAAAAGTGAGTTGGCTTTATTGCTGATAGTTGATCAATTTGTGTTTTTCTATTTCTTTCTGGTTCAGTCCTGGAAGATCATACATTTCTAGGAATCTGTTTCTTCTAAATTGTCCATTTTATTGACATTTGTTGTTGTTGTTAGTCACTTAGCGGTGTCTGCCTCTTTGCAACCCCATGAACTGCTGCACACCAGGCTTCCCTGTCCCTCAGTGTCTCCCTGAGTTTGCTCAAACTCATGTCTCTTGAGTCAGTGATGCCATCCAACTATCTCAACCTCTGTCATCCCCTTCTCCTCTTGCCCTCAATCTTTCCCATCATCGGGGTCTTTTCCAATGAGCCAGTTCTTTGCATCAGGTGGCCAAAGTATTGGAGCTTCAGCATCAGTCCTTCCAATGAATACTCAGGGTTGATTTTGTTTAGATTGACTGGTTGGATCTGCTTGCTGTCTAAAGGACTCTCAAGAGTCTTCTCCTGCACCACAGTTTGAAAGCATCAGTTCTTCAGCATTCAGCCTCCTTTATGGACCAAACTTTCACATCCATACATGACTACTGGAAAAACCATAGCTTTGACTATACAGACCTTTATTGGCAAAGGGATGGCTCTGCTTTTTAATACACTGTCTAGGTTTGTCATAACTGCTCTTCCAAAGGGCAAGTATCTTAATTTCATGGCTGCAGTCACCGTCCACATTGATTTTGGAGCCCAAGAAAATGAGATCTGACAGTGTTTCCACTTTTTCCCCCTCTATTTGTCATGAAGTGATAGGACCAGATGCCATGATCTTCATTTTTTGAATGTTGAGTTTTAAGTCAGCTTTTTCACTCTCCTTTGTAACCTTCATCAAGAAGCTCTTTAATTCCTCTTCACTTTCTGCCTTTAAAGTGGTATCATCTGCATATCTGAGGTGGTTGATATTTCTCCCAGCAATTTTGATTCCAGCTTGTGATTCATCCAGCCCGAGATTTTGCATGATATTGACATATATTTGTTCACAATAATCTCCTGTGATCCTTTGTATTTCTGTGGTGTCAGTTATAACTTCTTCTCTTTCATTTCTGATTTTATTGATTTGGGGCCCCTCCCTGTTTTTCTTGATGAGTCTGGTGAAAGGCTTATCAGTTTTGTTTAGTTTTTCAAAGAACCAACTCTTAATTTTTTATTTTATTAAATTTACATTAAAGTGTAGATTAACAGTGTGTTTCAGGTGTACAGCAAAGTGATTCAGTTATGCACATACATGCTTCTATTCTTTATCAAATTCTTTTCTCATTTAGGTTGTTAAAAAATATTGAGCAGACTTCCCTGTGCTATGCTGTAGGTCCTTGCAGGTTATCTGTTTTAAATATAGCAGTGTGTACAGGTCAATCCCAAACTCCCAATCTTCCCTCCTCCTTACCCTTCCCCTCTGATAATCATAAATCTGTTTTTTAAGTCTATGAGTCTGTTTCTGTCCTATAATTAATTTGTATCATTTTTTTAAAGGTTCTGCATATACGTGATATCATATGCTATTTGTCTTTTTCTGTGTAACTTTCTCCACTTAGTATGATATTCTCCAGGTCCATCCGTGTTGCTGAAGATGGCATTATTTCATTTGCTTTTAATGGCTGAGTAATATTGCATTGTATATATGTGCCACATCTTCTTTATCCATTCCTCTGTCAATGGAAATTTAGGCAGCTTCCATGTCTTGGCTATTGTAAACAGTGCTACAATGAACATTGAAGTGTATGTATCCTTACAAACTATGTTTTTCTCCAGATATAACACCAGAAGTGGAATTGCAGGATCATATGGTAGCTCTATTTTTAGTTCTTTAAGGAACCAAAGAACCAACTCTTAGTTTCACTGATCTTTTTCATGGTTTTTTTAGTCTCTATTTCATTTATTTCCACTCTAGTCTTTATGATTTTTTTTTTTTCCTTTTACTAACTTCGGGTTTTGCTTGTTCTTTTTCTAGTTTCTTTAGATGTAAGGTTAGGTTGTTTGAATTTTTTTTTTTTTTTATTTCCTAGGAGATCCAACCAGTCCATCCTAAAGGAGATCAGTCCTGGGTGTTCATTGGAAGGACTGATGCTAAAGCTGAAACTCTAATACTTTGGCCACCTAATGCGAAGAGTTGACTCATTGGAAAAGACCCTGATGCTGGGAGGGATTGGGGGCAGGAGGAGAAGGGGACAACAAAAGATGAGATGGCTGGATGGCATCACCGACTCGATGGACGTGAGTCTGAGTGAACTCCGGGAGTTGGTGATGGCCAGGGAGGCCTGGCATGCTGCGATTCATGGGGTCGCAGAGTCGGATACGACTGAGCAACTGAACTGAAGATAGGCTTGTATCACTATAAACTTGCCTGTTAGAACTACTTTTTGATCTGTGTCCCACAGATTTTGGGTTGTTTTCATTTTCATTTGTCCCCAGCTATTTTTAATTTTTTTTCCTTTGATTTCTTCAGTGCTCCATTGGTTGTTTTGTAAGCATGTAGTTTAGCCTCCACTTGTTTATTTTTTGCAATTTTTTTCCTGTTCGTAGCATTGTGGTCAGAAAGATGCTTTATATAATTTCAGTTTTTTAAAAGTTGCTAAGTTGTTTTTGTGGCCTAGCTTGTTCTCTATCCTGGAAAATGTTCCATGTGCAATTGAAAACTGTATTCTGCTTCTTTTGGTTGGAATGGTCTATTTAGAATTATTAAATCCACTCGCTCAAATGTATCATTTAATGCCAGTGTTTCCTTGATTTCTTTTTTCTACTTTTTGTCTGAATGACCTGTGTATTGTAAGTGGGGTGGTAAAGTCCCCTACAATTATTGTGTTACTGCCAGTTTCTCCCTTTACATCTGTTAATATTTTATGTATTTGTTGTTCTTTAGTCTCTAAATCATGTCCAACTCTTTCTGCAACCCCATGGACCGTAGCCTGCCAGACTTCTCTGTCCATGGAATTTCCAGGCAAGAATACCAAAATAGGTTGCCATTTCCTTCTCCAGATGATCTTCCACTGCAGGGATCGAACCTGTGTCTTCTGTTTGGCAGGCAGATTCTTTACCACTGAGCCATCCAGGGTATTTAGATGCTCCTATATTGCCTGCATATATACTTGGAACTGTTGTATCTTATTGTATTGATCCTTTGATTATTATGTAATGTCCTTCTTAGTCCCTTATTACAGTCTGTTTTAAAATGTTTTGCCTGATAGTATTGCTACCCCAGCTTTCTTTTCATTTCTATTTGCATGAAATACCTTTTTTGCATCCCATTGCTTTCAGTCTGTATGTTTTTAGATCTGATATGAGTCTCTTATAGGTAGCATAAATATAGGTTTTGTCCTTGTATCCATTCAGCCATTCTTTCTTTTGTTTGAAGCATTTAGTCCATTTAGTAATTATTGACATGTATTGATACTTATTGCCATTTTGTTAGTCTAGGGGTTGTTCTTTCTTGTCCCTTCTTTTGTTCTCTTCCCTTGTGATTTGATAATTATCTCTATTGCTGTGTTTGGAATCCTTTATCTTTACTGTGTTTTAGGAGTTTTGATTTATGAATGTCATGAGGTTTACATACACAGTTATTTTAAGTTGCATATCTCTCAATTTCAAAGATCTTTTAACATCCCCATGTTTTTACTCCCCACCCTCCATGATTATTTTTGACATCACATTTTACATATTTTTGTCTTTTTTTTGGCCATACTATGTGTGGCCTGTGGGATCTGAGTTTCCTGACCAGGTATTGAACCCAGGTGCCAGCAGTGAATATGCAGAGTTCTAACCAGGGAAATCCAGCATCTTTCTGTCTTGTGTATACCTTAACTACCTATTGCAGATGTGTAAATGATTTTACTGCTTTTGTCTCAGCCGTCCTTCTAGCTTTGTAAGTGGTTAATTTATAACCTTTTACTGTATATCTGCCTGTACCAGTGGGCTTTTTCCTTTATTATTTTCATGTTTATAGTTGTGTCTTTTTTTTTTTTTTGCTTAGAGAAGTCTCTTTAATATTTCTTATAAATCTTATTTGGTGGTGATGAACACTTGTCTGTCAAACTTTCTCGTTCAATCTAAAAGTGTTACTGGGTAGAGTTTTCCTTGCTGTAGGTTTTCCTTTTCATTACTTTATATCATGCCACTGCCTTCTGAACTACAGAGCTTGTGATGAAAAGTCAACTGACAGCCTTTTCAGACTTCCCTTGTACATGAACTTGTTGCTTTTCCCTTGCTGCTCTTCACATTGTCTTTAAATTTTGATGGTTTTTGACACTGTGTCTTGGTATGGTCCTCTTTGGGTTGATTCTGTTTGGGACTCTGTGCTTTCTAGACCTAGATGCCTGTTTCCTCTCCCAGGTTAGGGAAGTTTTCAGATATTATGTCTTCAAATATATTTTCTGTCCCTCTCTTTTTTCCTTCCAAGCCCCTACAACGTAGGTGTTGGTAGGCCTGATATTGTCCTGAAGGTCTCTTAAGCGGTCCTTCTTTCTTTCTTTTTTTCTTTTCTGTTCAGCTTCAGTGATTTCCATTTCTCTTTCTTCCAGCTCACTGATCCATTCCTCTGTACTTTTTAATCTGCTGTGGATTCCTTCTAGTATATTTCCCATTTCAGTTATTATTCATTTCTGCCTGGCTCTTCTTTATATTTTCTAATTCTTTATTTAAAAACTTTTCATTCTGTTCATCCATTCTTCTCCCAAGTTCTTTGATCTTTTACAATCATTGAAAGTGAAAGTGAAGTCGCTCGGTCATGTCCAACTCTTTGCAACCCGTGGACTGTAGCCCACCAAGCTCCTCTGTCCATGGGATTCTCCAAGCAAGAATATTGGAGTGGGTTGCCATTTCCTCCTCCAGGGGATCTTCCTGACCCAGGGATTGAACCCAGGTCTCCCACATTGCAGGCAGACACTTTAACCTCTGCACCACCAGGGAAGCCCTTACCTTGAATTATTGTGTAGATTGCCTATACCTTCACTTAGTTGTTCTTCTGGGATTTTATCTTGTTTCTTCATTTGAAACATGTTCGTCTGTTATCTCATTTTACCTAACTGGCTGCTTTTATTTCTATGTCTCTGGTGGGTTTGCATTTCCTGACCTTGGAGAAGTGGCCTTTTCTAGGAGACATCCTATTGGTACCAGCAGCACACTCTTCTGGTCGCCAGAGCTATATGCCCTTGGGATATCCCCTGTGTGGACTACATGGCTCACTCTGTTGTGGCAGGCTGACTGCTGTGGGTGGTCTGGTAGGTGTCACTGACTGCCAGTCCAATTGTTACTAGGCCCTACCTCATGCAGATGCTTCTAGCTTCTGGTTCTAGGTTTGGGAAGTTTTCAGCTATTATCACTTTATATATACTTTCTGTCCTTTTAGATTTTCTGCTTCTGGAAATCCCATAATATAAATATTTTTTTTAAATTGTGTCCTGGATGTCCTTAAGTTTTCATCATTCTTTCTTATTTTTCTTTTTGTTCATCCTGATAGGATTATTTCAGTATACCTTATCCTCCATCTCACCAATTCTTCTGCATTTTCAAGTCTGCTTTTGAAACCCTTTATTGAATTCTTGAGTTTATTACTATATTTTTCATCTCTAGGGTTTCTGGTGTTTTTTATTTTATTTATTTATTTATTTTTTACTGGTTTCTACTTCTTTGTCCAACTTCTTGGGTTTCTTCTTGCCTTTTTTTTCTTATTTTGCTAAACTGTCTGAATCTTTCTGTAGTTTGCTAAGCTTAAGAGGATTATTCTGAATTCTTTGAAAGTTCATAAATCTCCATTTCTTTAGCATTAGTTACTGGTGCTTTATTTGTTTCCTTTGGTGTCATGTTTACCTGACTTTTTTGTGACCCTTGAATTCTTATGTCCACATCTGCACATTTGAGTAATTAGACACTATAGGTTTGCTTTGGCAGAGACAGATTTTCACTAGTCAGCTCCGTTTGGGTTTGTGGGTGTGTTTGCTGGTAATATTCTTGGGTAGGTGTGACCTACTTTTTTTTTTGCTTTTTTTTTTTTTTTTCTAAATAAATTTATTTATTTTAATTGGAGGTTAATTACAGTATTGTATTGGTTTTGCCATACATCAATATGTATTGAATAAAGCAACTTTTCAAGCTCTCTGATCAGAGATAGGCACTCTGTTTGGCTGAGTACTGGTAGCTTGGTTCTCTACTATGGGACGGGCTCCATGGTTGCCTGAATTCTCTAGTCAGGCTCTCTAGGTGGTTAGGGCTAACTCCTGTATTTATATTCATGCTCACTAGTAGATGGGGCTATACCTTGGCTTTCCTGCCATGGCAGGGCAGTGAGATGGGCCCCAGGGTCTGTAATATTTATTGTTGGAGATTCACACTAGGCAGGAGTGTGCACTGGATGCCTTGTCAGATGTGCCTCTTGGTCTACCCTGCAGACAGCGAGAGCCATAAACAGTGCTCCCTGTTCAGGTGCCAGTGTTAGCAGGGCTCTTGTATGGTCTACACTGCTTTCCCACGGCTTCCCCCCATGTTCTGGTTAGGTCTTGGCCAGGCAGGCTAAAGGCAATGAGTGGAAACACCAATAAGCATGGCTATGAATTTGTTTCCCTGCCCTGTAGCATCAGAAGAGCAAATCTGAAACTGGTCAGTCTTTGTTTTCTTAAGCCAACCCACGCCCCAAGTTCCATGGCCAAGAAGGGTCCCTAGCTTCAGTCTGCACTATCGGCCATGCTGCCAGTCCCCTAACGCACACACTGCTGAATTACGCAGCTTTCAGGTGTTGTCACCAACCCTTCTTGACAGATGGGACCAGGAACCACCTTCCACAGGAGGTCGGGCTGCTGGGTCTTCATTTCCTAGTCTGGTGGAAGAGAGAGGGGCTATTTCAGGCTTCTCCAATTTTTTTTTCCAAGTAGGCTTTCTGATTGGAAGGGGTTGAGCTACCCTCAGCCTTAACTATGAGTGCATCTTCCACATGGGCATATCAGAGGAGCTTCCAAGACCCCCATGTTGACTTTGCTCTGTGGGCAGTCAGCTCCCACTCACCTCTCAGCTAGAACAGTCCTGGACTACACAGCTTCTAGGTGCTGTCACCAGGCCCTCTGGCCAGATGAGGTCAGGCTACACTCTCCCCAGTGTGTTGGGCTATGACTCAGCTTTTTTCATGGTTGTAGGCAAACCATACTAGAAGACCGACAAAACTTATTTGAGGACCAAAGGCAGGGAGATGTGCACCCCAGTGGGTTCCCTGGTCAGAGTGGACTATCAGCTTGGGTCTGCAGGTGATCAAAGTTTTTGGGTGGTAATGAGCTCCATCTGCCAAGATCGTGGACTGGTTTTGGGGAGTCCCTCCCCACTTCTCTATCATAGTCAGATCCCAGTGATGCTCCATGCAATCCCACAAAGTGCCCCACAGTGCTGGGGTAGTTGTTTGAAACCCATGGAATCCCTTTTCCCATTGGAGGAACCAGAGACTCGGGGAGACCTCTCAGCAGGTGCTGTGCTGACCTGAGGGGAGGTGGTGCAGTTACTGTGTGACTGTTCTTATCCTTCTAATACGGTCTGTCTTGGTCTTGGTGGTACAGGAAGGTACTTCTGCCTCACCCCACTGCTCTAGGATTCCCTTAATGCTGTCTTGTTCATGAAGAGTTGCTGTTTTTGCGAGGGGAAGCAGAGTCGGGAATGACTTAGGTTGCCATCTTGGGGATTTCACTCTCCCGGTATAACCTGTAGGCCTCTCCATGTGCTGCTTACGGCCCTGAGCAGCGAAAAAGAATGAGGGCAGCCGGTTGCCCGGTGGGGAGGAAGAGGTGGAGCCCACAACCACTCTGTTGGGTTCAGATATTGACAAGAAGACAAAGACAGGGGAATTCTCAGTCTAAAACCTGACACCACGCTCTAAGGGGGAAAATTTCTGATTTAAAATAAATATCTTGAAATATTCTCTCTACAAACAGAGCCAGGAGACGCACATGCCCATCATGCTTCCTCTTTGGGGACAGTATAATAAAGAAGCACATGTGTGTTAGCTCAGCCAACTGATTTGGGCTCTGATTCTGCCCCTTTCTTATTTTGGGAGGCTGGGCAGATATCCAATGAGATACTTGTTTTATTTGTAGAACAAAAGATAACACCCATCCTTTGGGCTAGTATGAGGATTAAATATGATGATGGCTCAGATGGTAAAGAGTCTGTCTACTGTGTGATCTCTGATTCTGCCCCTTTCTTATTTTGGGAGGCTGGGCAGATATCCAATGAGATACTTGTTTTATTTGTAGAACAAAAGATAACACCCATCCTTTGGGCTAGTATGAGGATTAAATATGATGATGGCTCAGATGGTAAAGAGTCTGTCTACAGTGTGAGAGACCTGGGTTCGATCCCTGGGTTGGGAATATTCCCTGGAGAAGGAAATGGCAACCCACTCCAGTACTCTTGCCTTGAAAATCCCATGGACACAGGAGCTTGGGGCAGGCTACTATCCAAGGGCCACAAAGAGGCGAGCACAACTGAGCGACTTCACTTTCTTTACATATACAGTGTTTGACAAGGAGTGCCCATGCAGTAGATGGTAGCTATTATTATTATTTATTGTAAAAGACTTTTAATTCAGAAGAGTCTGTAGAGGAATTTTTAGCTTTTCTGTAGACATAACCTCCATTTAGCTCACAGGGACACAGTGCTGTAAGAGTCAATAGCTTTCTCATCCTATCCTTTGTTTTCTCAAATCTCAAATTGTGCTACAAAGAATCATTTGGTATCCCAGAAAGGTGGGAGGAAAATGATTTGATTAAACTTCTGCAGCCTGAGAATATGAATAACTTTAATGGCCACAAACTTAAGTTTGAGTTCAATGCACCACTGCTCATACCAGCCCCACACAGCCCTCACCATTATTCCAAAGTTGGTTTGGTTCAGGGCTTTGATTGGATCTGAGACCTCTGGACACTAAGGGATGATGTGTTGACTCTGAAAACAGCTTGACCATCAACAATCTCACAGTCATAAAATAGCCATAAAGTGATGTTTGTGTAGGCTGTAATATTGATGTTATTCATGGCGGCCAAATAAATGATGGAAGTGCCACACTGCTGGGCAGTGAAATCTGGAGTGCTAATCAGCTGGACCAGCCTGTAGAGAGCTGCAAGGGAAACATAGAGCCATTCTTTCTAGATGAAGCAAATCTGATAAGCATTTTTAGCCTCTTGGCAAGAAACACAGTGAGAGCTCCAGGAAACCAAATGCCCATTCCTGTTCCCATTTACTCGTTTAAACAAGCTCCTGCTGGGTTTATTTTGGGAAGTAGGTTCTACTTGCCCTACAGAATTTATTGATTTAAGGGAGGAGGTCATTGATCTAAACAAACTTTTCTTGGAGGGATTTTGAAAAGATCATCACAGAAACTAAACATTAATATGTAAATGTGGCTTTACCATTCCCATCTCTTCAGTCTGAGCCCTGTTATATTGCCTTAAATCTACACACTCTGGTGCCCACCCAGGATGTCCACACTCAGTAAAATCATTGTGTTTCCAAACGTCCTAGCTTCCTCTGTCATTCTTTTCCTCGTCGGGAAGCTAGTATCCATTAGAAACTGGGAGAGAGACTAAACTCAAACTGATTCACAATAATGTGTTCGTAACTGACAATCCTTAGCACCAATACCACAGTATTTGCATTTTAAAAGGTAACATCCCTTATGTCAAATAAATTTATAATTGGTAAAATTTGAGGCTAAGTGAAAAGAGAACATAAAAAGCCCCAGAACAGAGCATCTGTAGTTAGCTCCTCTGAGCTGTTGCTTTGTTTCACAGCTTTTCCGAAGACTTTTTCTGAAGAATTCATTCATTTATGCATCATCAAGTATTTGAGAACCTATAATATCCTTAATACTCTTCTGAGAGTTAAAAAAATAAGTAAACAAAACAAAGATCTTTAACCTTGGAGTACAGAATGAGAGAGTATATACTAGATCACATAATACATTTTATAGACTGTTAGAGGGTGACTGTGTTCTTTGGGAGGGAAAGTAGCAGAGTAAAGGGGATTAAGAGTGCTGGGTAATTGGGTTGAAGGTTGCAATTTTAAATGTGGAGTTCAGGAAGGCCTCATTGAGAAAGTAGTGTTTATTCAAAGACTTAGAGAAGAAGAGAGAATTAGCCAAGGGGATCTGGGAGAATCTTGTTTCTGAAGGAATGGCTAAAGTGGTGCCTGCTCTGTTAAAGGGAGGCCGGTGAGGCTGAAGTCGAGAGAACATAGAGGAGAAGTCATGGAGATGATGGGAACCATCATCCTTGGACAAGTGAAGGATCTTTAGTTCTCTGCTCCTACTCCTGTCGACTAAAAAAAGATGCATAGCATGAAAGTCTCGACTTAAGTTTTATTTGGGGCAAAATGAGGACTGCAGCCTGGAGACAGAACTTCAGATAGCTCTAGCAAACTGCTCCAAAGAGGTAGTCGGGGGAGGTCAATATATATGATTTTGCTGAAGGGGTGTTCACGCCAGTAAGCACTTACCTTACAAAAGCCTTTCTGCTAGTCGAAGCAAGCTCAGGCCACCCTAAGGGTATTTAGTGCTTTTCCGGATATGAGGAGATGCAAGGATTGGGATCATGTGATTAGTTGCTGAAAATATCTAACTATCTAAAGATTTCCTGACGCTGAGAAAGATTTGAAGGTGGCAGGAGAAAGGGATGACAGAGGATGAGATTGTTGGATGGCATCACCAACTCTATGGACATGAGTTTGAGTAAACTCTGGGAGCTGGTGATGGACAGGGAGGCCTGGTGTGCTGCAGTCCATGGGGTCGCAAAGTGTTGGACGTGACCGAGCGACTGAACTGAAAGAGTTCCTGGAGCACAGTGTGCCTCCTTCTCCACCCTGAACTCCCTGCAGGGTGTGTCGAAGGTCAACAGCTGCAGCCTCACAGGATTCAACCCCCGAAGAGGCAGATGGCAAATGCCCTCGGCAAGTGCCAGTTCGTCCCTGACATTCCCAAGACAGCAAGGGGATCTGTGGAAGAAAACGAGAATGGAGAAAGGGAGACAGAGGATTAAACTTGTATGGAAGAATTTTTTTTTGTAGACCAGTGACTGTGTCTTCTCAAGATCAGTGTAAGGTAATAAGAGCTTTATATCAAAGTAAGAAAAGGAAGTTGAAAAAAATACTGAAATCTACACTCTTATCCTCCTGTGTTCTGAGCAGGTGGACAAAGTGATGCTCTTTGAATAACACATTTGAGGAAAAAGTCATCACAGACTATACTTGGCTCTCCTTCCTCATTTTGGACTGACTTTGGTCAAAGGGCTCTTTTGAGGTTGGCGTTCCAAATACAACCACCTCATTGACATGTCAACTACAAATTGGCACTTCCAAGAGCATTTGCCTGTGACTGAACAACAGCAACGAGGACATTTGCCCTCTGCCTCTGGGGAAATTGAACCTGCCCTGCTGCCGCTATTGACCTTCAACACCCCCAGAGGGAGTCTGAACTCCAGGGTTATTGGAGAGATGCACCCTATGCTCCAGGGAATCTGGTGGAACAGGTCTTTAGATAGTTAAACATTTTCAGGAACTAATTTCATGATCCCAACCCTTGCATCTCTTCATATCTAGGAAATCACTAAATCCCTTCATGGTGACACCAGCTCCTTGTGACTAGTGGAGTACCTTTTGTAAAGTAAGCACTTGGTTACACTGAACTCCCCTTCACCAAAATCTTATATATTGACCTTCCCCCACGCCTCTTTGGAGCAGTCTCTCAGAGCTACCTAAGGTTCTGTCTCCTGGGCTGCAGTCCTCATTTTGCCCCAAATAAAAGTTAATTCACAACTCTCAAGTTTTACGTCTTTTTTAGTCAACAGGCATCAGTTGCAAACTGAAGGACAAGGAATGAAAACACAGCTTTGACAGCCTTCAACATAGAATATAGGTGTAGAGAACTTTCCCTTGTTCAGTCATTGTTAAATTAATCATTTCCCTGCAGCTGAAATCTTCAAGGTGATTTGATGAAACTTTAAGTTTATATATCAGATTACCTCCCTGTGTACTTATATGTATATTCCAGACTCAGGGTTTTGGGGGATCATATTTTGGGGATCACCTTACATTTAATATATGCTTTCTGATTAAAATGTTCCAAAACACAAACCCTGACCCACTTAGAATACTGTCTATTCTCTATTTTCAAGATACTCCTTCTTTAAAAGGAAGAGAATTTCTTTTTATGTGGAGTATAAGAAATACAACGCTGGGATTTAGAAAGCTTGGATTCCAAAGATGATTGCAAGGAGATTAGATCATATGATTCTGAAATCCTGTGATCGTCTAAGAAATATGATCAGTGAGCCCAGATTTGAGAGAATTGGTATGTCAGCCATAACATTCATTCATTTAACAATAAATACTCTTTAAGTTTTGTCTGTAAAGTTGTTAATAAAATAGGCATGAGGCTCTTGTTTTTATGACTTAGCTTGCTTCACAAGTGCCTAATTAGTCGGGGTTGTCTAGATTGCCGTGTTGAAAAATACTGAGGTTCAATAGAAGATATTGGTGATTGATTAGCAATGTCCACTATGAGTAAAAGCAAAGTCTTTGTGCATAAATGGAGCCCAGACACTGTTGATTCTCTTTTTCAGAGGCAACCCCAAATTGTTTCCTGAAAATTACAAAGCTCAACCAAGGGCTCCAAATCATATCATTGTTTAAAAACCAGTCTCCTATCTTCCTGAAGGGGGTGGAGAGAAGAGAGAGAGAGCGCGCATGCTCAGTTGTGTCTGACTCTTTGAAACCCAATGAACTGTATAGCCCACCAGGTTCTTCTGTCCATAGAATTTTCCATGGCAAGAATACTGGAATAGGTTGCTGTTTCTTTCTCCTGGGGATTTGCCTGACCCAGGGATTGAACCCACATCTCCTGCACTGGCAGACAGATTCTTTACCACTGAGCCACCTGGAAATCCTTCTGATGGAGTGAAAGAGCTATATACAGAATACAGAAGTGATTTAGACTCAAAGGTGATGGTAGTGAGCCTTGTCCAGGTGATACTTCAAGGAGAAGTTTAACCTTATCTGGTATAGATATCCCTGCTGGTTCTGAGAAGTTTAAGAAAATTGACTGATTCCCCCAAAGTGGCTGGAGCAATGGAGAAGTCAACTCATTCTCTCTTAACCCACACTGAGGTATTATTCTGTGTTTCTCAGTTCTGGGCTGATCTTTTTAGCAATTTGCTACTTCAAGTCTACTTATCTGTCAATCACTGTTAAATTCATTTTGCACAGCTGACTGTGGTGTTATCACAGCCTTCTTATACTAATGCATTTAAGAGTTCTGTGTCTTTGAAAGGCTGCCAACGTAGAGGAATAGCTGAAAATGCAACTTCCCAGTCAGACTGTCCTTTTCATGATCAGCCTGTAACTACCATTTGCACTTTTTATAGCTTGAATTCTTTGTTGGTCTGACTGCAGCAATTGATTTTCAACAATATATTTCTCCTGTTGGACTGTTTTTTTTTTTAATTTTCCAACACATGTTGAATGAGGGCCTGTACCAGATGATTTAATATTACAAGCTTCATTTGAAACAGCTCCTATGAGAAACTTATACTCTATTTATTGGGTTGAAAGGCAATCAAATAACATTATAAGCAATACAGGGAAAGCAAAGTGATATGAGAGGAAGATACAGGCATGTTCAAATTCCAGTACTGCTATTTATTAGCTGTTGACCTTGGGTAAGTTAATACTTTACTTCTCTGAACTTCATTTCCGTTATCTGTAAGGTAGACACAGGCAAATCTACTTGGCTTATAAGGTGGTATAATAGGTATGAAAAGCACCTGGAATATAGTTATGCAGGTTACTGTTTTCAGCAATGGTGAAAGTGAAGTGAAAGTGAAGTTGCTCAGTCGTGTCCGACTCTTTGCGACCCCATGGACTGTAGCTACCAGGCTCCTCTGTCCATGGGATTTTCCAGGCAAGAGTACTGGAGTGGGTTACCATTTCCTTCTCCAGGGGATCTTCCCAACCCAGGGGTCGAACCCAGGTCTCCTGCATTGCAAGCAGACGCTTTACCATCTGAGCCACCAGGGAAGTCAATGATAACTATTTTAAAATAATTTTAATATTAACAAGTCAGAGAACAAACATGCGAGAGATATTAGGAATATGCAATTTCTAGACTTTGGTTTTGACTTAGATCCTAGGATCATCGAGGATGCCATGGCTGCTGTTATTCAGGTTTGACAGGGTGCGTGGTTAGGATCATTTGTTAGGGGTCTCCCTCCCTGCCTCTCCCTTTACCACACTTTCTGCCTCTTTTCCTTTAAGGGAAGTTCTGTGGAGAAAGAAAGAGATTGGAGGAATGGCCCTTGAAGAGTGCTGTGTGTTTGGGGTATAATCCCAGAAACTTAGATAATACTTTAAGACCATGTCCACTGGTTAATATAACATCGAGAAAAAATGCCTATGAAGATAGGTATCGAGCCCAGAACTGTCTGATGGCTTCCTGCAGCCTGAAGACTGTGCTCTCTCCTTCCCACACTGATGCATCAGCTCTCAAGAGGCTCCAGGAAAATAATCAGAAAGCAATAAAGCTGCCCTGTAGAGCTATGACCCTCTACCTCTTTTTTCTCCACAGCTTTATTGAGCTATAACTGACAAATAAATATTATATATATTTAAGGTGTACAACTTGATGTTTTGATATACACATACATTGTGAAATAATCACCACAATCAAGTTAATTAACATATTCATCTTTTAAACTTCCAGTAGATGGGTCCTGATTCCCTGTACAACTCTTTGATGTAACAAAAGATGCTAATTAGCTGATTGGAATTTCAAAATCCCTATTCACCAACAGCTCAACTGTTACAGCTGAATGGATGGCAAGTTCACTCAAGCAGCCAGTGGTTTATTCATTCCTCTGCTCAATTAGGTCCCTAGAATGTTCATGTTGGAAAGGAAATTAATGATCAACTAATTAATCCCCCCCCCCCAGTCTAAAATTGAGTAGACTGAAGCTTAGTGAAATGGAACTTGGGTGAGGTCATGCTGACAGTCAGCAACAAAGCCTGAGCAGAAGCCACTTTGGTTTTGATATTTTATTACCAAAGAATGTAAATTTCTTTTAAGGTTTTAAAGACATTTAAGATAAAGAATCAAACTGAAACTGTCCCTTCTCAAACAACTATTTCTGATTCTTTGATCCTGGGAAAATTGTACTTACCTTGCTGAGTTTGGAAGCCGCATCCCCAAAGGCTCTAATGAACATAAAAGTTAGTTACAATACAAATCATGAATGTAAAACAAGTGCAACATCTATGGCTTAGGGGCAGAATTACCAGGAATAATCTTCAGGTGCCTTTGCAAGACTAAGTACCTAATTTTCTCTGAATAATTTTGCACAGAAAATTTTTTAGTTTTCTACCCCAACCTATATAAACTTCAGGACCCACAAAATCTGATTTGCCCTTAGGTAACTCTCTAAAGGATCATAGTGGGAATGCTTGGAGTCCACTGATTTGGATTCAGTTCTCTGTCACCTGCTACCTGGCTGACCTTGGAGAGGTTACTAAAGATCTTACTATATCTGTTTCCTCACTTATAAAAGGCAGATAATGAAACTGATCTCCTAGAGTTGTTGCATGCCTTAAGCAAGGTAAGGTGGGAAAAGTCTTCAGTTTAATGCCTGGCCCAGAACAAACCTGCAATAAAAGGGCTTTTGTATTATGTAGGGAGGTTGTCGGATATAGCAATTAAGAAAGTGGGCCTTAGAACCAGGTATACCTGTATTCAAATTCCTGTTTTATATTATAATACTTACTGTATTATCTTGGGCAACTTAGTATTTCTTAGAGCCCTAGTTTTTTCATCTTTAAGAAAGGATACTAAAACCTAATCAATACAGTAGTTTGAGATTAAATGCGATGATATAAAATGCTCATCGGAGTTGCTTTTGCCTGTAAGTACACCAAGAACAAACACTTAAAATAGCTTAAAACAGTGACTTTTCATCTTTTTGACTACAGCCCACAATAAGACATAGATCTTACATTGTTCCTCAGTGTAAAAATACACATTATCACAGGACTAACATGTGAATCAAATTTGATTATGTATATGATCAAGCTTCATATAGTATTCTAGAACGGTAAAATATGAGCATGGTATCTGAATTCAGGCATTTCCCAAAATATGCCACAATAGCATTGGTATCCCAATATGTGACGTGCTTGTATTTTTCTTCTATCTTCTATATCATTTTAATTTACTTTTTAAATTTAAGTACAGTTGATTTACATTATATGTTTCAGGTGTATAACATAGTGATTCAATATTTTTACAGGCTGTAGTCCATTTAAAGTCATTATAAAATATTGTACTGTATTCCTTGTGCTGTACAGCATACCTATGGGGCTTATTCATTTTATACGTAGTATTTGTACCTCTAATCCCCTACCCCTGTTTTGTTCCTCCTGCTTTCTCTCCCCCCATTGGCAACCACTAGTTGGTTCCATATATCTCTGAGTCTATTTTGGTTTTGTTATATTCATTCATTTGTTTTATTCTTTAGATTTCATATACGAGTAATAACATACAGTATTTGTCTTTCTCTGTCTATCTCACTAAGCATAATACTCTCCAGATCCATCCATGTTATTACAAATGCCATATGTCACAAATGGCAGATTTTCATTCTTTTTTATGACTGAGTAATAGTCCACCTATCCATTCATCTATAGATGGATGCTTAGGCTGCTTCCAAATCTTAGCTATTATAGTAAATAAAGCTGCTATGAACATGCATCTTTTCAAATTAGTGCTTTGTTTTCTTTGAATATACACCCAGAAATGGAATTGATGAATCATATGTTCTATTCTTAGTTTTCTGAGGAACTTCCATGTCTTTTTCCATAGTGGTTGCACCTATTTATTATCCCACCAGTGTTATTAGGGTTCCCTTTTCTCTACATCCTCGCCAACATTTGTAATTTGTGCACTTTTTGATGGTAGCCATTCTGACAGGTGTGAGGTGATATATCATTGTGGTTTTGATTTGAATTTCTCTGACTAGCAATGTTGAGCATCTTTACATGTGCCTGTTGGCCATCCATATATCTTCTTTGGAAAAATGTCTATTCTAAATATTTAATTGTATGAGCTCTTCATATATATTTTGGATATTAACTCCTTGTCAGTCATGTCATTTGGAAATATTTTCTCTCATTTGGTAGATTGACTTTTCATTTTGGTGATGGTTTCCTCTGCTCTGCAAAAGCTCTTAAGTTTAACTAGGTCCCATTTGTTTGTTTTTGCTTTTGTTTCCTTCACCTTAAAGACAGATCCAAATATTACTGTTTATGCCAAAGATTGTTGGGTACATTCTGTGTATTCTTGGGTACATTCTGTGTATTCTTCTCAGAGTTTTATGGCTTCTGGTCTTACATTTTGGTCTTTAATCCATTTTGAGTTTATTTATGTATATGATGTGAGAAAATACTCTAATTTATTCTTTTACATGTAGCTGTCTAGTTTTCCCAGCAGCACTTAACTAAAAAGCCTGTCTTTTCCCCATTGTAAATTCTTGCTTCCTTTGTTGTAGATCAATTGACCCAAACTGTGTGGGTTTATTTCTGGGCTCTTTATTCTGTCCCCTTGATCTATACATCTGTTTTTGTGCCAATACCGTACTGTTTCAGTTACTATAGCTTTGAAGTATAGTCTGAAGTCAGGGAGTGTGATCCTCCAGTTTTGTTCTTTTTCTCAACATTTCTTTGGGTATTTGGGGACTTTTGTGGTTCTATATAAATTTTGGGATGATTTGTTCTAGTTATGTGAAAAATGCCCTGGGCATTTTGATAGATGTTTTGTTAAATCTCTAGATTGCTTTGGTTAGTATGAACATTATTAATTCTTCCAATCTGTGAGCATGAAATATCTTTCAATTTTTTTGTAGCATCTTCAATTTGTCCCTAATGTTTTATAGTTTTCAGAACATAGGCCTTTCGCTTCCTTAGTTAAGTTTCTTTCTAGGCATCTTATTATATTTTATGTGATTTTAAACTGGACTATTTTCTTGCTTTCTCTGAAAGTTCATTATTAGTGTATAGAAAAACAACAGACTTCTGTGTGTCTTGTATCCTGCAATTGTACTGAATGCATTTATTAGTTCTTATAGTTTGTGTTAGGGTTTCATATATATAGTAACATGTCATCTTCAAATGGTGACAGTATTGCTTCTTTCTTTCCAATTTGGATGGCTTTTAGTTTTCTTGCCTAATTGCTCATATATTGAATAAAAGTGACAAGAGTAGACATCCTTTCCTTGTTTCTGATCTTAGAAAAAATGTTTTCAGTTTTTCGCCATTGAGTATGATGTGGTCTGTCTTTTATGGCCTTTATTATGTTGAGGTACATTCCCACTATACCCACTTTGTTGAGAGTTTTTATCATTAATAGATGTTGAACTCTGTCAAATACTTTTTCTGCAACAATTGATATGATCATATGATTTTAACTGTTTGTTAATATGACATATCACATTGACTAACTTGTGGAGCTTGAACCTCCCTTGTATTCTTGGGATAAATCCAACTTAATAATGGTGTATGATCCTTTTAGTGTATTGTTGAATTCAGTTTGCTTAATATTTCTTTGAGGACTTTTGCATATCTCTTCATCAGGAATGTTGAAATGATTTTGGTATGAGGGTCTCATAAAAATGAGTTTGAGAAAGATAGGTATTATTTCTTTTATAAATGTTTGGTACAATTCCCCTGTGGTCTGATCCTGGACTTGTGTTTGCTGGGAGGTATTTTTTAATTACAAATTCAGTGTCACTACTATTGATTGATCTGTTTAGATTGTCTGTTTCTTCCTGATTACAATCATCTTGGAAGACTGTATGTAGAAATGTACCCATCTTCCATTATATTGACTCATTTCTTTTTCAGTTTTCTTGGATCCTGTGTTTTTATTGATGACCCTTTTTAATTTTATCTTTAAAAAAACAACACAGCTCTTGGTTTCACTGATCTTTTTTTTTTTTTTTGGCCTCTATTATTTTTTTGTTTCTATGTTATTCATTCTCTCTCTGAAACTTTTTTTTTTTTTTTTCTGGTGACTTTGGGCTTTGTTTATTCTTTAACAGATTACTTCAGAAGTTATATGAGGTTGTTTATTTCTAATTTTTCTTGTTTCTTGACGTAGGCCTGTATCACTATAAACTTTCCTCTTAGAACTGTTTTTGCTGCATCCCATAGATTTTGGAAAGTTGTGTTTTTATTTTTATTTGTCTTAAGGTATTTTCTGATTTCCTTTTAAATTTCTTCATGTACTCATTAGGTGGTCTGGAGTTTGTTTTCATTTTTTGGAGTGTAGTTTATTTACAATGCTGTGTTAGTTTTGGATGTATAGCAAAGTGAATCACATCCACATATATGTATCCACTCTTTTTTTTAAGATTCTTTTCCCCTATAAGCCATTGGAGAGTATTGAGTAGAGTTCCCTGTGCTATACAGTAGGTCCTTATTACTTATCTAATTTAGTAGCATGTAGTTTAGTCTTGATGTATTTGTGTTTTTCCCATTTTCCTTCCTGTAATTTATTCCTAGTTTCATACCATTGTGGTCAGGAAAAAGATGGTTGATAGAATTTCTATCCTTTATTGAGACTGGTTTTGTAGCATAGGACGTGATATCCTGGGCAACATTCCAAATGCGCTTAAAAAGAGTGTGTATGCTGCTGATTTTGGATATAATGCCCTATAAACATCTATGGAGTCCAGCTAGTCTAATGTGTCATTTTAAACCACTGTTTTTGCCTCCTATCCAGGCTGCCTCAGAACATTGAGCAGAGTTCCCTGTGCTATACAGTTGGTCCTTTTTGGTTATCCATTTTAAATATAGCAGTGTGTAGAGGCAGCCGTAAGTTTGTTCTCTAAGTCTGTGAGGAGTTTGGGGAAGAATGGATACATGCATATGTATGGCTGAGCCCCTTCCCTGTTTACCTGAAACTATCACAGCATTGTTAGTCAGCTATACCTCAATACAAAATTAAATGTTAAAAAAACTTTAAAGAAAAAAAAGTTTTTGTATTGGTTTTCTGTTTGGTTGATCTATCCATTGATGTAAGTGGGGTATTAAAATCCTCTCCGATTATTGCATTATTGTCAATTTCTCCCTTTGTGCCCGTTAGTATTTGCTCTATATATTTAGGTGCTCTTACAATAGGTGTTCACAAATGTTTTATTCCCTTCTTGTGTTGATCTTTTTATTATTATATAATGTCCTTCTGTTTTTGTCTTTTGTTGTAGACTGTGTTTTATATTATTTAATTGTGTAGACTGTTTTAAAGTCTACTTTATCTGGTATGACTAGTGCTACTGTGGCTTTCCTGTCATTTCAATTTGCATGAAATATGTTTTTCCATCTCATCATTTTTTGTGTGCCTTTAGCTCTGAAGTGAGTCTCTTGTAAGCAGCATAGCTTATCTTTTAATCTAATTAGCCATTTTAATTGGAGCAGTCAACTGACATTTAAAAATGTTTATTGATAGATATGTACTTACTGCCATTCTGTTAATTGTTTTCCAGTTGTTTTATAGTTCTTCTCTGTTTTTCTTTTAGTTTCTTCCCTTATGGTTTGATGATTTTCTTTAATGGTATGCTTATGTTCCTTTCATTTTAGGTTGTGTGTATCTGCTGTAGGTTTTTGATTTGTGATTATTATGGGGCTTATATATTGTTGATCTGAACCTATTATCTACTTGTTTTAAAGTCATTTAACTTCAAGCGCATTCTAAAAGATCTATGTTTTTTTACTCCCCTCCCCCATGTTTTGTATTTTTGATGCCATATTTTATATCATCATGTTTATCTTTTAACTATAGTTGATTTTTCAGTTGTCTTTCAATCTTTCTACTAGCTTATTAAAGTGGTTGATCCACAACCTTTGCTATGTATTTTTCTTAGTAGGATTTTTCCTTTCCTATAGATTCTAACTTCTTGTTGTAGCCTTTTCTTTTTTACTTATAGAAGACCCTTTAACATTTCTTTTAGGGCTGGTTTAGTACTGATGAACTCTATCTTTCCTGAATGATAATCTTGCTGAGATTATCACTTTCCACACTTTAAACATGTTATGCCATTCCCTTCTGGCCTGCAGTGTTTCTGCAGAAAAATCCCTCATAGCCTTATGAGGGTTGCCTTGTGTGTGACTCCTTGCCTTTCTCTTGCTGTCTTTAGAATTCTCTCATTAACTTTTGCCATTTTAATTTTGATGCCTAGGTGTGAATCTTTTGGGGTTCATCTTGTTTGGGACTCTGTTCTTCCTGTACCTGGATGTGTTTCCTTCTTCAGACTCGGGAACTTTTCAACCATAATGTCACTAAATACATTTTCAACCCCTTTTGCTCTCTATTCTCCTTCTGGAACCCTTACAATGCAAATGTTGATACACATGACGTTGTCCCAAATGTTCCTTAAACGGTTTTAATTTCAAAAATTTGTTTTCTTTTTGTTATCCTAATTGAGTGATTTCCATTATTCTGTTTTCCAGATCAGGTGTTCTGTATCAGCTGGTTTGCTGTTAATTCCTTCTAGTGTGTTTTCATTTATCATATTCTTTAGTTCTGATTGGTTCTTTTTTACTTTCTTGTCCCTTGTTATAGTTCACACTATGTTCATCTGTTATTTTCCCTAATTCAGTTAACATTATTACTAATTCTTTGGTACATTGTGTATCCGTTTCATTTGTTTTTTCAGGTTTTTTTCCCTTTCTTTTTCTTTTATTTGAAACAAATTTGTCTTCTCATTTTGCTTATCTTTCTATGAAATTAGATAAAGGTTACCTCTCCTGGTCCTGAATGGGGTGTCCTTGGGTGGGAGCATCCTGTGCAGTCCGCATGTGCCTGGTGGCTTTGATGCGTGAGCTGTGTCTGAAGTGAGCTCGAGACGCATTTCTCCTCTGCGTAGACTGGCGGCTATCACTATTGCTAGGAGGTGGAGCTGGAGATGGCAGAGATGGGGGAGGGTTAGAGCTAGAGCCAGGTGTGAGAGGGGGACTTCCCTGCTCAGTAGCCAACAGCATCCTGTCGAGGGACAGGTGTGCGTCCAAAGTTGCTACACCAGAAGCCCCGAGGGTCAAGTCAGAGCTGGCTTTGCTCCCTCCGTGTGTGCTCTCCCCATCCCAGCACTGGCACCTTTGCCCCATAAGGGAGCACCGTTGGAGCAGGTGCCCGTGCAGGCCAGGGTGTGAGCTGGCATGGTCCAGGCATGCCACTCAGAGCTCCAGACTGCTGCCTCTGCAGGTGCCAGTAATGGTCACCCTCTCCCTGTTCAGGTACAGTGCTGGGTCCAGGTTGGCGCCATCCTCCCTGGCAAAGCACTCTCTAGCAGCAGCAGCCTTTGCTCTAGTGGGAAGCTGTGCTGTGGAGCAAGAGGGGCCACAGCGTGTGCTGGAGTGATCCCACCTCTGGCCAGAGCACTGACCTTCACCCCTGTGACCACCAGGGTGGATGCTATGCCAGGTCTGAGCTGACTCTGTTCCTGACAACTGGGCACTCACCTTGGCTGCCGTAGCCTTTGCCTGAGTATTGAGCTCCTCTGCAGAGCAAGAGGAACTACGGTGGGTGCTAGGCTTGGCCTGGGCCTGCACGAGGGCAGTTACAGAAAACCAGGCAAAGTCTGGGGTCCTTTCAGTCTGCTTCCTCTGCCTCGTTGAGGGAGTGTGTGTGCATCTCTTAAGAGTGGTCTAGGTTTCTGACAGCCCCACTGTCAGTCTCACTGACGTTCAAACCTGCTAAGAGACCTTTCCTTCCAGTGTTGGACCCCAGGGATGGGGTGCCTGATACATGGTTCAAACTCCTCACGCCCCAGGAAGGGTGTAATCCCCCTCCTCTTCTGTGTTCCCCTCCAGGGGCACAGGTCCTGACCTGATTGCTTCTCTTCCCTTCCTGATCCCAACTCTGTGTGGATCTTTCTTACAGCCTTTCAGATGCTGAATACTCATTCTGCCAGGCTCCAGTTTGTTTTCAGTGAGAACTGCTCCACATTCTTGATGTCTTCATGGAGGGAGGTGAGCTCCATGTCCTCCTACTCCACCATCTTGATCTCCTCCTCTTATAGACCCATTGGTTTACTGGACATTCTGCCTAAACAATAAGCTGGTTTCTTCTGTGATCAATTACAAATCTTGGTTTCTCAAGCCAGTATTCTACATAAGCAATAAATACACAACAGGAATCATTATTCTATTACTGACCTTTCTTCATTCTGTAACAAATTCAAATAATAGCATAAGATTGTAATTCTTAGTAATATTCCTTCCTTTGAGTTATGAGCTAAATTATACAGGTTCAATAAACCCCTTCAGCTAATGATGCTCATTTTGTAGGCTGTAATTCACGTAGGGCTAGTTTTATGTACCTTTCTTCAAGCACCCATTGGCTTGGCATAGACGCACAGTACCTGATAAGCTAATTGTGCAAAATTTTCTTCTGTTCTCAGGTGCCCAAACTAGCCATGGTGGTTAGTTAGGTCTGTTGAGTAAGGTGTAAGAAGACAGGTAAAGAAGCATCACTGTTATTGGACCGTGCTTTTTCTCTGTGGCAAAAAAGCATTGAGGCAATCACTGAGACATTTTGGAAACAGGTATGTTTTTCTATTTTTTATGGCTTTTCTACTCCAATGGAGTGCCAGTTCCTTTTTTCTGATGTTTTGGGTGTTAACTGATATTGTATCGAGGGTCCCTGAGGGAGGCAGTCACTTAGTCATATTTTAAACATATGCCTTTATAGTCTCCACTCTTTATATGCATTAAACATACTCATTCTTGGTAGTACACATTCTAAATACCTAACTCCAGGAAGTATTTTATCCACTTAAAGGGAATACTCTTATGATCAAACCTCATTACTTAAAATTTTAGCTCACGCCAATATGCAATGGACATTATCACTTGAAAACTATTTGTTTATGGCAATTCTGCCTAGTGGTAGACCTCTTTTCTAGGTTGGGACATTCTGGCCCTAAGGGTATGTTTTAGCACCATCCACCTTGGCACACCACTTATCTTAACACCCAACCCTGCCCTTTAATTTCCTAGTGAGAGTATGAAATTGGTAGATTAGACGAATGTGTGCAGCAGAAAAATGAGGGTATGTTTGAGTTCCTTTAACTGTATCATAATTGGATAAAGCCACTTTTGGATAAGCCAGAAGTATGCTCTCTATACCTCTGCTATGGGTATGCATACATTTAAGCTGATCATATGATTTTACTATCACAAATTCAATGGGCCTAAGCAATAGCTTCTCTTATCCAGCATACCTCTAAGGCAAAAAAAGACCTCAGATCATTTACTGTCAAATATGAATCCTAATTTCTGGCAAAGTCCTCCCTCCAGTGTTAATTTGCTTATATTTACCATCTCTGTAATGTAATTACTTAATTGTAGATTCTGCTTAACTTTGGAAGGTTAACCAGGAAAGTATGTTGCTTAACATGAAACAGGTCACAGGTGCATTGTTGAGATGAGTGAGTGAAAATTCTGATTGAAAAAAAAATTCCTATGCTAGGATTTTATATGGGATTAGATTTGTTTTTTGAGAGAATTCCTGACTCTTCCCCAAAAGACTACTACTTCACCGTACTCCAACATGAAGAGCTACCATATTTACCAGCGTATAAGATATGTAACACATAGGGAAATGGGTAACTTTCCAAGAATAATTTTTTGGAAAAAGATTGTTTTCACACACAGTCTAGAAGTGTCTCTAAAAGTTGTCCTATATACAGAAAACCATGTTGTTCATATAAGAACAATATATGGACATTAAAATGAGATGATAATGTCCTTCCATTTTAGATCGCTGCAAGTTGACCACAGTCGGGGAACAGGGGATGATGGATGATGGACAGATTTTGTGTTTGTCTGAGATGTGTGTCCCTTGATTTTATGAAGAAGTGTAAACCGTCCTGTTCGCCAGAGCATGTGAGCTGTCCAAGTAAATAATGCCAAGTATCTGTGTTTAGTGACGTTTAGGTTTTTGCCAGTGAGCAGAATCCCAATGTGTCATGTTTAATCAAAAGTTTGATTAGGAGAAATAGTCACACAGGATTGCCTAAAGGAAATGTACCCCACTCATCCCACTCAACTGTAACTGCTATATCTTTCCAGACCACATGTGAGAGCAACTGCTGGGATCATGATCTCAGCTCCTAGCTGACCAGCACTTGCTATCACATACCCTGCATCTGGGCCTCCACAGAAACCACTAGAAATGGTAAGTAAGTGTTCAAAACTTGGAATATATGGGTTAATGCTTTGAGTTTTTAAGTTTCTAAATTCATAGCTCGAACTTCCTAGAATTTCATTCCAGGCTTTAGTACTAGGAAAAATCACTCTTCACTGTTGGTGGGTTGGGAGCTCTAATCCCAGTCTGTGTGCTGACTGACTAGGACCTCGTCATGAGCTTCTGTGTCCTAACTTTACACTTGCAATTATCACGGTAGCCAGTTCTTACTACCCTTCATCTTAATTTATGTACTTGAAAAAAATATTTATCTTGGTATCTGGTATATGTAAGCTCCTTCAAATACCATTAGAAAACATATGGGAAAATGAGCATAAAAAAATATAGCATTTATTCATTACTGTATGGCAGAACAGAGTTCTATACAGTTCCTCATGTATGTTTTACTCTGAATAGAATGTGTGGATTTTTTCTTACACGGTTTTGGCCACAAGTTGTGCAGCAGATGTCAGGAGGCCAAGAAGCTGTGAAAGGCCAGCTGTGAAAGGCCCTGGCCAAGTCCCCTAACCATTCTTGCCTTAGTGGTTGGAAGGAATTCTTCCCACTGGTCTGCTGCAGCCCTTTCTTTTTGACTTAAAGATAGACTGTCTACATTGACAGTGAATGCCTTTCATTCTTTTTGTCAAGCTAATTGTCAAACCTGATTCTCTGTGACTAAGATGGATGCTTTAGTCTTCCTCCAGGGCACTTTTCACCAGGTAATCCTCACGAGGCATTTTATGAAAGTGCTAAATATCACTATAGCAATGTAATACTACCTAGAGGAGGAATGAGACAATGTGACACTATCTCTTTGTGCAATAATACACTTTTATTTTCCTTTTACCTCTGCAGTCATCTTTGAGTAATTATTGTGTAAACAATAGAATGGAATGAAATTACATTAAGTTGTATGCAAATGGCTCTAGAACACCTTAACAATTATGACAAGGCAATTATAAATAACTTTTTTTTTTCCTTAGTAATATATATTTGCTTTTTAAAGTACATTAAAGAGCTGCCATATCTAGGGTTAGCTAGGAAAGAGCAAATGGTACCATCTGGGAGCCACCACCCTGAAAGTTTAGACTCCAATTTTGAAAATCTGATGGTTTACTATTCCATAATATATAGTCGAGCAGAGGGCGATTTGGGTTGAAAGTATTTATTCTTGAAACTTAACAGCGTTTTACCTTTTAGTCATTGCACAAAACCCTTTCTATTATTTTTCACTCCATCTGGGTATTCTGCAGAATTTCAAGTAAAACACGGATTCTGGTATTTTCAAGTTTATCACCTTTGGAATGACAGAGTCTATCATTTCAGGAGACATCAAATCAGAGGTGGGTACATAATTAGCAATCTAACAGAATGGCGCCATTTTATAGAGCATCCTAAACGTTCCAGTGAAGCAAAACTTACATATGCCACTTTATGTAGAGGAAATTTTAGATCTGAGACTATTCCAGAGTAAAGCAGCCTCAGGCACATTCTTAATATGAATTTTTTTTTTTTCCCCACAAGGCACCTCCCTCTCCCAGGAGACAATCAGATTGTGAACTGGTTTTCAGGCAAACCAAAAGAGTAAGCATCCTAGTTCCTAATTCAGTCATTTCAAAAATCACAAGTTATAAATACTTGAAAGATAGACCTGAAATTTTTTGTTTAAATAACAAGAGTAACTGCAGGAAGCATATATAATCAAAAACGTTTTTCTCTTTCTTATAGCTAAGGTGTGTAATGCATAAATATATGAAAAATAAAATTCACAGTCAGTTTTAAAACTAGAATTCAAGTTTGGCTAATAAATCTTAATTTTATAAGTATATTAATTTCTAAATACAACATAAGAGGCAGTATTGTCAGATGTACAATTAAAGTATCATAACAGAAAGGACAACAATGAGAGAAGAAATAGGCTTCTGATAGAAAAGATTTCTTTTGTTGCCAATAAATAGAACCACCTGAGTGTTTCAGATTCTTTTCACTTAAGGGAGATCCAAATTGGTTGCTGAGGATATTAAATAGCTTTTGAAAAACTGAGCAACAGTCGTGCAGCTGTGGCATTTGCTTGTTCTCATACTGTGGGTTGCTAGAGAATAAAGCAGAACTCAGTGTTGTTAAGTTTAAAAAAAATTCTCTTTTATCCCGTTACGTTGAAGCCGGCCTCTTCACAATCCTCTGATTTTGCTAGGGGGTGGGAGGAAGTGGCAGGAAAGGTTGGAGGGAGGGTGTGGCGAGGGGAGGCATGACAGATCAGGGTGACATCAAGGGACAGGTATCAGCTGACACTCAGCTGAGCAAACCCGATCAGCTTCACTTCGTCGGGAATCTCCGACCCATCACAGCCAGAAGCCTGAAAAGGTAAAAAGAAAGCCTCAGTGCTGGTTGGCTGGTAGTGGCCTTTTACAGAGTTGTTCATGGGAAGGCGGGTCCATGTGCAGTATGTGGGGTCAGGGGTTCCATCTCCGCCAGCAGACATGCTAAGAATCCCTTTCTTCAGTGACTCCTGGGTGTCACCTGCTCTGAGAAATCAGATCATCAAGCCCATTGAAGACAGAGGCGAAAGGCTTTGTTGCTCATGAAATGGAACCTCCAGTGAGCCAGCCACAGGACTGCTGGGAAGGTACATACACATTCCCAACAACTACTATGTAAAATGTAGTTTAAAATATGCCTTACTGGCACCCCACTCCAGTACTCTTGCCTGGAAAATCCCATGGACGGAGGAGCCTGGTGGGCTGTAGTCCATGGGGTCGCTAAGTTGGACATGACTGAGTGACTTCACTTTCACTTTTCGTTTTCACACATTGGAGAAGGAAATGGCAACCCACTCCAGTGTTCTTGCCTGGAGAATCCCAGGGACGGGGGAGCCTGGTGGGCTGCCGTCTGTGGGGTCACACAGAGTCGGACACACTGAACTGACTTAGCACATTAGCAACTTTTAAAAGACTATTATGAAAATGAGCAGAAGAGATCTAATAGGCCACACTCAAGGGTAAATTGTTCTTTACCAAAATCATCATCTCTGTCAAACTGCTCAGGAAAAAAAAAAGGTCACCAAGTAGTGGAATGGCTCATGATAGACAACTGTTGTTTAAATATGAGCTCAGATCATGAGTTCCTTATTGCCCAATTCAGACTTGAAGAAAGTAGGGAAAATCACCAGACCATTCAGGTATGACCTAAATCAAATTCCTTATGATTATACAGTGGAAGTGAGGAATAGATTTAAGGGCCTAGATCTGATAGGGTGCCTGTCATGAACTGAGGTTCGTGACACTGTACAGGAGACAGGGATCAAGACCATCCCCATGGAAAGGAAATGCAAAAAAGCAAAATGGCTGTCTGGGGAGACCTTACAAATAGCTGTGGAAAGAAGAGAGGCGAAAAGCAAAGGAGAAAAGGAAAGATATAAGCACCTGAATGCAGAGTTCCAAAGAATAGCAAGGAGAGATAAGAAAGCCTTCCTCAGCGATCAAGGCAAAGAAATAGAGGAAAAGAACAGAATGGGAAAGACTAGAGATCTCTTCAAGAAAATTAGAGATACCAAGGGAACATTTCATGCAAAGATGGGCTCGATAAAGGACAGAAATGGTCTGGACCTAACAGAAGCAGAAGATATTAAGAAGTGGCAAGAATACACGGAAGAACTGTACAAAAAAGCTTCATGACTAAGATAATCATGATGGTGTGATCACTCACCTACAGCCAGATATCATGGAATGTGAAGTCAAGTGGGCCTTAGAAAGCATCACTA
>SJYT01038396.1:140444-160378 GCA_006410635.1 Cephalophus harveyi | reverse complement strand
GCTTTTGAACTGTGGTGTTGGAGAAGACTCTTGAGAGTCCCTTGGACTGCAAAGAGATCCAACCAATCCATTCTGAAGGACATTAACCCTGGGATTTCTTTGGAAGGAATGATGCTGAAGCTGAAACTCCAGTATTTTGGCCACCTCATGCAAAGAGTTGACTCACAGGAAAAGACTCTGATGCTGGGAGGGATTGGGGGCAGGAGGGGATGACGGAGGATGAGATGGCTGGACGGCATCACTGACTCGATGGACGTGAGTCTGAGTGAACTCCAGGAGTTGGTGATGGACAGGGAGGCCTGGCATGCTGCGATTCATGGGGTCGCAGAGAGTCGGACACAACTGAGTGACTGAACTGAACTGAACTAAGTGTCCCACAGACGATTAAGCCAAGAAGTTCAAACGAGCTCTGTCAAGTGGGTCTCAAACTGGCTGTCAACTGACAACCACAAAGAAAACCTCTCTGGCTTTAACTAACTAGAGCTGATGGAAAGTTAAATGACAGAAATAGAAGGTCATTCCTGAGTTTGGCTTTATTTAACATCTTTATCTTTTGAGGAAAAACCATCACTTTTCATTCACTGGGAATGCCACACATTACTGCATTCTCAAGCCATAAGGGAGAAGAAACCCCTGCAAGACTCTCCTGCAGGTCTCCTGCATCAGACAGGCCAATATTACTCTGCTTAAGGTACAAAGGAGATCTGGTCTCAACCAGTGTGTCCAGTCATCCAAAAGGTGAACCCACAAAGAAACAGAAAACTATAATGCCATAAGGGTGCAAGGTCCTGACTGTAAGACTCAACAGCTGTTGAGCATGGAGCCATGATGCTAGACCAGAGTTGAACTCCCCGCTTTTGCACCATATGATCTTGGGCAAGTTAACCTCACAGAGCCTCTGATTCCCCAAACATGGAATGGACCCAATGACATCACCGTCTTGGGGGATCATGAGGACTAAATTAACTGAGATGATGTAAAATATTTCATGCTCTGTTCTGCAAACAGTGGATGCACATGCAACAGCAGTGATTCCTGTCATTTCTACAGGCAAGGCCAAGGGATTCTGACAGAGACTTAAAAAGAGGGCATGAAGCTGAGGTCACAATCTTAGTTTTCAGGGATCAAAACAAAGGTAAAGAAAAGAATGACGGCTCAAGTTTTTAAAATGAGGCTTCTGTTATTCTGATGTATTTTAATTATGATCAGTTCTCTCACTCAGTCGTGTTCGACCCTTTGTGACCCCATGAACCGCAGCATGCCAGGCCTCCCTGTCCGTCACCAACTCCTGGAGTTTACCCAAACCCATGTCCATTGAGTTAGTGATGCCATCCAACCATTTCATCCTCTGTTGTCCCCTTTTCCTCCTGCCTTCAATCTTTCCCAACATCAGGGTCTTTTCAAATGAGTCAGCTCTTCGTATCAGGTGGTCAAAATTTTGGAGTTTCAGCTTCATCAGTCCTTCCAATGAACACCCAGGACTGATCTCCTTTAGGACGAACTGGTTGGATCTCCTTGCAGTCCAAGGGACTCTCAAGAGTCTTCTCCAACATCACAGTTCAAAAGCATCAATTCTTCGGCGCTCAGCTTTCTTTATAGTCCAACTCTCACATCCATACATGACTACTGGAAAAATCATAGCCTTGACTAGATGGACCTTTGGTGACAAAGTAATGTCTCTGCTTTTTAATATGCTGTCTAGGTTGGTCATAACCTTCCTTCCAAGGATTAAATGTCTTTTAATTCCATGGCTGTAGTCACCATATGCAGTGATTTTGGAGCCCAGAAAAATAAAGTCTGACACTGTTTCCACTGTTTCCCCATCTATTTGCCGTGAAGTGATGGGGCTGGATGCCATTATCTTAGTTTTCTGAATGTTGAGCTTTAAGCCAACTTTTTCACTCTCCTCTTTCACTTTCATCAAGAGGCTTTTTAGTTCCTCTTCACTTTCTGCCGTAAGGGTGGTGTCACCTGCATATCTGAGGTTATTGATATTTCTCCCGGCAATCTTGATTCCAGCTTGTGCTTCCTCCAGCCCAGCATTTCTCACGATGTACTCTGCATATAATTTAAATAAGCAGAGTGACAATAAACAGCTTTGAAGTACTCCTTTTCCTATTTGGAACCAGTCTGTTGTTCCATATCCAGAAGATCCAAGACAGAAGAGCCTCTAGATGTACATTAGAGACACAAATAAGATTCTATACAATTTTGTTAGGTAGGAAGTTAAGGGATGAGGGATAAAGGTGACCTAGCCAAAAAAGATGCAAGCTGATCTCTAAACCCTACCCCAGAAACGCCCAGGAGAGCTCACAGATATGCTACAAAAAGAACCTCAGAGATTTTCCCAACTCCTGGGAGTACACGCTAGGCACACAGTGGATACAAACTAACCACAGGGGCGTCTCCAACTCCAGCACCTGCATACATGCTCAGCTGTGTCAAGTAACCTTAGGCAGCTAGCAGTCTGTAAAGGATTCATAAATATTCTATACATACATATATTTGATTATTACAGACTGAATTATGCGAAAGACATAAGTAATAGAGCCTGTTGTGCACCTTACAAGTGTCAATCAAAACTCTCAGCCCACACCCATCTAGATGAATATGTGAAATCACTATTTTGCATGTGCCCAGACTTGTCCCATTCCCCGATTGTCCTTGAAGTGTACCTATTTGCATTTTGCACAGGACATGAACCAAGAGGAGGAGACAGAGAGTATAAAAAGAGAAGTCAAGAGGCATCATTGACACTCCAGGGCTGGCCATCTTCAGCCTATTTAATAAAAAGAGCTTGAGCTGTAACCAGTCTGTTGTTTCCAACCCTTCCTACTGTGAGACAGGAGCCGAGAAATCCTGCCTCTTGAGCTGTAACAAGATTAGAACTGAGGGAGAGAAATACACCAACCTAAAAATTTCAATATAATATAACCTTCCAGAAGAGAATACTGGAGGAGAATCAAGACCAGGATTGGATGTACGAAAGAGCTCGCTGGATAAGTGAAATTAAAGCAGAAAACTGGAACGTGCCTAGGTATTGGTGAGTCAGAGACCAGGCTGGATGAAGTTGGGAGACAAGGATATTTTAGTAAGAGGGAAAAGTACATTCAAAGGGTCAGTGGAGGAAAATATGAATGAATGACTAGAGGAAAAAATGAATGAATGGGGGGGTGGGGTAAAGAAAGGCAGAGCAGGATCTACAGGAGGTTTGACTGGGATGTACTTCCTTAGCCAGGTTGTTTGAGTTTCAGAAGAGGACAGTGGAGAGTCAGTCAAGTATCTGGGGGCATTTTGGAATTAAGGATTCATGGCAAATAGATGGGGAAACAGTGGCTGACTTTATCTTTCTGGGCTCCAAAATCACTGCAGATGGTGACTGCAGCCATGAAATTAAGACACTTACTCCTTGGAAGGAAAGTTATGACCAACCTAGACAGCATATTAAAAAGCAGAGACATTACTTTGCCAACAAAGGTCCGTCTAGTCAAGGCTATGGTTTTTCCAGTAGTCATGTATGGATGTGAGAATTGGACTATAAAGAAAGCTGAGTGCCGAAGAATTGATGCTTTTGAACTGTGGTGTTGGAGAAGACTCTTGAGAGTCCCTTGGACTGCAAGGAGATCCAACCAGTTCCTCCTAAAGGAGATCAGTCCTGGGTGTTCATTGGAAGGACTGATGTTGAAGCTGAAACTCCAATATTTTGGCCACCTGATACGAAGAGCTGACTCATTTGAAAAGACCCTGATGTTGGGAAAGATTGAGGACAGGAGGAGAAGGGGATGACAAAGGATGAGACGGTTGGATGGCATCACCGACTCGATGGACCTGAGTTTGAGTAAACTCCAGGAGTTGGTGATGGACAGGGAGGCCTGGTGTGTTGCAGTTCATGGGGTCGCCAAGAGTCAGACACAACTGAGCGACTGAACTGAACTGGAAGTAAGGAAGAATTACTCAGGTTAGAGCCTCATTGTAGTAAACAGAGCTGGAGGCTGGCAAGTTGTAGGCAGGAAGTGCAGTTCCCGAAGAGGATCCCACTAGGGGGCTGAGGATGGGGAGGAAGACAGACTCGAGAGGGAATCCAGGGAACTAACAAACTAATGAGAGAAGATGAGGGAGAGTTCCACATTATTCTTATGGTTTATCTAGGGATAGTACAGAGGGTGTTTTTACAAAACCTTCAGTACTATGAACAGACTTCCCTGGTGGCTCAGACGGTAAAGCGTTTGTCTACAATGCAGGAGACCCGGGTTCGAGCCCTGGGTTGGGAAGATCCCCTGGAGAAGGAAATGGCAATCCACTCCAGTACTATTGCCTGGAAAATCCCATGGACAGAGGAGCCTGGTAGGCTACAGTCTATTGGGTCACAAAGAGTCAGACACGACTGAGCGGCTTCACTTTCACTTTCAGTACTATGAAGGGGCTGGGGTACCACTCCTATTTTATAGGTAAGGGAATTTAGAGACAATGGGAATAAACCAGCATAAAAGTTTTAATCTCTTGTCCCTAGGTTTACATGTTCAAAGTTTGGAAAATGTCCTGGAGATATTATATGCTGTAACTTCTTTTTTTTGCAGAATAAAAAAATGAATAAAGAAACATTAATTCTGACTTAAAATGCAGACACAGGGTGCCAGTTTTCTTGTCCATATATCCTCATATAAATGAAATATGTTTACAAGACGCAGGTGAATTAGAAACATAACAGAAGTGAAAAGAGTCCTAAGCTAGAAGATAAATTTTCCAATTTGTTAGTTTCTCACTCTTTGTCTGACTAAAATGCTCTTTTATTATCAAAAGAAAATTAATTTCTTCAGCTGAATTCTTTCTGTGAAAATCTTTGTGTTTTTCTTTTATCACTCAGCCTGGCCATCTGAAATTAGATGAGGAGCCAAGGTCCAGAAAGTTAATTAGCACTAGGCTAACATTTACTGTAACGAATCATTTAGCATTTTTTAGCCATGCATATTTTCCATTAAATTTTCACAAGAAATAAAAAAGACCATTAATATGTTGTGCACAGCAAAGTGTTGGTCATCTAGATCTTAAATTGCTTAGCACTCTGGCTGGCCCTTGCTAAGATTAATTTATAATTTAAAAAATTAGTCATTTACTATACCATCTGTAAAAACTTTCCAGAAAAGCATCACTTTTGACTAGTTAGACTTCTCTCCATTTCTAGCCAGGATCACAGGCTCTTAGTTTCACAAGGACCCCAGAATGCTCCATATCTGTATCTCTGTGGCCACCCTAGTTTATAAACTTAAAATCTACTAGTGTAGAAAAATTGCTGGAATATTTCCTATGAGAATCTGTTACTGTGATTTGAAATGTGGAGTTAAAACGTCATGTCTTTGTTCACTAGCTTTCAGAGTGCAGTTCTACAATCGCTTCCTGTTACTTCAACCATTTCTACAACAATCGGCCTCAATTTTTAAAAGTTAGGACCACTTGGCTTTGTTAAGAGTGTTGCTTCGAACTCAGATTAGTCTCTCTGGTCAAGTTGCCATACAAACTGGAAGCGAAAGGGTACAGACTTCAAGACTTCTCAAATGGCTGCTCTTAAAGATGTGATGGTGAAAGGACAAACCACAATTATGGAAGAGGAAATTTCCAATCATGATTACAAAAGTATTCCCAAGTCATAAAAAAGAACAAAATAATGCCCATTTGCAGCAATGTGGATGGATGTAGAGAGTGTCATAATGAGTTACAGTAAGTCAGAGAAAGAGAAATACCATATGATACTATGTATATGTGGAATCTAAAAAAATGGTACAAATGAACTTATTTACAAACCAAAGAGAGTCATAGATGTAGGAAACAAGCTTATGGTTATCAGTGGGGAAAGGGAAGGCGACGGATAAACTGGGAGATTGGAACTGCCGTATACACACTACATAAAATATATAACCAGTAAGGACCAGTGTACAGCACGGGAACTCTACTCAATACTCTGTACAGACATATACAGGAAAAGAAAAGAATCTGAAAAAAAGAAGCAGATATATGTGTAACTGGTTCACTTTGCTGTATACCTGCAACTAACACACCCTTCTAAATCAATTATACTCTAATTAAAAAAAAAAAATTCTTATGTTGACCAGCCAAATAACGAATGCAGAAATGGATTCCCACTTCCCTACCCCCCAAAACCAATGACAGAATTATGGAACAGGTTCTTAAACGATATTACTATTACTTGTTGGCACAGCATGGCGAAATCTTTACCTTCATTCCGTAACTTTCCACTTACCAACTTAAATGTCAATGTTTTTAAAGCTTTGGGATCATCTACAATCTTCTGTAAATTAGCAGCCACTGTAAAATATAAACACAGAGAAAAAGTGTCCAGATTATTTCCAATAACAGTGGATTTTCACATCAGTGCTTCAGAAAATTTGACTAATGATGCAATAACCTGCAAAATAATTTCTTTCACAGACATTACAAAGTCCATATAAATGACCAAATTACTCTCATAAAGACATTTTCTACCACAACCTACATCTTCAGTGCGTCAATTAATCAGTATACACTGGTCCCACATTTTCGACAATAAAAGACAAAGTATTTACTAGTGGAAAGTAGAAAATGATAGTAGCCCCCAGTGTTTCCACTACCTGGATTTTCTCAACACTTATTAATAAGAGATGTATTAGCCAGGACAGGGTAGTTCAAAACAAAGAGGAAACTGGTTTCTCTGGAAATAATAGGTCAGCATTTTGAACTCCTGTCCCTATAAATTCACTCAGTTCCCTGCACCCATTTTTATCAAAGTAGTAAAATACAGTGGATAACCTCCACAACGCAGGCGTGTGTCTCAGTGCTTTCAGAGCACGGGGATCTGTCAAAGCAGTGAATACCACCCTGAGCAACACCTGAGTTGGCTGAACAGGGTCAGGCACTAGAGGTTACCCATCTGGAGCTCAGTAGTGCAGATACATTTTTAGTTATAGCCAGATTCATCAGAGATCTGTCCTGCTCTCTGTGGTGCCATGATGCGTCATAAAGAAGTCCGCCTTCCCTGCATAGGGTCCTGTTTATGAACAGGATTCTCATGAGATGATGCTGATAGAAATTTAACACCTTGCTCCTTCTACCTCCAAACCCAAAGTATGAAGCACTGAATGTCAAGTACATGCTGTTGGTCAAAGAACAAGAAGTTGGTGTTGAAGAAATTAAGAGAGCAAGTCCTGTCCATCATTTTTATTTTCCAAGAGAAAAATCCCCTGCCGCTTCAATAATCAGCCATCTAAAAAGTTATCTGAAGACTTGAAGAAAAAATTTAAGAGAAAAATAGTAAACATATAAATATTTTGAGAAAAATGTTTCAAGTATAAAGTTTCTAAGTAGAAAATAATCTGTGAAAATTTTATTTTTCTCTAAGGTAGGCTGAAAACAACCTAGATACATGGATTTTTCACAGAATAGTTTCAATTAATCCATCTGCTGCAGAGGAAAAAAAAAAAGAAAATTAAATCTTCACTACAGCCTGTTTCTCTTCATAAACCATAATTGCAAACACCGTTTTATCTTCATCTTGACCTCTTAATACTCCCAATCTGAGTAACTGACCAAGTTTCATTTGTGCTAACACCCCTCGCCCCCATTCATCTTTTTCTCTCCCGTATTTTTGCCCACACAAGCGAATGTACACACACATCACATAGAGATCCTGAGCCACCAACCTCCATCTTCTTGTGGCTTCCTCCACAGTTTCCCAAACTTAGATACAAAAATCATCTGCTAATCAACGAGAAATACCAGCTCATGCAGTGCAAAGCTCTGCTGTAAAATTCTGCCCACTAAAGCCAGTATGATGTCAGGGCGTTCTGACTATATGCAGATTGCAGCAACTGAACAGTCACCCTCTTCTTGAAGCATCAAAGTGCTCTAATAGTTCTTTGGACCTGAGCTGATTTCATGAGTGGCCATAAAGTCCCCACATGAATTTCAGCCCTTTCATTAGAGTCTCTCCACTAATGTAGATGATTTACTGCCTTGTTCTGGGTCATCTATTTCCAGTCTGCTCTCTAACATTCCACCAAAAGCAGAGCTGCATCCTACACTAATTCACAACCCTCTCTCTGGTGGACACACATCTGCGCTAGGGCCAGTTTCCAAGGAATGTGGCTAGAAGCAGGCTACAGCCTGGAGGGCAGCACTGAGCTGCTGGCATCTTAAACAATCATCCCGGAAACCACATCCCCAGTTGTGAACCCTGCACCTCAAAGGACATTAGAAATTCAAATTCTGTCTTCTGCTCAAAGCAAAAATAGCAAAACTGGCCACTTACCTGATTACTTATCCCAGCTGCTAGGCTTATTTTCAATTTAGTTGATTCTAATTTGTTGTAAAGTGCTACAAAATAACTTCATTTAACTGACATCACATAAAATTCAGGGTGATGCTAATTTCTCTTCTAGTAGCAATGCTCATTAAAAAGATGGGTGTCACTGTTTTCTCCCTTCTCCTGACTGCACCTGGAATTCTAAAATAAAAAAAAAAGCTCCTTACCTGGAACATGAGCTGAGAAGGAAGGGCTGGTTGTTACTTTAGACCTCCTCAAGCATGTGCTAATAACTTCATGTTTTAAGATACTCTAGTTTCCAAAAAAAATGAAAAGGCGGGGGGGGGAGGGGGGGGGCCTTCTGAACTCAGTGACCATCAACTCATTTCGGGTCCCTCTCAGCTTTCCCAAGTAAGACTCACTCACCGAGTTTCTGAGGCAGACTCTGTGTTACTCCTTGAACTCTCCCTCCCCTCCTCCCCAGCCCACTGCCTTTGGTCTTGGCCCTTTCTCTGTGTCTTGGCCACACAGGACACAGGTGATACTCACTGAGGCCTTCTCGCCTACACTGGCGTACATGACACCTTTGTGTGAACAGTCTATTTTTTTTTTTTTTCCTATCCTTGTGTCCCTGCATCATTGAATCTCTATCCGGGCTAGAAGTTTCTGTCTGCTCTCTTGGATAACATCTGGCCTGAGTATTGTCCTTTATAAAGCTGTAATAACATTAACCACATGGGAGAAGGATGCTAATGTTCAATACTCCCGTGAATCTAACAGAGAAGGAAACAGGACTGTCCCAGGTGTTAACGGAGTTGCTATCTCTCTGGCAAACAGTCAGGCATTCCCCAGACACTGGCTTTTCCATAATTTCCTCGTACTACTCAAATTCTGCACACTTTGACAGCAAAGTCACAGTTAGATAACGACTATTTACAGTTTGTGTTTGTATTCTGAGTGGTCATTCAAAACTTGAACTTTTCTCCCCACATGCTAGCGTGTTTCACCTTAATCTCATATCGTAGCCATGTTCTAATGGAGGTGACTTAATTGGAGCTATTCTCAAACAAAACCTTTGGGGAAAAGCACACCAAATGAACCTCAAGGCTGATGTATTCCCTGAGCAAGAAATTCTAAGACAAGAGCACAGACTTGGGTTACCTGACAAGATGATAACATCATAGTATGTTTTCCTCAAAGACACACCCTGTAGGTTGCATGGGTACAGAAAGGTGGCATGAGATTACAAAGATAGAGACATGGGTGCCAAAAGAGAATTCAAGCTCGAAATAAGAAGAGGAGAGGCTAGGAGGCTGGGTTTCTTAGATACTGCTGTAACACTAATGCGAAGTTATGGCTAATTAACAACTCAGTTCGGGACAAAGGAAGAGAGCCGCCCTATAATTTTCTCTAAATGTCTGGGCTCCTATCTTCAGGAGATGCAGTGTAGCACAGTGTGCAACAGCCCGAATTCTCCAGCTAGGGTGCCTGCGTTCAAATCCCCCCTCCTGAGAGCTGCATGGCCCCATGAACTTGGGCAAGTTTTCTTAGCCTCCTTGTGCTAGAAGTTATGCGTCTGTAAGAGGTAATGGTGCCTACTAATAGGGTTGTTCTTAGGATTAAGTTAATAGCAAAGTGCTTAGAATGGTGTATGATGTGTAGCAAGTGCATAATAAACATTAGCTTATTGCCTCTAGCCGGGACACCTGGAAATCCTTGCCTTCAGTCTAAACTTCTCAAGAGCCCTGTTTCTCACACCAGAATTACCTAGAGAATTTAAGTCATAAATTGGAACATGCTGCCTCCTTAGGTATACTTTTTAACTGTTTCCATCAACTTTGGGGTAAAGCTCAAGTTTTTAATGTGGTGCATCAGACCCTCCATGGTCCAGCCTCACCTCCCTCCCTAGGTTTTTTTGTTTTTTTTTTTTTTTTTGCTAATTTCTACCCTGAAATTTTCCCAGGAAAAGTTCTGTAACCCTCACTCTCCTCTACATCTCTACCACCAAGTACTGAAATCTTGTTTTTTTCATCTGATTTCCCCACTATATACTGATAACTCAGACAAAATCTTAGCCTTCTATATCTTGGGGTTTTTTTTTTTTTTTTTTGCTAATTTCTACCCTGAAATTTTCCCAGGAAAAGTTCTGTAACCCTCACTCTCCTCTACATCTCTACCACCAAGTACTGAAATTGTGTTTTTTTCATCTGATTTCCCCACTATATACTGATAACTCAGACAAAATCTTAGCCTTCTATGCAAAAGGTTTAACTTTGACATACATGCATTCATTCCTGTTGTTCAGTCAGTAAGGCGTGTCCAGCTCTTTGTGACCCCATGAACTGCAGCATGCCAGCCTTCCCTGTCCTTCACTATCTCCCAGAGTTTGCTCAAACTCACGTCCATTGAGTCAGCAATGCCATCCAAACATCTTATCCTCTGTCTCCCTCTTCTCCTCTTGCCTTCAATCTTTCGCAGAATCAGGGTCTTTTCCAGTGAATCGGCTCTTTACATCAGGTGGTCAAAGCATTGGAACTTCAGCTTCAGCATCAGTCCTTCCAATGAATATTCAGGGCTGATTTCCTTTAGGACTGACTGGTTTGATTTCCTTGCTGTCCAAGGGACTCTCAAGAGTCTTCTCCAGCACCATAATTAGTAAGCTTCAATTCCTCAGCACTCAGCCTTCTTTATGGTCCAACTCTCACATCCGCACATGACTACTGGAAAAGCCATATATGTCATATATATATATGTCTCATATGTTTCATATATATATGAAACATATATCCACCTACACAGAAACTGATGATTTTTCACGACCTCAACTGCTACAACACAAGTATAACCTCCACCATCTTCTCTAGATTTGTACAATAACCTGTTGTCTCCCTGCTCCCATCTCACTCGCTCAGGTCTGACCTCCACCCAGCAATCAGATGAGCCCTCTAACATATAATTAAAGCATGTGACTTTTCTATTCAAAGTCCCCTGCCAGCTTTGCAGCTCAGAGGGAAAAAGCAGTCTCTACAAGGAGCAAGCCTCCCAGGCCACGTCTGACCTCATCCCACATCATTCCATTTCCAGCTGCACCTGCTCCATCCACAGCAGCCTCAGGTCTGCTTCCCGGGTGCTCAGAGCCAGCTTCCACGCAAGACCCTCTGTGCACGCCGTACCCTGCTTCTCCATGACTCTCCCTTCCAAGCTGCTGCTCACATGTCTCCGGCTACCCTATCAATATCCCTACACAGCCCACTCTCTACTTCTTTACCTAGAATTTTTTTCATAGTATTTATCATCACCAGACCTGCTATACATTTATGAATTTCTGGATACAGCTTTTCACTCACCACCTCACCGCCCCCAAGGCACAGAAACAGAAACTCCAGTGACTGCAGGAACTTTATCTGTCTGTTCATTGCTACATTCCTAGTGCCTGACACGTGTCAACATAGAGGGTTCTAAGATTCTAAAAACCTTGGGTTAATACCCTCTTACACAAGAATTATTCATATCTTAGGAGGTCTACAAATGTGTCTCCTAAGCAGTAACCTAGTTTATTTTCCCAAAGCAAATCAATTAACTCTTGGCTCATCTCAAATGAATACTGAGTATCCCTAGGCAACCATGAGTTAAAAGACTGGCCATCAACAGGCACATGGAAAATGCTCAGCATCGCTAATTCCTAAAGAAATACAAATCAAAACTCCAATGAAAGACCACCTCACACCAGTCAGAATGGTCATCCTTAAAAAGTCTACAAAATAACAAATCCTGGGGAGGGTATGGAGAAAAGGTAATTCTCCTACACTGTTGGTGGGATGGTCATCAACCACTGTTAGTGGCTGATGCAGCCACTATGGAAAACAGTATGGAGGTGCCTCAAAAAAAGTAAAACGCTAATTACTGTTCAGTTCAGTCACTCAGTCGTGTCCAACTCTTTGCGACCCCATGAATCGCAGCACGCCAGGCCTCCCTGTCCATCACCATCTCTCAGTGTTCACTCAGACTCACGTCCATTGAGTCAGTGATGCCATCCAGCCATCTCATCCTCAGTCGTCCCCTTCTCCTCCTGCCCCCAATCCCTCCCAGCATCAGAGTCTTTTCCAATGAGTCAACTTTTTGCATGAGGTGGCCAAAGTACTGGAGTTTCAGCTTTAGCATCATTCCTTCCAAAGAAATCCCAGGGTTGATCTCCTTCAGAATGGACTGGTTGGATCTCCTTGCAGTCCAAGGGACTCTCAAGAGTCTTCTCCAACACCACAGTTCAAAAGCATCAACTCTTCGGCGCTCAGCCTTCTTCACAGTCCAACTCTCACATCCATTCATGACCAGAGAAAAAACCATAGCCTTGACTAGACGGCTATCCCAGTCTTGAGCATATATACACAGAAAAAGCTATCATTCAAAAAGATACCCCCACCCCTGTGTTCACAGTGGCACTATTCACAACAGCCAAGACATGGGAACAATCTGAGCGTCCATCAACAGAGGAAAGAATAAAGAAGATGCGGTACACAGACACGATGGAACACTACTCAGCCATAAAAAGAACGAAATGATGCCACCTGCAGCAACATGGCTGGACTCAGAGATGATGATGCTAAGTGAAGTAAGTCAGAGAGAAAGACAAATACCATATGATATCACTTACGTGGAAATCTAAAGTATGGCACAAATGAACCTATCCACAAGACAGAAACAGACTCACAGACACAGAGAACACACTTGTGATCCCCAAGGGGTGGCGGGGAGAGTGGGAGAGGGATGGATTGGGAGTTGGGATCAGCAGATGCAAGCTGTTATACATACAGTGGATAAACCACAAGGCCCTACTGTACAGCACAGGGAACTATATTCACTATCCTATGAATAAACCATGACAGAAAAGAATATAAGAATGTATGTATATGAATAACTGAATCACTTTGCTGCACAGCAGAAATTAACTAAACATTGTAAATCAACTATACTTTAGTAAAAATAAATAATAAAGACTGGCCATGTTTCTTTTAAAACTGAGATATATGTCTCTTTCGATTCTGGTTTCCTCGGTGTGTATGCCCAGTAGTGCTGGGTGGTGGATTCATGTTGATGTATTGCAAAACCAACACAATATTGTAAAGTAAAAAATAAAATAAAACAGATATAAGTAACATATAATACCGTATTAGTTTCAGGTGTAGAACATATTTTTTATGTATGTATATGTTATGTATGATCCCCACATCAGGGCTAATCAACATCCATCACCACGTGCCGGGCCCAGGGTGGAGCCACAGTGAGTCCCCAGAAGCCCAATGACAACTGTTCCTCAGTCCACTGGAGCCTTGTGTATTCTGTGGACATGAGCCCCTTTGGCTTTCAAAGCTAGATGGGTTGGGGGCTCATCTCTCAGGGTGCAGGTCTTAAAAGCTGGGGTGCTAGAGGTGGGCTTCAAACCCTCCTCAGGGAGAAGCTTGGAGTTGAGTTCCCTCCCAACGTGGGACATCATGCCATGGTGGCGCTTAGGGCACAGCTGTGTCTCAGCCCCTTCCACTCATTTCAATGTGGGCTTTTTCTCATTTGCCTGATATGAAGGAGTACGATGCTGCCCAGGCCTTCTCTTCAGAACTCTCTTCTCTTCTTTGTCCTGCAATCTGCAGGGGTTTCTCGTGGCTAATGAGTCTCAGCTTCATCCCTCTTTGGGGATCCCCTTCACCAAAGTGTGCTATCTCTCCCCAAAGGCAGGCTGCGTCAATGGACTGGTCATGAGGCAGAAAGGCCCCAGTGCCTCCAGGCAGGACCATTCCAAGGGTCAGCTCTGATCCAAAGCTCCCTGTGGGATTAGCGAAGGCTTTGGCTGTGGTTGAATCCTANTCATCCCTCTTTGGGGATCCCCTTCACCAAAGTGTGCTACCTCTCCCCAAAGGCAGGCTGCGTCAATGGACTGGTCATGAGGCAGAAAGGCCCCAGTGCCTCCAGGCAGGACCATTCCAAGGGTCAGCTCTGATCCAAAGCTCCCTGTGGGATTAGCGAAGGCTTTGGCTGTGGTTGAATCCTAGTTTTAATTCTTCCATCTGCAAAATTCTACTTCCTTTAGTCCCTCACAGATGTCAACCATGAAAGCACTCCTCAAAAAATCACCTGCATGCAAACGTATGCCTCTGAGTCTTCTCCCTGGGAAAACTGAAGACTCCATCCAAGGATAGACATGGTACAATCATCTCAGAAAGTGTTCCTATTATTAAAATTTTAGGACAGTTCAAATGATAAATAAAATGTTCAGGGAAAAGGGGGGAAATCAGTGTATCATATGACATTTTTCTTTGCATTTTGCTCAAAATTGGGATCCTGGATGATGGGGAAAAGCAGTAGTTTAAAGAGATTTTAGGAATGTTACAGGTACTATAAGCAAGCAACCTTTGACATCACAATTTTAAACAGAATTGAGTATTACTATTATTTACATGTAGCAGGAAGGGATTATGGGGAAATAATAGAAACAGAAATCTACTTGCCATTCTCATTAAGGTTTGGGCAGATTCCAGTTAATTACTATTATCCTGGTGTAATGGGAAAGTCTGAAACAGTATGGAATAGCTAAAGTGACTGTATTGAATGTGTCCTCTAAAATATAACAATAAAACTGATATTTTTATCCTGAACTTCCTTTACTGTGCTTAAGGTATAGTTTTATGAACTGGACCACAGCATGGTAATCAAAGTGTCCAATAATCATGTATTATTGTTAATTTTGAAAGCAATGAAATGGTATAATCAATGAAACTGCAGCCTCATTTAGCTGGTAGAGGTGATGTACCATTCTGTTTATAGTTTATTGTGAAGAATGGCTAAACTTTAAAGTCATTCTTGCAAGAATACCCAACGTTTATCTGAGATAAAGATAAGAATTTATTTATTTGTTTTGGAAGAGAAAAGAGGATTACTGCTTAGGAGACACAGTTGTTGAAAGGATGTTAGTTCTTTAAACAAAAAAAAAAAAAGGAAGAATTCTATTAGCCTGGGATTTTTAGTATTGGAACCCTCTAAATTGTAGGCAAAATTTTGTCCTCACATTACTGGGGAAAGGGAGTGTAGCTTTTACCAGATTCTTATGGGGTCATGTCCTTAATAACCTTAATAATCCTTGTTCCAAATATTTATTACCATCTTCTCTTACACTAATGCTTTCTATTAGCCTGGGATTTTTAGTATTGGAACCCTCTAAATTGTAGGCAAAATTTTGTCCTCACATTACTGGGGAAAGGGAGTGTAGCTTTTACCAGATTCTTATGGGGTCATGTCCTTAATAACCTTAATAATCCTTGTTCCAAATATTTATTACCATCTTCTCTTACACTAATGCAAGCAACTCGGAGGTGGGCCTTTTGTTTCTTTTTATAACAGCCTTACTGAAGTATAAGTGATATACAATAAACTGTACATATTTACAGAGTACAATGTGGTGAATTATGACAGGTGTTATAAGCTAATAAAACCATCAACACAAGCAGGATAATCAGCATATTCATCATATCCCAAAATTTTCTCAGACCCTTTATAATCAACCCCATTACCCCTCACTTTTATTCTCTCCAGGAAATCACTATTCCATTTTCTGTCACTGTAAATTAGCTTGCATTTTCTGAAATTTCATTAAAGTGGAGTCATAAAGTATGTACTCATTTTGTCTGGCTTTTCTCTCACAGCATAATCATTTTGAAATCTATCCATGTTGCAGGTGTATCAAAAATTCTTTTTTTGCTAAGAAGTGTTCCACTGTATGGGTATACGACAGTTTGTTTTTGTGTTCACCTCTTGATGGACATTAGGACTGTTTCCAGGGTTTGCTATTAAAAATAAAGCTGTCATCAACACTGATACAACGTCTTTGTATAGACATATGTCTCCCTTTCACTTGGGTAGATACCTAGGAGCAGAATGGCTAGATCATATGGTGAAAGTGAAAGTCGCTCAGTTGTGTCCGACTCTTTGAGACCCCATGGACTATATAGTCCCTGGGATTCTCCAGGCCAGAATACTAGAGTGGGCAGCCTTTCCCTTCTCCAGGGGATCTTCCCAACCAAGGGATCAAACCCAGGTCTCCCACACTGCAGGCAGATTCTTGAGCAGCTGAGCCACAAGGGAAGCTCAGATCAGATGGTAGATATATGTTTAACTTTTAAAGAAATTGCCAAAATGTTTCTGAGGGTGATTGTGCCATTTTTATAATGCCACCAGCAGTGTACGAGAGAGATCCAGTTTCTTACACACTTCTCAGCACGTAGTGTGATCAGTCATTTTAATTTTAACCATTCTAATTAATGCGTAGTGAAGTTCCACCATAGTTTTAAATTGCATTACCGTAATAGCACATCCTTCCATGTTCATCTTTGGTAGTCTTTTTATAGCCACTTTCTGACAAAGTATTAAGAGGTTCCATAAAAAAAGTGTGGCTTTTCTGGGTTAAGTTGAAGGTTTTTTTCTACGAAGAACCAAAAGTTTTTGTTGAGGAACCCTAGGCATTTCTTCATGTAAGAAGAAAATGTTTCAAGAGTTATGTATCAGATCTTCTAGATCATGTAGCCAATGAATAACACATTTATACAGGTATCAGACAGAGCTCCAGCAGCATCTGCCTACATCCTGGAAAGTTTCCCAGAGCTTCCTGTACTGTTCACATACCTCAGTTCTCTTCCCCTAGGGGTTTGTTAACGTGTAAGTCTCAAGTCTGAGTTGAATTAAATAAAAGAAGGAAATGATCATATGACAGAAGGGAGAAGAGATAAGACATAAGAAATTCATCCAACTTTGATTTCTGGAGGCACCAAGAAAACTTTTCCATGTCCACAGCAAAAAGGTTTCATTTAATTATGCTAGATATCTAGATTCCAAGAGAAGAGTCTTATACCAAGAGGCACATTCCAGAAATATTAACACGACTATCTGTATCAAAAGCATGAAGCCAAGAAAATACTCTGGGAATCTGAGGACAAGCTCACAACCACTGTTGAGGAAAGACTTACACCCGCATTAACTAAGTACAACCAAGACAAAAAGCTGACTGCTCTCCAGTGTACTGTATGCATAAGACTAAAAACGATCTGTCTCCCCCTTGGTGCCTATAATCCCTTGATTAAAAACAAAAACATGTACACAAATAAGTCTGTACAACCTAAGTCTGTATAAGTCTTTAAGCTGTCTCTACAATCTTGTAAAATCTTGTAACTTTTAGGAAAATTCTGATCAGTCAGAGGAAAGATGCCAAAAGGAAATAAAACAATGAACTTCACAGGATGGATTTTTTTTTTCTTATCGTCACTCTCGCTTTACCTTAATCTGTTTTATAAAGAGGTTCTGCAATCAGTTCAGTTCAGTCGCTCAGTCATGTCCGACTCTGCGACCCCATGAATCACAGCACGCCAGGCCTCCCTGTCCATCACTAACTCCCGGAGTTCACTCAGACTCATGTCCATTGAGTCAGTGATGCCATCCAGCCATCTCATCCTCTTTCGTCCCCTTCTCCTCCTGCCCGCAATCCCTCCAAGCATCAGAGTCTTTACCAATGAGTCAACTCTTCGCATGAAGGTGGCCAAAGTACTGGAGTTTCAGCTTTAGCCATGGCAAATTCAGACTTAAACTGAAAAGTAGGGAAAACCGCTACACCACTCAGGTATGACCTAAATCAAATCCCTTATGATTATACAGTGGAAGTGAGAAATAGATTTAAGGGCCTAGATCTGTCTGAGGGTGATTGTGCCATTTTTATAATGCCACCAGCAGTGTACGAGAGAGATCCAGTTTCTTACACACTTCTCAGCACATAGTGTGATCAGTCATTTTAATTTTAGCCCTTCTAATTAATGCGTAGTGAAGTTCCACCATAGTTTTAAATTGCATTACCTTACTAGCACATCCTTCCATGTTCATATTTGGTAGTCTTTTTATAGCCACTTTCTGACAAAGTATTAAGAGGTTCCATAAAAACNATTTTTATAATGCCACCAGCAGTGTACGAGAGAGATCCAGTTTCTTACACACTTCTCAGCACATAGTGTGATCAGTCATTTTAATTTTAGCCCTTCTAATTAATGCGTAGTGAAGTTCCACCATAGTTTTAAATTGCATTACCTTACTAGCACATCCTTCCATGTTCATATTTGGTAGTCTTTTTATAGCCACTTTCTGACAAAGTATTAAGAGGTTCCATAAAAACAAGTGTGGCTTTTCTGGGTTAAGTTGAAGGTTTTTTTCTACGAAGAACCAAAAGTTTTTGTTGAGGAACCCTAGGCATTTCTTCATTTAAGAAGAAAATGTTCCGAGAGTATGTATCAGATCTTCTAGATCATGTAGCCAATGAATAACACATTTATACAGGTATCAGACAGAGCTCCAGCAGCATCTGCCTACATCCTGGAAAGTCTCCCAGAGCTTCCTGTACTGTTCAGAACTGAGGTATCTCAATTCTCTTCCCCTAGGGGTCTGTTAATGTGTAAGTCTCAAGTCTGAGTTGAATTAAAGAAAAGAAGGAAATGATCATATGACAGAATGGAGAAGAGATAAGACATAAGAAATTGATCCAACTTTGATTTCTGGAGGCACCAAGAAAACTTTTCCATGTCCACAGCAAAAAGGTTTTATTTAATTATGCTAGATATCTAGATTCCAAGAGAAGAGTCTTACACCCAGAGGCACATTCCGGAAATATTAACACAACTATCTGTATCAAAAGCATGAAGCCAAGAAAATACTCTGGGAATCTGAGGACAAGCTCACAACCACTGTTGAGGAAAGACTTACACCCGCATTAACTAAGTACAACCAAGACAAAAGGCTGACTGCTCTCCAGTGTACTGTATGCATAAGACTAAAAACGGTCTGTCTCCCCCTTGGTGCCTATCATCCCTTGATTAAAAACAAAATCACTCACACAAATAAGTCTGTACGACCTAAGTCTGTATAAGTCTTTAAGCCGTCTCTCAATCTTGTAAATTCTTGTAACTTTTAGGAAAATTCTGATCAGTCAGAGGAAAGATGACAAAGGGAAATAAAACAATGAATTTCATAGGATGGATTTTTTTTTCTTATCGTCACTCTCGCTTTAACTTAATCTATTTTATAAAGAGGTTCTGCAATCAGTTCAGTTCAGTCGCTCAGTCGTGTCCGACTCTGCGAACCCATGAATCACAGCACGCCAGGCCTCCCTGTCCATCACCAACTCCCGGAGTTCACTCAAACTCACATCCATCAAGTCGATGATGCCATCCAGCCATCTCATCCTCTGTTGTCCCCTTTTCCTCTTGCCCTCAATCCCTCCCAGCATCAGAGTCTTTTCCACTGAGTCAACTCTTTGCATGAGGTGGCCAAAGTACTGGAGTTTCAGCTTTAGCCATGGCAAATTCAGACTTAAACTGAAAAGTAGGGAAAACCGCTAGACCGTTCAGGTATGACCTAAATCAAATCCCTTATGATTATACAGTGGAAGTGAGAAATAGATTTAAGGGCTTAGATCTGATAGATAGAGTGCCTGATGAACTATGGAATGAAGTTCGTGACATTGTACAGGAGACAGGGATCAAGACCATCCCCATGGAAAAGAAATGCAAAAAAGCAAAATGGCTGTCTGGGGAGGCCTTACAAATAGCTGTGAAAAGAAGAGAGG
>SJYT01038396.1:0-134531 GCA_006410635.1 Cephalophus harveyi | reverse complement strand
TAAGCGTCTTTTAATTTCATGGCTGCAGTCACCATCTGCAGTGATTTTGGAGCCCCCCACCTACAAAAAAAAGTCTGACACTGTTTCCACCGTTTCCCCATCTATTTCCCATGAAGTGATGGGACCAGATGCCATGATCTTCGTTTTCTGAATGTTGAGCTTTAAGACAACTTTTTCACTTTCCTCTTTCACTTTCATCAAGAGGCTTTTTAGTTCCTCTTCACTTTCTGCCATAAGGGTGGTGTCATCTGCACCACAGATGCATAAGTAAGAGCTATTATTACAAACAAATTAAAAAAAAAAAAACAAACAGTGGGGGGAAAAAAATCAGTGGAAGAACTTCAGAATTGATCATTTTTGTTTGTACATTTGTATATTTTACCAAAATGCTGTATGAATAAAAGTATCAGTGGAAAAGCAGCTTACATTGTGTCCTGATGTGAGGAGGTTAACCTCTGATAACCCCTGATAACATCCAGGGGTTACCAACTCCAGCCTTTCTTCTTCAGGCAGGATTGTTGTACATCATTCAAGACTGGGAGGAAGTTGTTTATCCTATATCTGAGATTGTCTACAGAAGGACATTCTGATATTCCTTTATTACCTATTTTCATAGCATACCAGTTACAATATTTTTACATGGTAGCTCATCTTAATGAAACCAGTAGCCTTACTGAACTTTTGGTGGGTAAAGGGCATTAATTTAGACGGAACAGTGTCTCTCTAAACAGTAAAACATAGCCTCAAGGACTCCAAAGTGTATTACTATTATCAATAAAAAGTATTAACTTGCATGCTTTGGGGTATCAAGATATTTGTTCAGTGCCTACTATAAACTATCAGAAGGTACTTTAAAAAAGGAAATAGCATAAAAATTCAACAGCTTCAAAACAACCTTACATTTAAAATTCTTAGCAGCCTAAGACTCATTGTTACAACAGGCCTGAACTTCTAACAGACTCATTAAATAAAATGCAGTATTTGGGGAAAGAAAGAAAATACAGAGGATGCCAGACATTTAGATCACAGAGTCTGTAGTCACAGCTTTGCTAAGTCTTACAAATATCCCACAAATATCTCTCTAGACTGGGATTCACCAGTCATATGCGCATGGCCAGCACTATCTGGTTGAACATACACCAATATATTAAGACATTCCAACCCTATCTGGAGCGGAGAAAGCAGAGATCATCTTAAATGTATGCTTTAGGAACACTGCCTTTAATGCCAGCATCAGTTGAAATAACTATCAAAAAGATACTTTTTGTTGCTGTTATCAGAAATTATTTGAAAGAATGGCAGGGGAAGTAAGCCTGCAGGGAGGATGTGCTGGGTCTCTAAGGATTGAACGGGGATTAAATCACTCATATGCTTAAAAACACCAACCTAAAGCAACCCAAGAAACAACTACTGAAATTTTTGCTTTGGTCCTTGCAATGCTAGTGGAGCTTCAGAATGAGGAGATTATCAACCTTTCAGAAATGTTATCTATTTATAAAGGGGTCAGTTATCAGAAGTTTTGCATGTACATGAAACATAATAAAGCGAATTGAATTTCAGATTTCCACCCCCCATTGCTAATAAACAGAGATCAACCTGCCTTAGATACCTACCTGCAACAAAATGGATTTAGACTTTATGGCAGGTAGCAAGCAAAAAATAAGAGGAATAGATATCGTGTTGATTGGGGGAACAAAAATCAGAGGGAGACAAACGAAACACTTCTGGCAAAGGAACAGACAAGAAAGGAACACTGGTGAGGTTATTATAAGGCACAGGTAGCTCACTAGCCACGTAAATAAACTGCTGATAATCTTCGGAAAGGAACCCTTTTGTTGGAGGACATGGAGGGGCCTCTCGCAGTGTGGTACAAGCAATCAAAACACAGAAGAGGAACCAGAAAAGAGATGCTGACTCAGAGATGATCATCAATAATGCACTAAGGGATAAAAAACATCAGAAGAACGTTTGGCAGCAGTGAAAAAGGAAAACAAGACTGAACTGTGTGTGCAGTATCAGAGAACAAGTCAAGGCTGCTTATTCCCAGGCTGTTTAAGGCAGCAAGATCTCCTTAACTCTGGGCAGATCTGGCTTTTCCTACCCACTGGAAGAAATCGAATAAAATGCTGCAACTGAAGTCCATTCCAGGTTGAAAAGATGGGGGTGGGGGTGGAGGGTTCAGGGGAAGACAATGTAGTTCCCAGCTCCACAGCAGTTCCAATACAAAACTAAAGTCCTCCTTCCCCCTTTCCAGGCTTATCATAATCCTATACTTTCAGGATGTTAAGAAGAGGATTAACAGATTTAGATTAGCCAACTGTGAGAAGAGTGAGGATGTACAGATTCTGCAGCCTTTGTAAACTTTGCGATAACATCACTTCTCTTCATAGACACTTCTATGGCAACAGAGCAGTTATGAGAAAAATAAGACTTGCTAATCCTGAGGCAAAGGTAAATAATATTTCTCTTTTTTACTGGTGTATTTTGTCCATGGCTGTCCAGTCATTTAATAAAACCAATCATTAAGGAGATGATCACTGATCTTCTAATCAGATCCTGGGAAGGGCACAGCAGAGGTTATCCCAGCTGGCTAAGAGCCTGATGTGTTCACAATCAGAGAGCATTCTGCAACTAGCCACCCAGGGAATACTGAAGCCTCCAAATAACATCCAATTAATCATGTCTTTCTGTGTTCCTTTTAATGAGATTTTAATTTCATTGATGGCGAGTGACCAGTGGTTGATCATGTCCCTCAGTTGCCAATTCAACTTTGAGGAATTCTGCAAACTGCAATAATGAAGTGGTTCTGTTTGTAAACTCTTATCAATGATCAATAACATGTTCGCTGAAATTTACCATGTTCTATGTGTATCAACTTGTAATCCTTACAGTCAGCCTGCCGCATGAGGTTGGAACTAGCATTGCCCCATTTTACAGAGGTAACTGAGAGATGAAGCACTTTGTCCCAGGTTACACGGCTAGGGAGGGGGTGGGGAGTACTCAAAGGCTGACAGTCTGGCTCTCCAGAGCTCGTACATATAACCCCAGTGCATGCTGCCGCTCAGACAGCTGCCTCCTTAGAACAGTCAGTTACTGTATGAAGATAGTTAAAATTTGGGATTTAAGAAGCACTGCTGGTGCCCTTCACGTATGGGTCCTCTCCCCTACATCAAAGAACAGGTGCCAGCCCAGCTTCCACCAGCTTCCAATTCATTTAAAAGCCAATTTTGCCACCACAAAGCAACCACCAGGTTTCTACAAAGATCCCCTTGGGGATCCAGAGAGTGAACCAAGAGAAGAAGCAAAGCGAAACGCACATCACAAAGCCGTGTGTTCTCCACCTTGGCTGTTTTAGAAAGAAATGGGGCTAACACTTCCCAACATAACATTACATCATCACAGCATCATTTTGATCTTCGTGTCCTTCAACCAAATTTTTCTAGATGCCGCAACACTGAAAACACTTGCCAGCTGGTCCCAGTCAAAGCTATAGAAAAGTAGGCTTTGAGGATTACTGTGTTATTGGTGCTTCTATGTATTTTTTCCTGCTTTAAGGAAAAACAAACAAACAACGTTTTCTTAAGTGAAGGCTTCATCTTGTTATTTTAAGGGGGGAAAAGTGTTGCTGGAATAGAATATGGTGACAGAGTGGATTTAGTTTACATTAAATGACAGTTTTAGAAATTTGCAAGTAAAATTCCTGGGCAATGATGAGTGTGTTTAAAACCACTTAAAAACAAACAAAAAACCCCCAAAACTGTGGTATCTGGATATATTAGAAAAAATGCCTCTAGCAGGCAACGTGGGTGAGGAGATGGGCCGCTTAACTGCTTGCTAATGGATTATGCTTTGTGGAGGGGGGGGCAGCCACGGTGACAAATAGGGTACAATGAATAACCCATGGCTTGAACCGAGAAAAGCCCTGAAGACACCACCATCCTCAGACCAGGCACCCAGGGTGAGCGGCACTCCCAGGTGTTAACTTTTCTTCCTAACACTGACATCCCGTAATTAAATACCACGGGACTAGGCCAGGACAGGGCTATGATCAATGTAAACCCACTCGCCATCATCATAATGAATACAATCCTCAGACCAGGCACCCAGGGTGAGCGGCACTCCCAGGTGTTAACTTTTCTTCCTAACACTGACATCCCGTAATTAAATACCACGGGACTAGGCCAGGACAGGGCTATGATCAATGTAAACCCACTCGCCATCATCATAATGAACCACTATATGCACGGATCTATCCTCTAACAAATAAAGCCAGTCATTCTCCAAAAGGAGGAATGGAAAAAAAAAAAAAAAACGTGGTCAAGTGGGACCATGCATGTGGCTTTGAAAGTCCAATGCTTGACAATAGCATGAGGGAACTGATCCTTACAGCAAACTGCCAGGTAACCTGTCTTTACTAAACAGCTATCCTCAAGTAGCATTCCCTGTCTACCCAGTACATGCCTATCCACTGTCCCTCAAGAACCAACAGTACCTGGCTCAGGGAATTCATCTGATTTTTATGAAAGAACAAGTAAAACAAAACCAAGATGCTAAACAGTCAACCACTGACGCCTAAGAGGTCATTGGTGAGGATGGCCAGGCAGTGGTGAGTGGGTGATGGACTGAATCGGGCTGAGCTGAAGCTTTGGACTCCAAAGTGAATTATTTAAGAAACTTTACAAGGATATTATTTGTAAGTTTTCATCCCTATTTCTATATCTAAAAACATAGTTTTTTCAAAGAAGAGCAAAAATGAAATAGTCATTTGGTCCAATTAAGTGTTATTTCCATCATACACATGGACAGGGAATTTTTTTAATTGGAGGAAATTCTGAACCAGAAAAGGAAAACACACCCATCACCCATCAGAAGCAATAACTAAACAGGGTGTGAGGCAACAGGAACGTCATGATCCAAGTTGCCCACCCAGATACGTAAGAGAAATTATTTTTAAATACAGTGAAGGTAGGTTAAAATTTCTAGTGGCTATCAGAATAGAATTGAACGTTAGATGTAATAGTGAGGCCAACTGGAAAGAAGAAAGAGGTTGAAAACTTAAGAACAAATTAAAGAAACATGATCAAACACAAACTAAATGGTTAACAGAAACAAAACTTAAAACAAAACTCAGATATTTCAATAAGGTAAGAATGCAGCTAATGACAAAGGATGACATATATCTGTTCACCAGTCCACCTTATCCAAGATGCAACTGCCTGGGATTACAAAAGAGAAGCAGAAAAGACCGCAGTGGCCTGGTACTTGATATGCAGGCTCTCTTAAAGACAAATGAGGGGCTCTGTTCACAACCAAATGACATTTTGGCAAGGATTAGACACAGGATTTATTTCTGACTGGCTGAGAGGTCAGTCAAATATATATATTTTCCATCTCCTAAAAGTTAATCTGCCATAGGCCCACCGTGTACTGTTCAAATATGCATTCAATTCTTAGTTTAGCAGAATCTGAAATTTGGCAGTGTTCTAGATGAGATATTGGCATTAGGCTTCTAATGAGAAATGGTGAGATAAAAATGATGAATTCATTCTTGCCTGGGTAATGTAGTAAAAAATGACTGCATTCCAGCTTATGGTTTCCGAGACATAATTCTGGAAGACAGAAAGCTCTGGAATGCCCATCCTGCTTAGTCTATAAATCTAAACAGTACAAATGTAGACCCCAATTTTGGCTGCTAACACATGCCAGCAATTTGACTACATTTTTATAGTATGTACAAGGGTATGTTTTAAGTGAACCCATCATTCATTCATTCAATAAATCAACAGATATTTACTGAGGTATCTAACTAAGCACTTAGTATTATTTTATTCTTCTAGTGTTCTAGTTTAAGGAAAAGATTGAGAGCAAGAGAAGAAAGGGGCAACAGAGGATGAGATGGCTGGATGGCATCACCAACTCAATGGACGTGAGTTTGAGCAAACTCCAGGGAATAGTTAAGGACAGAGAAGCTTGGCGTGCTGCAGTCCAGGGGGTTGCAAAAAGTCAGACACGACTGAGCAACTGAACAACAACATAAGGATAGGCCAGTCAACAAAGCAGTGAAAAAATCCTGTGTGTGCAAAGCTTGATCAAGTCATCTGTATACTCTCTCAACAGAGCCACTGAATGCCCAGAATTTCCCAAAAACTTCACTTTACCAGGTATTACCAGCGACAGTGCTCAAATAGAGTCCAAAGTGGCAACAACCTAGGAACCTGGGCTAGGAGGGAAGGCCCTGGTAAAACAATGGGGACTGGCGAGCTTCAATTTTAAGGACTATCCAGATTACCCAGTTGGGCCAAGTAACAAACATTTACTACCTGGGAATCCTTAGTAGATTTTATAAACACTCTTGAACCTTGTTGGTCTACAAAATCCTATTAATCATCCAAGTGTTATAAGTCACTACTGAGAGAACATAAGAATTTCTTTCAATTTACACACTTCTCCAGTGATGGAACTTTCCACTATCAACATCTAAACCAGACTAGAAGAACAAAGCCAAGATCAGAGCATTACTTTAAGATGTGTATCTGGTCTGAGGCTATCATTAGCGTTGGAATATTCAGCCCTGGGCAGCACTGATGTAGGAAGTGGGAAAATGGTGACCTAACGAGTGACAGTCTCCCTAAAGATAATCTAAAGGAATGTGAATTAGAGTTTTTAAATGAGTTTGTCTGATGGGGGTGAAAGAGGTCTTGGAGTTAGGTCAAAATTATAATGCTCAAGAGGAATGCAGGATGTTAGGATGACACTGGAATCACCTTTGAGGCAGAACGCCAGTGTTGATTACTTGGTCATAGGAATAGAGTATGTACATTCACGCTGCAGTTTTACATGTCAGGTGGGGAGCGCATATTGACAGAGTTTAGCCCTGATGGGCTCTATCAATAAAGAATTAATAAATGAGGAAGGACTCTGTACAGGAGACAGAATCGCAGCAGGAGTGACCCCACATAGGTGTTGTTAAAGGGGATGCTCCTGCAGGCACCGGCTGCAGCTGACCACGCCTGGCCCCCTGGGAAGTCCCTGTCTCCGTAGGTATCCATAGTCAGCTCTCGTGAGTACAGATGGCCCTGGCTCTCTTACAGGAAGTGGTTTTAGGTCTTTCTGCTCTACTGGTTTGGTATTAAATCTTTCCCTAAACTGGCCAATTAGGTATCTACTGAATTCTTCTGGTCCAAGGTCATAGCTAAGTGTGCTGTTGATTTCCAGTGAGATATGTGGGAGATGGGAATCTTTAAAAAGCTGGAGAGCCTTACATCAATAGCCTAATCGAAGAGGAAACAACCGTACTTGTATTCTGCTCAGAAAAATATTCTTAAGCTAACGTTATCTAGGTCTGCAGAGATGACGTGCTGTGTGTGTAGACAGATAACAAGACAGCACCAGTTAGCACAAATACACTCTGCAGGGGTCAGACACTCCAGTGTCTTCAGGGGCCAGGCAGGTCTTGTAAATCATTCAGAGAGAAGGGAGCAGAACTTTTTGCCATTAGGATTTTAAGTCCAGCTGTTTTCAGATCTTCTGGTTTTCCTAAGACAAGCCAGAGCTAGATGTTAATGTCCACTCTTTCCTTTTTAAATGTTGGCAACTAATTCCAAAATTTAAAAACATTGTCTAGGCCAGGCAAAATACAGTTGTAGAGAAGATCCAAGTCTTGGGGGCCACTAGGTGGTAACCCCTGGAGTACAGAAAAAAAAAAAAAAAAAGGAGCTGTCAGGAATCAGAGGCAAGGCAGAAGAAAGGATTGTGGGATGGATTATAGACTAAAATGTGCTTCTGAGGCATTGCGGTAAAAACTTGAAGCTCAACAGATTTCAATTTTGGTATGCCGACAGAGGAAAAAAAAATTCCACAGGCATAGAAACACTCAATTAAGACTGCCTAGGCTCATTTCCTCAAGAACTGAGATTAAATTAAGACCTGAGATAGAAAATACAGGCTGAAGTGATTTTAAAAATCACTTTTTCACAGTTTGGGACTTATATTTTTTTTTTACATATTCAAACAAAAGGAGTCGTGGTTTAAAGTCAGGGGGAAAATCTATGATACATAATGAAGGCTGAACTGCTACATACCAAATGCACTTAAAGAAATGGAACAAAATAACACCATCAGCAATGAAGCACCAAGTGTGCATCAACCTGAAAAGCAGACTTGCCTATTCAAAACAAACTAAAGAGCATGCAAAATCCAAGCAAAGGGGCGCATAAACAACCTAGATTTTCCTCCTCTGTCAAGTATGAGGTACTTGCCAATGAAATATGAGCACAAAGGGTGGCACATTTGGGGTTTTCCTTCTCTTTAATATTTCTTGCTTTTGAAAATGGGCTGCAAATAGCACAGCTCAATAGAACATTTGAAAGATATGTTATGCTGCCATGGCATAACCCAAACACAGCACAATAAATATTTCTGAAGACTGTCTACACAAAGACAGTTTAAAAAGACAATTTTAAAAGATGAGTAAAAAGCCCACAGGGCCAGCAGTGGCTGATCCTCCACAATGGGTTTGGGGGGGTCTCAGCACCCACCCCACGGGGCCTGTTCAGGGTTAGGCAGACAGGCGGTAAGCCAATGTGGACAGCAACACAGGGGAAAGGTTTGTGGTGAGGTTCTTCCCTGGTGGCTCAGAGGTTAAAGCATCTGCCTCCAACGCGGGAGACCCGGGTTCGATCCCTGGGTCGGGAAGATCCCCTGGAAAAGGAAATGGCAATCCACTCCAGTATTCTTGCCTGGAGAATGGACGGAGAAGCCTAGTAGGTTACAGTCCACAGGGTCGCAAAGAGTCGGACACGACTAAGTGACGTCACCTTCACCTTCACCTTCTAAGGGAGAAACTTTCTCACTCCTTAGTAAGGACCACAAAAGCCAAATATGGAGCAGGAAAGACGCAGTGCTTTTGTGACTGGCAGCCTCTTAGGACAGTGCAGGTAATGAGCCTTGAGATAAAAAGTCAAAGCTGTGGAGAACTGGGCTAAGCAAGAAAAGACCTCGGGTCCAGATTGATGCTGGTGAGATGCTGAACAACCCGGAAGCCTTCCCTTCTCTGCACTTCCAGTTCTATAAGCCAGAAATCCTTGTTAAAACCATTTTAAGGGAGTTTTCTGTTACTCGTAGCTTAAATCACTCCAACTGAAAAAGCGCTTTCTCCTGCAGAATCATTCAAATTCTTCAAAGTGCTAAGGGTCCATTTTCACCCAGTGTGGTTTCCTGGTAGGCACTGATTGTATCCCTGCAAAAACACAGAACTTAGAGAAAAATATTCCCTTTGTCTTAGCAGTCTCTTAAAACATCCTCATCTGCTAGGAATGATGTATTTTATCTGGAAATGAATGTCAACAGGCTAAACACCAATAGAGCGGTTTTTACACTCTGTCCAGGGGAGATTCCTTTGGAGTGTCCCCAAAGGAAAACTGTCTGGGTTTGACCCAACCACTTTCTTTTGCCATTTCTGGAATACAGTCTCACACCAACCAGTGAAGAGCTTAAGTGAATGGCACGAGTACACACCAGTACCTAAGACATTTCTAAAAACGTACAGAACTTACCATTGCTGTGGGCACACTGAAACCAGTCTCAAGTATTACATGAACTTAATTTGTTCTTAAAACACCTTCTATAAGAGCTGCTGCACTGTCGATAACCACCTTCCCACTTACCAAGAAAAAAGCAGCACTTGAAGTTAGGTGTGTAGTGCATGATACTCATAGTAGTTACTTGTACTGCATTACTGACTTCAGTATTTATATGCAAGGCTCCATGCTAATATTTAAATAGCATTTTATGGGCTTTGTTTTTCTATTGATGTGAAATTCACATAACAAAAAAGTACCTCTTTTTAAAGTGAATAATCTGGGGACATTCAGTAAATTCAAAATGTTGTGCCTTCTCTATCTAGTATCAGAACATCTCAAAAAGAAACCCCATACCCATCAATCAGCTGATCACCCCCCACCCTCACGCACCCCCAGATCCTGGCAACCACTAATCCGCTTTCTGTCTCTATGGATTTATCTATTCTGGATATTTCATATAAATGGAATCACACAATATGTGACCTTTTGTGTCTAGTTCACTTAGCATAATTGCTTTCAAGGTTCATTTCATAGAATTTTAATAAACTTAAAAAATTATGCCAAAGAGAGTGTTCATTTTAGCACTCCCTGGAGAGAGGTCTTGAGCACAGCTACAGAGACCCCGCGTATAGGCCCAAGCAAAGAGAAATAATGACAGACAAAGTTAAAATCTTCGGGTCATAAAAATCAACTATACAAATACAGAATAAGAGCACACTGGATAAGCAGCATCCAGAGGGGAAGGGGGATAAAGGAAGGGACCGACCAGCGCAAATATGTCAACAATTAAATCTCAGTGATGAGCCTGTGGGTCTATGGTCTTTTACAGACCTTTCTGGATATCTGAAATATTAATAATAAAAACATGAAAAAACTTAAAAAGTGTTGTCTTTTTTTGGCTGAGAAGTTCAATATAAAAGAATGTCATCTATTTTATTTAAAATTATCATATAGTATTCGATGCCACTAGCTGAAAGGTCATATTCCTCTCACAGATGAGGGGGTCCCTAAGCCCTGCAGCCCCCATGTCACATTAGGAATGTGGAGTTTGTATATAATGTTGACAGGCACAAGCCTTTAGGAGGAGTCAGAAAAATGACAGGACATTGAGAGAGATGAGATAGAGGGAGGTTTTAAAAAGGATATTGCCATGCAAGAAAGTTCATTAAGGAGAGAAGATAGGGAAGAGCTTTGGCATTATTTATTCAGATATTTGAAAAGGGGATTAGATGTGTTCTGTATTGTTTCAGGGGCCAGAAATTAAAGAGAGTGGATTTGGCTCAGGATAAAAACCTTCCAAATACTAATTCACAACAACTGGTGCCTCTCACCAGGGGAAGCTCCTGGGCACTAGACACAGTCAGAGAGCTGGTAGCCCTCCCACGTCTCCTTCCCAGCCCCCTGCCTGTGCAGACACACAGGCCCCCAGGCTCAGAAGGCTCTGTGCTGGATTTAACACTCTGCAACAACCATTCTGAACTTGCTAACTTTAGAACAAGGGACACTGCATTTTCATCTTGGACTGGGCCAGTCCTGCGTATGGATATAGAAGAAACACTCTTCTCTGATGAAGTCAGCAGCAGAGTTTGGTTGGTTAGTATAAAAAGGCAGTTCAGGCAGGGAAACATAAGACTGTGATGCAAAAACCTTTAAAATTAATGTTTTAACTTAAATCTTATGAATGTACACTCCTTTGCCAACATTGTGATACAGGATCAAGGCCATTTTAAAAATTATAGATTTTAAACATCTCTTTTGTTTTTACAACGATCTTTTTCCATACCAAATGTAACAATAGTTTGTGTTTAACAATTTGCCTTTATCACTGTACTTCCCAAAGCATGCCACTTGTTTCTCGGACAAACAACTCACTTTCTGAACTCATCTTTTATGAGTTATTTAAATGATATGATTTTAATAAGAAGTAAGTGGCTCAGTTGGTGAGGAATCTGCCTGCAATGCAGGAGACCTGGGTTCGATCCCAGGGTTGGGAAGATCCTCTGGAGAAGGAAATGGCAAACCACTCCAGTACTCCTGCCTGGAGAATTCCATGGACAGAGTGGGGTAGGCTGCGTCCAAGGGACTGCAAAGAGTCGGACACGACTGCCACTAACTTTCACTTTCAAACCTGCAAAAACAAATGTGGGAACAAACTCTTTTCATACACGGAACCTCCTTGCTGGGAGGAGACATCGGGGTGGCGGCAGGGCAGACTGGAGGGTCATCTCCCAGCGTCCTGGGCCTCCGCAGTGCATTTTATAGAGGGAACAGAGAGCGCCAGTGAATTTAGCAGGTGAAGTTCGTGGAAGCTGGCTATTCTGTAGAAATACTAGGCTTACTGCGTTGTGTTCCATCTGAGCCGTCCTTTTGAGGCTGATGAGCACGGCCACACGCCTGTGACAAAGAAGTGTGAGCTTCTTGAGACAGCGGTGTAGACGCCTCCTGAGGCTGGTGGACACTGCTGCTGCTAAGTATCAGACCAAGAGGCAGGTCTGTGGTGACGGAACTGTAACTCCAAAGGTGAGGGGAAAGCGGGAGCTCATGGCGATGGAGGTAGGGCTCAAAGGCAAGCCTCACGGGGACAAGGGGGTTCACATTTCTCTCCAGACCTCTCTTCTTCAGCTACCCAGTACGCACGTGTGAGAGGTCCTCCAGACGGTAGGAAGGAGAAACTTCAGTCACAGGAAAGCAGGCAGAAAACTATAAACAGGGAGGCATCCTGAGAGTCACACCTCCGGCCTGGCCACCAGTAAACTGGTGGGTAGGACCAGTTATCTAGCCGCCTGCTCCCAAGTGTCCCTGTTCATTTTGTTGTTTTTTAAATTTATTTATTTAAGTTGGAGGCTAATTACTTTACAATATTGTGGTGGTTTCTGCCATATATTGATGTGAATCAGCCACAGGTGTCCCCCAGTCCTCAACCTCCCCCCCCCATCCCATCCCTCAGGGCTGTCCCAGCACGCTGGCATTGAGTGCCAGATGCTTCATGCATCCCACCTGGACTGTTCTTCTATTTCACATATGGCAATATACATGTTTCAATGCTTTCTCTCAAATCATCCCACCCTCTCCCTCTCCCACAGAGTCCAAAAGTCTGTTCTTTACATCTGTATCCCCTTTTACTGCCTTGCATATATGATCATCATTACCGTCTTCTAAATTCCATATATATGCATCAATATACTGTATTGGTGTTTTTCCTTCTGACTTACTTCACTCTGTATAATAGGGTCCAGTTTCATCCACCTCATTAGAACTGACTCAGATGCATTACTTTTTATACATTTAGTTGTTTCATACCACTTCCCAGCACTGCTTGGACTGGAGGAGCATCGGGAGACAGTAACTCCCACGGCTGGCCTGGAGGCGGCAGAGGGGACGCGGTGACTCGCATAAACTCTGTGTGGACCACAGTGCTGTGGTCATTCTGTCCCAGTGGGAGTTCCTACCTCCATTTCCCACCAAGGACCTGAGCTTCATTGTGTTCTGGGAAACCACAGCGCTGTTTCACTAAAGAATTATACTGGAGAGGAGGCCAGATGAACTTGCTCCAAAACAGAAGAGGAAAGAACTCACCGAGCGCTTCTATGATCGGGCCGGCTGTCACATCAACCTCTGCACGTCACCGAGTCAGACACAATAGCTCTGTGAGTTAAGTGGGTGAGAAACTGAAGACCAGAGAGGTGAACTAACTTCCCAATGTCATGTCCAATAACTGACAGAGCTGAGAGCTGAACTCAAAGCTGTCTGATTCAAAAGCGGGCACTCCTTCCCTACACCACACAGTCTCTGCATGCTTCAGATGTGGAGAGTCCAAGAAATAAGACAGAGGCTGTCTGGGGACTTCCCTGGTGATCCAGTGGCTAAGACTGCACTCTCAACGCAGGGGACCTGGGTTTGATCCCTGGACAGGGAACTAGTTCCCACATGCCACAACCAAAACTCCGCACAGTCAAACAAACAAACAAAAACCAACCAGCGGATGTTTGCTCAGTTTAATCATAAGAAGCAATGAGCAACGTGGAAAGCAGCCATTTAAGGAATATGTACAATTTGATTTTACCAAAACTTACTAATAATCAATCTGAAATCAGTTAAATAATCCCAGGAGATGACAGGTAAAGGAGCCGAGAAAGCTGTATAGAAATTTCTATGCCATGGAATGCTTTTACAACCTCTACCCCTCAGAAGTTAGAAAAGGATTTTCTCCTAAAAAGAACTGCGTAGAGAATAAAGCCAGTAAAGGGGGGAGGTTTACAAAAAAACAAAGCATGACTATCCCTGTCAGACAGCTTTACTAGTTTACAAACACTCTAGAAATCACCACTGTGAGAAAACATTGTCCTGGTTCTATATACAGTTTACTAGGACAAAGGTTAGCCAAACAAGAACTCATTTTCCTGTGTCTGCGTTCTGAATATGAGGTCACCTGAAAGCCTGCTTCAGGTAATGAGAGTATTAGTCCCTGACTAATTAATGAATGGACTGGAAATGGCAACTTTGCTTTAACCCAACGAACACGCATGTTTTATGTCTTCTGTGCTCTATGATAATGATAATAATCCTGTTGTATGTATAGCAGTACCTTAGCCCACTCCATAAATTGTGTGAAAATTAAGCAATATTTTGAAATGGAAAATATACTTCATCCTCTTTGGGAATATACATGAAGGCCCTCTGGTTGCAATCAATTGGGAAAAAAAAAAAAAAGCCTGCCATTAATGTCGAAGTTTTGCCTTTTCTAGGAATCCTAATTTCCCTGTGATAGTGTAATTGGATTCAGAAATACTTGAAGGCATCTCTGAAATTCTCCTGATCCCCAAACAATAAATCACAAGTCACTTTTCAATGCCCTCAAACTTAAATGAACCTAGAATGTTGAGACATCACTTCAGCTTTTATTTCTCAATTCCTCTAGGGCAACTGCCCTTTCCTTCTGTAATTCTTCCTCACCTCGGTCAAACAAGCATCAAGTCCAGGCAGCAAAGGGATCCAAGCCTGTGTAAACTAAATACTAAAGACTCTCTAGCAGAATGAATGAGGCTAAGGGAAAGCATTTATTTGCCCTGATAGGAAAAAGGCAAAGAAGGTGCAAGATTTCTACCTTACTTACCTAGAGACTTGAAAGTTGAACAACTAGAACTTATAATAGTATTCACAAGGCATTATGGCAAATCGCTATTTACCAAGTCCTGCACTATGTGGCCCCACTCCTGTCTGGCCTTATTTCATACCACCTTCTCTCTGCTCCTTTTTCCTAATCACACTGGTCTTCTTTTACAAAGTTCATTTCTTTGCACACTTCTGTGTCTGCCCAGAATAGCCAGGCAAAATCTAAGACTTCACCCAAATATTTCTCCCTCTGTGGGGCTCATTCTGATCTTGAATCTCAATGAGGAGCATCCCCCAATTGTTACTGTCTCTATATACACTATTTTTCCTGCATACTTCTCACAATTTGTGTGCATACGTCTCACTTCTACCTGTGTACACATTTACATCTGCCTCTCTTGTGAGACTGCAGGCTTCAAGGGGGACAAGAACTCTGTCTCTCTGGTTCACCTGGGGAACTGAGGACAGCATAGACTGAGTGCTTTACTCATGGAGTAAATGAAGGAGAGAAATTTCAGGGCCTGGATGACAAGTGTGGTAGAAGGCCAGGCTCCTCACTTCTGCATGAAAGGAAGACCACTGTGGCCAAAGAATAGGAAGCCCCCCAGGACCTTCCAGAAGCAGCACTCCTGAGCTGGGCGCTGGGGCCCTCATGTTGGCTAGTGACACTGGTGTGGCTTCTTAAGAGTCTCTTGGGCATGAAAAAGTGGGAGCCAGTGAGGGAGCCACATGGTAACCAGCACCAACAAAATGATTCCAGGGAGCCTGGGAACATTTCTTTAGAAGCTCCCAGTAATATCCCAGAGGAGCAAATATTATTGTTGGCTAAGCAACAGTTAGAACTGGACATGGAACAACAGACTGGTTCCAAATAGGAAGAGGAGTACTTCAAGGCTGTATATTGCCACCCTACTTATTTAACTTCTATGCAGAGTACATCATGAGAAACACTGGCTGGAAGAAGCACAAGCTGGAATCAAGATTGCCGAGAGAAATATCAATAACCTCAGATATGCAGATGACACCACCCTTATGGCAGAAAGTGAAGAAGAGCTAAAGAGCCTCTTGATGATAAAGTGAAAGAGGAGCGTGAAAAAGTTGGCTTAAAGCTCAACATTCATAAAACTAAGATCATGGCATCTGGTCCCATCACTTCATGGCAAAGAGATGGGGAAACAGTGGAAATAGTGGCTGACTTTATTTTTCTGGGCTCCAAAATCACTGAAGATGGTGACTGCAGCCATGAAATTAAAAGACACTCCTTGGAAGGAAAGTTATGACCAACCTAGACAGCATATTAAAAAGCAGAGACATTACTTTGTCAACAAAGGTCCATCTAGTCAAGGCTATGGTTTTTCCAGTGGTCATGTATGGATGTGAGAGTTGGACTATAAAGAAAGCTGAGCACCGAAGAATTGATGCTTTTGAACTGTGGTGTTGGAGAAGACTCTTGAGAGTTCCTTGGACTGCAAGGAGATCCAACCAGTCCATCCTAAAGGATGTTCATTGGAAGGACTGATGTTGAAGTTGAAACTCCAATACTTTGGCCACCTGATGCAAAGAGCTGACTCATTTTAAAAGACCCTGATGTTGGGAAACATTGAGGGCAGGAGGAGAAGGGGACAACAGAGGATGAGATGGTTGGATGGCATCACGAACTCAATGGACATGGGTTTGGGTGGACTCCGGGAGTTGGTGATGGACAGGGAGGCCTGGCGTGCTGCGGTTCATGGGATCACAAAGAGTCGGACACGACTGAGCGACTGAACTGAACTGAAAACCTATTTAGTCTGCACACATCTGAACTGCATGGGTATTTCAGGTTATACCAGCAAGCCTGAGCTGTTACATTTAATTATCGCAAATTAATCATGTAAAGCCACTGCTAAAAGTTCTCTTAAGTGTAGAGTTCTGTTTATGACATGAAAAATTTCATCCTGAAAAAAATTAATTTCTTATCCCCACTGCTTAGCTAGTAACAATTTTCATGAGCACTAAATAAGAAAGCCAACTTTTCAGTTTTAAAAAACTATTTAGAGCTCCAGTCTACTGTGCCAACGGCCAAGAAGCCCATGAGTCAGATAAACGATCACACTTTTACCCTTCCTGAGAGTTGTGCTGTCCAAACCATGTCCTCTCACCTGTATTCTACCTTTCTATGGCTTCCCTAGCAGCTCAGTTGGTAAAGAAATCCACCCGCAATGCAGGAGACCCAGGTTCAATCCGTGGGTCGGGAAGATCCCCTGTGGAAGGGAATGGCTACCCACTCCAGTATTCTTCCCTGGAAAATCCCATGGACATAGGAGTCTGGTGGGCTATGGTCCACGGAGTCCCAAAGAGTTGGACATGACTGAGCAACTAAACCACCACATGAGGTGTTAGATCTATGAGTATGCCATTTTACCTTATCAACTGATTTCACTGACAACTGCTAGAATTACAAGCAAAACAGTGAGGGGGCTATGTGAGGAACAAATAGTTCGCTCACAAGGAAGGCTACTCCTAAGCTATTTGGAAGCCCTTCCTGTCCTTCTGACCATGCATATCCCAGACAGATGAGAAAGCGCAGAGAACTGGAAACAATTCTGACCCCAGATCTATCTACCCACTGACATCAAGGATCACAAGCATGCTGAGTCTCTAGAGATCCAGCTCACCATTACAAACTGGCTGTTGCTGTTCAGTCGCTCAGTCATGTCCAACTCTATGCAAACCCATGGACTGCAGCATGCCAGGATTCCCTGTCCTTCACCATCTCCTGGAGCTTGCTCAAACTCATGTCCATTGAGCTGGTGATGCCATCCATCCGTCCCCTTCTCCTCCTGCCCTCAACCTTTACCAGCGTTAGGGTCTTTTTGAGTGAGTCAGCTCTTCACATCAGGTGGCCAAAGTACTGGAGTTTCAGCAGGAGTCCTTCCAATGAATATTCAGGATTGGTTTCCCTTAGGATGGACTGGTTTGATCTCCTTGCAGTCCAAGGGATTCTCAAGAGTCTTCTCCAACACCACAGTCCAAAGCACTGATTCTTCAGTGTTCAGTCTTCTTTATGGTCCAATTCCCACATCCATACATGACTACTGGAAAAACTATGACTTTGACTAGATGGACCTTTGTCAGCAAAGTAATGTCTGTGCTTTTTAACATGCTGTCTAGGTTTGTCATAGCTTTTCTTCAGGAACAAGTGTTTTTTAAATTTCATGGCTGCAGTCACCATCTGCAGTGATTGTGGAGCCCAAGAAAATAAACCCTGTCACTGTTTCCATTGTCTCCCCATCTATTTGCCATGAAGTGATGGGACTAGACACCATGATCTTTGTTTTTTGAATGCTGAGTTTAAAGCCAGCTTTTTCACTCTCCTCTTTCATGAGGCTCTTTAGTTCCTCTTCACTTTCTGCCATAGTGGTAGTGACATCTGCCTATCTGAGGTTATTGATATTTCTCCCAGCAATCTTGGTTCTAGCTTGTGCTTCATCCAGCCCAGTATTTCGCATGTTGTTCTTTGCGTATAACTTAAATAAGCAGGGTGACTATACAGCTTTGATGTATTCCTTTCATAATTTTGAACCAGTCCATTGTTTAAGGAATCTCAAAATCTATTACAAACTAGACCACCAGGGGGCCTACTACTGAAAAGATGCTTTAAATTTAATGCTCTTATTTCAAGTAACAAACTTCTCATGTCAGATCAAGTTCCCTAAGGGTGAAGATTAAGGCTTTTTTTCTATTAAATATTTAGCAATTTTAAAAAAAGACACACCAAAACCTGTCCACCAAATCTAATGGGACAGCGAGCCTTTCTTCACTTTCTACCATAGGGTACTCTGGCCAGAAGAGGCTTTTAGACCCATGGCTATTCAAATGCTACCCTGACTGCAAATTCCTGTTGGATGGTTCTATGGCTCATCAGACAAGGGTGTGTTTCACAGCCTATTAGAATGTGACTAATCAGTCTCTCCTTGTCTGAGGTCCAAATCTGAGGTGAAACATTTTCATACACTTTTTGAATGCTAAACTTAAATACTGCAGTATTAAATAGTGCAGGATTAAGAAGTAGGTGTTCTTAAGAGTCAGCAAGAAGGACTTCTTTGTTCTTAAAAAAAAAAAAGCTGGCAACCAAATATAAGATATAGGATCAAGGTTAAAATTAGATATAAAGCCAAAAATAAAATGAAAATATGCCCATACTGTATGAAAACTGTTGGCCTAATTTTCTTTCTTGGCTTTAATATGTTTTTGATTGGATATATAAGGAGCTTCTGTTATATAAGAAAAAAAAAAAGGAAAAAAAAAGCAGAGAGATTTGGTTTGGGATTAAGAGACCTATTTGTCAGTCTACTAACAAGCTTCTAAGCAACTTCTTTGTTGCTGTTCAGTCACTCAGTAATGTCCACCTTTTTGCGACCCCATGAACTGCAGCATGTTAGGCTTCCTTCACCATCTCCTGGAGCTTGCTCAAACTCATGTGCATTGATTCAGTGATGCCATCCAGCCATCTCATCCTCTGTTGCCCCCTCATCCTCTGTTGCCCCCATCTCCTCCTGTCTTCAATCTTTCTCAACATCAGGGTCTTTTCTAATGAGTTGGCTCTTTGCATCAGATCAAAGTATTGTAGCTTCAGCATCAGTCCTCCCAATGAATATTCAGGATTGATTTCCTTTAGGATTGACCAGTTTGATGTCCTTGCAATCCCCCCTCTCAAGAGTCTTTTCCAACACCACAGTTCAAAAACATCAATTCTTTGGCACTCAGCCTTCTTTATCTACAGTATTGTACTATTGATGGAATAGTTAAAATTCATCTGGGCCAGAGATTTCGGAAGTGGATAAACACATATACACACACAAACTAACAACCTCAAACAGAAATCTAGGAATGAAACAGACTATTCAGCAAAAGAGCCATTTCCTTTACGTCCTATATACTTAAAAGCATTAGAAAAAATATATATCAGAAAAACTAGGTTTCCTGTACCAGAGTAAACCTACTATACTTTCACCAGAAAGACATTCTCATTATAAGCAGGGATTGGTGTTGGGGTTTATTATAATTCCATAGTCAGAAAGTTTGGCTGAATTGAACTTAATCCTCATTCGTATCTGATTCCAGAGTTACGAGACAGATAAACAGGAATTAAAACAGGACAATTGAAAGTAACTGAATAAAGCAAGACTCCACTGACAGTAGATGTCTGAGACTAATCCACTAGCAAGCTCTTGTTTCACATAAGTGAAATTAAGCACAGGTTTTAACTGGAGTCTATCTCTATCAGTGGTTTTCAAGAGGATCCACAACTCCTAACTAAATAAAAATGACAAAGGTAATTAGAAAACCAGGGCTTGCAGTGTGGTTTGCTGCACGGATTCATAATCATATGACACAGAAACTGAGAACACCTTGGGGGAAATTACAGATTTTATGCTTTTTAGAACTTTCTGGAAATAACCTTTGTTCATATTTTGAAAGGTAATTTTGAATTTTTCTCCCTCCTCCCAAATCAGATGTCTTCATAAACAATAAGTCTGTGAACTCTTATCTGGATAGTCAATCATTTTGCATTGGAATCTGCAGATCAGTAAGCATACAGGGTGGCTGGGGCTGGCAGTGGATTCCATCACAGGAGCAGGCAGCTTCTTTTAGGTTTCTAAAATTTGGTTTTCTAGGAAAACATTTCTTCTGAATTTCCTTGAATTTTGGCGGTGGGTGGGAGGAGTATGGTCAAAAGATTATTGAAATGATAGCTCTGTTACAACAAAAATTCTATTTTCTTTCTATCTTTCTGATGCAATTAAATAAACTTAAAGATACATTAACTTTTAGGTTTGAGACTAAATTAATGCTGAGTGTGTGTGTGCACACATATATTGTGTGCTCTTTGCATATTTATTCAGGCCTGGCTCCCAACATTCCATGCAACAATCAGCTCTTTGTATATTTAAACAGCAAAACTATGATTCTACCACCCTGCCAAAGCATACAATTGCTGAATATGAGAGTGAGTCATCTAAAGCGTGGTACTTTTAAATTATATATTAGATGATTCAGCCTATCGCTTGCAAATATTTTAAAATAATTTTTATATACTATTTTTCACATTAAAATTAATAAATTTTCCTATTTAGGGAATAAAATACCTCAATAAAGACTTTTTAAAGAAAAAAATGGTATCTGGAAAACCAGGAGCAACAAGCTACAATCAAATGGCAGTGGCACAGTCTTTAAAATGGTAATGCCATGCCATGTCAAACTGACTGACATTTACTTCTGATAAATACAAACAAGGAAAGTAATCAGTATAGTTCTCCCAAGCCACTTATAGTCCCTAATTCCCTAGACTATTAAACTTAATATACAGACAACTTTTAATCAGGAATCACTCAACTGTATTTACGGACATCATTTAACTAGCACCAAGCCTGAAACTCCAGTACTTTGGCCACCTCATGTGAAGAGTTGACTCATTGGAAAAGACTCTGATGCTGGGAGGGATTGGGGGCAGGAGGAGAAGGGGACGACCGAGGATGAGATGGTTGGATGGCATCACTGACTCGATGGATGTGAGTCTGAGTGATCTCCGAGAGATGGTGATGAACAGGGAGGCCTGGCGTGCTGCGATTCATGGGGTCGCAGAGTCGGACACGACTGAGCGACTGAACTGAACTGAACTGAAGCCTGTCTAAACGCAGGAAGCGCTAACGGAACTTTCTGGCCCCCCCCCCCTTTTTTTTTATCAGTCATCATTTAAAAATCATCGTACAACTGTTTCACAGAGACACTATTTTTTTTTAGTGAAAATTTTCCTCCACTGAATTTCAACATCAATAAACATCACAGCATAATTACGGAATTGAATACAAGGGAAAAGATGTTCACTCTTTTCCAAGACTTGCATTGTAAAAGTGCATGGCGGTGCAATAAATCCTGGATTTCTCACAGAAGACTTAAATATCCCTGGCTATAGCTGGGGGAGCAACGCACTTCACACATCCAACCATATGCTCACAAATGAGCAAATATTCTGTTGCTTGCATACTCTGGAGCCTAAAGATACTGAGCCATTGTTGGGAAACATAAAAGCTGAAGGCCACCTGGAGGATCTACTGCACCCTGAGCAGCAATTGTAGTTTTAATAAAAACTGTAATGACTCATTATGGTAAAAATTTATACTGATGAGGCTCCACCACACATTTACACCATTTAGACACACAGTTTTTAAAAGCTAATTGGCAGTTTTAAAAGAGATTCCTAATGAGAGAAAAGAATTGAGGCCGAAAAGCAAAGGAGATGAGTGAGACTGAAAAGGATATACAGACGATAACGTGATGGCATTTAAGAATCACTTGGAAAGCTTGGTAAAAATTCAAGTTTCCACATTCTACACCCAAGACTCCAGATTTTGTTGTTGTAGGCTGGAGTCAAGAAATGTGCATTTTTTAATACACACCCAAGATAAGATGCTGATGCAGGCAACTCATACTCTGTATTTTGAGACAAATACTGTAATGCCAGCAAGCACTGGAAGATAGAAGGCCTTTTAGACCACATTTCCTTACCAAGAGGCAAGACTCAAAAGTCATGTGAAAAGTCAATTCTTAAGAAAGACTAAAAAGAGGGGAAGGTAGGCAAAGAGAGAAAAAAATCAATCATACAAAAACTGAATAGGATAGAAAACCCAGAATAATACCATGCACTTATAGTCCATTAATCTATGACAAAGGAGTTAAGACTATACAATGTTGGAAAGATCATCTCTTCAACAAATGGTGCTGGGAAAACTGGACAGCCACATGCAAAAAAAGTGAAATTAGATCATTCCCTAACTCCATACACAAAAATAAGGTCAAAATGGGTTGAAGATCTAAATGTTAGACCAGACCCTATAAACCTCTTAGAGGAAAACATAGGCAGAACACTCTCTGACGTAAATCACAACATCTTTTTTTAATCCATCTCCCAGAATAACGGAAATAAGAGCAAAAATAAGCAAATGGGACCTATTTAAATTCAAAAGCTTTTGCACAACAAAGGAAAAAATAAAACGAAAAGACAGCCCACAGACTGGGAGAAAATATTTGCAAATGATGTAACTGTTAAGGGATTTATCTACTTCAAAATTTACAAACAGCTTATGACCCTTAATGGTGTGATCACTCACCTAGAGCCAGATATCCTGGAATGTGAAGTCAAGTGGGCCTTAGAAAGCATCACTACGAACAAAGCTAGTGGAGGTGATGGAATTCCAGTTGAGCTGTTTCAAATCCTGAAAGATGATGCTGTGAAAGTGCTACACTCAATATGCCAGCACATTTGGAAAACTCAGCAGTGGCCACAGGACTGGAAAAGGTGAGTTTTCAGTCCAATCCCAAAGAAAGGCAATGCCAAAGAATGTTCAAACTACCGCACAATTGCACTCATCTCACACGCTAGTAAAGTAATGCTCAAAATTCTCCAAGCCAGGCTTCAGCAATACGTGAACCGTGAAATTCCAGATGTTCAAGCTGGTTTTAGAAAAGGCAGAGGAGCCAGAGATCACATTGCCAACGTCCGCTGGATCATCGAAAAAGCAAGAGAGTGCCAGAAAAGCGTCTATTTCTGCTTTATTGACTATGCCAAAGCCTTTGACTATTGTGTGGATCACAATAAACTGTGGAAAATTCTGAAAGAGATGGGAATATGAGATCACCTGATCAGTCTCTTGAGAAACCTATATGCAGGTCAGGAAGCAACAGTTAGAACTGGACATGGAACAACAGACTGGTTCCAAATAGGAAAAGGAGTACATCAAGGCTGTATATTGTCACCCTGCTTATTTAACTTCTATGCAAGGTAAATCATGAGAAAGATGATGGGCTAGAAGAAGCACAAGCTGGAATCAAGATTGCCGGGAGAAATATCAATAACCTCAGATATGCAGATGACACCACCCTTATGGCAGAAAGTGAAGAGGAACTAAAAAGCCTCTTGATGAAAGTGAAAAAGGAGAGTGAAAAAGTTGGCTTAAAGCTCAACATTCAGAAGACTAAGATCATGGCATCTGGTCCCATCACTTCATGGGAAATAGATGGGGAAACAGTGGAAACAGTGTCAGACTTTATTTTGGGGGGCTCCAAAATCACTAAAGATGGTGACTGCAGCCATGAAATTAAAAGACACTTACTCCTTGGAAGAAAAGTTATGACCACCTAGCTAGCATATTGAAAAGCAGAGTCATTACTTTGCCAACAAAGGTCCGTCTAGTCAAGCTATGGTTTTTCCAGTGGTCATGTACGGATGTGAGAGCTGGACTGTGAAGAAAGCTGACGCTGAAGAATCGATGCTTTTGAACTGTAGTGTTGGAGAAGACTCTTGAGAGTCCCTTGGACTGCAAGGACATTCAACCAGTCCATCCTAAAGGAGATCAGTCCTGGGTGTTCATTGGAAGAACTGATGTTGAAGCTGAAATTCCAATACTTTGGCCACCTGATGTGAAGAGTTGACTCATTGGAAAAGACCCTGATGCTGGGAGGGATTGAGGGCAGGAGGAAAAGGGGACAACAGAGGATGAGATGACTGGATGGCATCACCGACTTGATGCACATGAGTATGGGTGAACTCTGGGAGTTGGTGAAGGGCAGGGCGGCCTGATGTGCTACAATTCATGGGGTCACAAAGAGTTGGCCACGTCTGAGAGACTGAACTGAACTATGATCCTTAATAGTATCAAACAAACAACCCACTCAAAAAATGGGCCAAAGAGCTGAACAGACATTTCTCTAAAGAGGACACACAGATGGCCGACAGACACATGAAAAGATGTTCAATGTCACTAGTTATTAGATAAATGCAAATCAAAGCTACAATGAGATATTACCTCATACCGGTCAGAATGGCTAGCATCTACAAATCTACAGAATGGCTAGCATGTACAAAATATCTACAAACAACAAACGCTGGAGAGGATGTGGAGAGAAGAGAACCCTCCTATACTGTTGGTGAGAATGTAAATTGATGCACCCACTACGGAGAACAGTATGGAGGTTCCTTAAAAAACTAAAAGTAGAGCTACCATATGACCCTGCAATCCCACTCCTGGGTTTGTATCCAGAAAAAAACACGGCCCCAAAAGATACATGCAACCCAATGTTCACTGCACACTATTTACAATAGTATATATATATATATATATATATGACATCTTTATCCATTCCTCTGTTGATGGACATTTTGGTTATTTCCATGTCTTGACTACTGTAAACACACACAGAGATATACACACAATGGAATATTACTCAGCCATTAAAAAGAATGAAATAAGGCCATGGACAGACCTGGAGTGTCATACTGAGTGAAGTAAGTCAGACAGAGGAGAAACATCATATGACATCCCTTACATGTGGAAAAGGAGAAATATCATATGACATCCCTTATATGTCGAATCTAAAAAGAAATAATACAAATAAACTTACTTATAAAACAGAAAGAGACTCACAGACTTAGAGAACAAACTCATGGTTGCCAGTGGGGAGGGGACAGTTAAGGACTTTGGGAAGGTCATGTACACACTGTGATTTTTAAAATGGATAACCAACAAAAACCTATTGTAGAGTACATGGAATTCTGCTCAATGGTATGTGCCAGCCTGGATGCCAGCAGGCTTTGGGGAAGAATGGATACATGTTACATGTATGACTGAGTCCCTTCACTGTTCACCTAAAACTATCACAACGTTGTTAATCAGCTATACCCCAATACAAAAAGTTTTTGGTGTTAAAAAACAAAAATTTTTTTTAAATTTAAAAAAATCAATCATGGCGAATTATTCTTCAGTTTTGAGAGGGTGCCATAATACTTATATCATCCAGGTCATCAATTCATGAACAACTCCAGTGTTAAATTTCCCAAATGGCATTAAATGTATTCATTTATACAGAAGCATATTTAAATGCCTATGAGTGGCAAGCATAGTAGAGATTAAAAAAAAAAAAAAAACCCACCCCCACCCCCAGAAAAACAGGCATTGCCGTAAAGGTGCACTCAACCTCCACACAAAGAGAAAGCAGGCTCTGGGAGTGGGATGAAAGACACGCGTCGTTAAAGGTAAAAACCATTCTCTGGGGTTCCTGGCGAGGAAAAGCTGTCTTTCAGATTTCACTAGGGAGGAGGTGAGCATCAGAGAAGGCTTCATGGAGGTGGCATTCACAGTGACTCTGAAAGGGCAGACAGGTTTTTGGTGGAGTTTTTTTTTTTTTAATTGGAAGATAACTGCTTTACAATGTTGCATGTATGTGTGTGCGTATCCCCCCTCCTTCTTGAGCAACCCCCATATCCCATCCATCGAGGTGGTCACAGAGTGCCATGCTGGGCTCCCTGTGTTATACAGCAGCTTCTCATTAGCTATCTATTTTACACATGGTAAGGCAGACAGGTTTTTAACAGGATTCTCCATGTGCAGGAAAAGAGCATGCCGAGGACATGAACAGAATGTCTGAAAGTCCACTGAGAGAACTTATGAGAATGTATATAGCTAATATTAGCTTCCACTGCAGTCCTAACTAGTCAGCTAGGCTCAAAACCTCTCAAAGAAAAATCATATAAATAAATGCAGAAAAACATCTCCCTTCTCAGGAAACAGAAATGCCAACATCTGGTTCTCAACCCCACTTAAAGTGGAAAAAAAAAAAAAGACATATGTTGTTAACAGTGCAACCAAACGGTGGTATTAAAAACCCAGCAAAGAGCTGTCAGTGGGCACCTTCCCAAAAGGCAGCTGCCAAGTGCTTCACTCACTGTCACACCCTGGATGCTACACCAGGCCTTGCAGATCGAACATCAGGAGCAGGAGTGGCTGGGCAGGAAAGGTTAACTGGCCAGCTGAATATACGCATCAGTGTTCCTTCTATTGCTGAGGTCCTAACTCTTATTCAACAAAGACTCAAAAATACCATGTATCACAAGACCTGAAGAGAATTCAGAACTTTTGCTCTCTTTGGTACATATGAGTTTGTTTATGTGTTTTCTCCCCTTTGCTTCTGTTGCTGACAAAACTTCTGATGGACCATTTCTGAGCTAGGAGGCGAAGGAAGCAACTTTCTCAGCTGTCTCACTGGAGGTCCATCTCTGAAACAACTGTGCTGGGTACTCAGATCTGGTTTATTTCCACTTGTCAGCCATGCCAGTCAGGAAAGAGAAGCAAATTCACACACGCATCTTGTCTTGCATCTTGCAAAGTTAACTCATATTTTTAAACCAACATCCACCCAAGGCCTTGTCAATCTTAGTTCCGATGTACACCAAGTCTAAACGTACTTTGTTTCTTGCCTAAGGTAGTGCTGCACTGAAGCCCAACTGAAGTGCATTCATGATTTCAGACTATAAACACTGCATTTAAGTTGTGCTCTGCTTCTGCATGACAGCAATCACTCTATGTCACTACACTGGTCCCTCAGTCTAAATTCTGCTTTGTGATGGTTCATGCACTAAAGACAGACTACCGTGAACCTGGGTACTGAAGATTTTTCTGTAACATTATGTTTGCTACATTATAGTAAAAGTCATAACATTCACTGCTCCATAACATATACTATTGCTTTTATTCAGATTTTTATATTGCTCTAAGCATTTACTCTGATTGAAGAGGAAATTCTGATAGAGAAAAAAAGGATTTTAAAAACGATTTAAATGTTAGCTGTTTTATATTATGGAAACTGAAAAAAATACACATTCAAGAAATCACTCAAACTTCTATATGCCAATGTCCTACACTGAACTGGACTATATTTTAGTACAACCTTTTTGTCAAGGGAATATATTTCATATTTATAAAATGCTACTTGATTTCTATACTCTTGAAAGATTCTTAAAATGGTAGAATCCCATTATAGCCTTCTTTAAAAAGTGTTATGAGATATTTGTATATTTCAAGGTGGTATATGTTTATCTCTAGCAGTTAACTATATGACTGTAGAGTTTGGGGCATTGGAAACATAGCATTTAATAAAACAAATATCCTGGCCTTCAAAAAACTTATGCTCAAGGGAAGATCCTATATAGTTAAAAATAAATAAATAAATGAAATACAGCCTATTAGATGGGGAGAGATTAGGAAAAGTACTTTAAGGATGGGGGTAGAGAGTTGGGGACAGGTTGGAATTCTAAATAGGCCGGGTCAGGGAAGGCCCCTTTGAGAGGCAGCATTTAAGCACTAGGAGATACCCAGGTGAACCTGGGGAATGAGCATCCTGGGCGAGGGCAGAGCAAGTACAAAAGCCAGCGTGGCCGGGGTGAAATGGGGAGGAGGGGCAGTCACAGAGAGGGAAGACGTCTGAGAAATGACAGGGGCAGATCATACAGAGGATTGTAAGCTGTTGAGATATGGGATGGAAAGCTATTACAGAGGTTCACTTAAAGCATTAATGTGATATGGCTTACATTTTTTATTGAGATGTAATTCACATATCATAAAACTCACCCTTTGAAAGGGCACAATTCAGTGGTTTTTAGTATAGTCACAAGGTTGTGCAACCACTTCCAACTCCAGAACATTTTCATCACTGTAAAAAGAAGCCCTCAACCCCTAAGCAGTCACTCCCCTTTCCCATGCCCTTCTCCGGCTCTGGCAACCACGATCTACTTTCCCTATGGATTTGCATATCGTAGTCATTTCCTATATATGGAATCATAACATGTGTGGCCTTTTGTATCTTACTTTTTTCATGGATCTCTCTGGCTGCTGTGACGAGAACATGCTGAAAGGAGGCAAAGTCAGAAGCAGGGAGATCAGTGAAGAGATGAATGCGGTAATTCAACTGAGAGATGAAGAGAGTCTGAAATAGGATGGGAAGTGAGATGGTAAATAACGGCTGGATCTTGAGTCATTTAGACAGGCTGGATATTGAGAATGAGAAAAAAGACAAGGAAAAGACAACTCTTTGCTTTTTGTCTCCATTCTAAAAAGATGGGGCTGACACCTACCTAGGGTGCAAGGCTACCACAGGTGGCAGACTGAGAGGAAACCACAGGGGCATGTTTTTGGAGATGTTAATTAAATCTGGGATGGTGATGAGCCTTCTGTGTCAAGATGCCAAAAAGGGAGATGAATATGAGTCTGGAATTCAAAGGACACATCTGGGCTAGAGACAGAAATGTGGGAGTTTGCGAGTGGGAGACATTAATATCATGAAACTAGATGACATCATCATGGATGTGAGTGATTAGAGAAAAGAGAAGAAATACAGTGAATGAGTCTATGGACGTGTCAATATTTATGGTCAGAAAGATGAAAAGGAAGGAGCATAAAAGACTAAGAAGAAAACACAAATAAGGTGAGAAGACCAAGAGAGAAAACAGTCTCAAACATCAAATGAAAACACTTGTCATGGTGGAGGACATTGTCCGCTCTGCCCAATGCTGCTGAGAGAGCACTGAGAATTAGCCACTGGATTTAGGAACATGTCAGGTAGTCATTCACAGGCCATGTATTTTCTCCCCCTGAATCTCATTCACTCCGCTCCAGCCGTATCTACCCTTGCGTGTGCCATTTCATCTGCTAGGTGTATGCTTTCCCCAGATACGGCTCTGAAATAGTCTGAGTGGAGTGAGAAAGTCACAAGTCTGACTGGAGTGGGTTCAAGAGACAGTGGTAGAAAAAGAAGTGAAGTCAGCAGCAATTCTTCTGAGAAGTTTAACTGTAAGGCGGTGAAGAGAAACAGCTCAAACGGGAGGTAGAGTAAAAGAGCTTTAAAATGGGAGACATAAAGACATCTTCGTGTGCTGGTAGGACAAATCAGTAGAAAGGGAAGAAAATTATGCTGGAAGGGACACAGAACGGCTGAGATAGGAGATCATCTGCTCATCAAATAATCAACATTTAAAACATAAACCAGCTACTCATACAGGAAAAACAAATAAGGACAAGTTATTTTTTTCTGGAGACACAGAAACCACTTAAAGTGATCTGGATCCATTCTTCAAGGCTAAAGATGTTGGATTAACTATATACATAGGGTCAGATTCAAGCCTAGGCTCTAGGCTTGGAGTCACAGGATCCAAGGTCAAGGACCATGATAAGTTACAGTATCCCAGAAACTTCTTTTGACCTCCCTCTTTTGTTCATAAAATACTTATTAGAAGCAGCCTGTCCTCTCTACCTTGCATAATTGATATGATGATCAAATTAAATATGTAGACATGATCACTCTTAGGTGCGCCATTCCTGTGAGGTGTATTCAGTGCTACTAGACAAGGAGCAACTGCACACCCCCGAGTCTCACTCCCACACTCTACACTCCAGTTCCAAGAAGGGGAAAAGGCAAGATGAAACACTGGGGGAAGAATAAATAAAGCATCAAAAAGTAGAAGCTTTCTGGTTACATATTTAAACCACACTCAATAAGCTGGACATGCATTATGCCTTAATTTCCACTTTTTTAAAAAACTCAATGACCAAAAATCCTCTGGTTTAGATTCAGCTGAGCCTGGGGCAAGAAAAAACAAAACAAAAAAAAAAAAAAAAAAAAAAAGAAGTACACTAAATTTGACTGTAGATCTGAAGCAAGATCATGCTTAAATAAAGATGTGACTTAATACCGTCCCATGAATCTCTTTTATTCTCCACGCTACCTGCCACCTACCAAGTGAAACCGAAAGTGTTAGCTGCTCAGTTGTATCCGACTTTGTGACCCCATGGACTGTAGCTCTCCAGGCTCCTCTGTTCATGGCATTTTCCAGGCAGGAACACTGGAGTGGGTTGCCATTTCCTTCTCCATGGGATCTTCCCAACCTAAGGATTGATCCCACATCTCCTGCATTGCAGGCAGATTCTTTACCATCTGAGTCATCCACCTGCCAAGATTATGTTAAATAAAAAGACTATGTGCCTCTCAACTTTTTGTCAAATAGATATTAGCAGGTGTCTTGATTTTTATCTGTTATTTAATTTTTAATTCTGCCTGCTTTGTGTATGGACCATAGCTCTCTTTAAGGAAGATATTCCTTACAGGGTATCTTGATCTAGCCATTAATTTTTCTCTTGATTTCTTCAAGTAAACTAAACACAAAGGTGTGTGCTCATTTTTTCAAATGAAAAAAATCTACCTTTATCAAAGAATGATTAACATAAAGAATTCTGATATGGAATTTACAATAAATGCCAAAGTTGAACTGACCTTATTGCTCAGTTCCAACCTCACAAGGCTTTAAAGTGTATGAACGACAGAATATATGGGAAAATACACACACACACACACCTATATGTATTTGTGCATGTATATATGCTACTCTCCTTTAAAATATGTCTATATAATCATATACACCACTTGGCAGAGGAGTCAGAGTTTCCTTGTGGGGACTTTCCTGGTGGTCTCATGATTAAAAATCCACCTGGCAATGCAGAGGATGTGGATTTGATCCTGGTCTGACAATTAAGATCCCAATGGCACCCCACTCCAGTACTCTTGCCTGGCAAATCCCATGGATGGAGGAGCCTGGAAGGCTGCAGTCCATGGGGTCGCTAAGAGTCGGATACGACTGAGCGACTTCACTTTCACTTTTCACTTTCATGAATTGGAGAAGGAAATGGCAACCCGCTCCAGTGTTCTTGCCTGGTGGAGCCTGATGGGCTGCCGTCCATGGGGTCGCAAAGAGTTGGACACGACTGAAGCGACTTAGCAGCAGCAGCAGCAGCATGCCACAGAGCAACTAAGCCCGTGCTGCAACTACAGAGCCTGCGGGCTCCAGGGTCTATGCACCCCAACTGGAGAGCCGGGGTACTGCAATTTCTGAAGCTGGCACACCACAACTAGAGAATCTCTGCACCATAAAGACCCTGCATGATGCAAGGAAGACATCAAGTGATGCAACTAAGACCTGATGCAGCCAAATAAACATTTTTTAAAAACAGCTTCTTTGCAAAATCAATGTGTACACTTCCTGTATAATTAAGAGGAATAGAGCTTACTTTTTTCTAATTATAAAGATAACTTTGTATCTTTACATTTATGAATACTTGTATACCAGTAACTTAGATACTGATTCTCTAGTCAGAATTTCAACATCTCACTAAAATCCCTATGACTCTTTTTTACATAAAACAATTCACTTTGTAATGATGTAAATTACAGAGATTCTAGGAACAAATTATTCTGATGGGTAAGTTTATCTACCTCAAGCTCCAATTAGTGACACACTCCAGTATTATTGAGGAAGAAATTATTTTAAGTAAGTGATTTTTTGGAATTAGCTTTTATCAAAGTATAGTTGCTTTCCAATGCTGAGTTAGTTTCTAGCTGTACAGCAAAGTGAAGCAAGGTATAAAGCATTTCATACTTAAAAAAAATGATATAAAGTGATTTTTCTTTAAGTTAAAACCTATCACTTAGGGGGCCCAAGTCATTTCAAGAATTGGTTTTGATTTGACTTTAAAGAAAGTTTTATCATAATACTATTATAGTATTATAATTATATAATTAAAAATATAATGAATATAATGTCATAATTAACACTATTAAAATATTAACTCATCTCAATTACTGAGGGTCATCATTACAAATATGCAATAATAAGCTACATTATAAGATCTTCATAAATTCAGAATTTGTTGCAGAATATGGATCCCTTCACCCTCATCCCAGGTAGATGCAGGCTACACTTTTTCTTAGATGACACTGTCTGCCTCTTATAGCTTTTCTGCCTTCCCTGCCTTGGCAGGAGGCCAGCAGTCATTTCTTGCTCCTATCAGTGTGTCTGTAGTTAGCAGGCTCCCCAATTTTCATGCAGCTTTTTCTTGATTCTAAAAAGTAACAGAAAAAGCCACAGTCTCAAAGTGTGGTGGTTCTGCCACAGCCCAGCTGCAGGTCCTCGACAAACCACTGAATCACTTTAGGAATTTGTGTCCTTATCTACACAATGAAAGAACTGGACTGAATGATGGTTACGTTTCATCCAACCTTGAAACTTCATAATGAATGAATTTTTCTAAGAGCTAGGAAGTCCACCACCTAAGTTTATTAGAACTGTGTCCAAAGAATAGAGAAACTCAGAGAAAGGACCTCAGAAGTTTCCATACTTCTGTGCATGGAATTTATAGTATCTTGGGCTTGCTAGGTCACGGACTTTTCAGTCTTCTAGATTCTTTGTTTTATCTCCAGTAAGTGAGGTTTTGCATTGGATAAATCAGATCTGGACAAATGGGACAGAATTATATTAAGTGCTTTTGGAACAGAAAATTAAATATGACTCTTAAATATACTTCTTTCACATAAAAGAATTCAAGAAATTTTCAGAAATTCACAGATTATTCCCTTATGAAAACTTTTGTTTCTAAGTGCATTTCCATTTGATGTATAAACACAATGCATGACACTACATGCATTAAAAAATGACTCACCTATAACTACATCATGCCCATCAACCAAGCCAGCAGAGAAGAGCTCCTGAGAAACGCCGTCTGCAGTATCTGCCCAAATGTGAAATGAAGGTGGATCAGAAACTAGGGAAGGAAGGAAGGAAGAAAGGATTTGTAGTAATTGCAGAAAATCCAAACCAAACCTACTACTGATTGTATGAATTCTAATGACACGTGATGCACAGAATACACACACTTATGAATTAAATCTATTAGCTCAAGCGTGAAAAGAAGTGCTGGCATGGTGATGCAGGGCCTAAAGGACATTATGATGAGTGTGATGAGATGCGCATAGCAGTCCTAATTACGGTTGAGCAACAAACCATGACCTCAGTCCAAAAGGTAGCATCCTTGGCCTCTCTGTTGTCCGTTCTGATTATACGAAGCCTGTGATGAGCAGAGTCTGGGCTGCCACTTGCTACAGGCACCACTAGGAGGCTTGGTAGGAACAATGCCGGTCTGGCAGCAGAATGTAATTTTAGTATTTTGAGTAGTTACTAAAATAGTGTCAGGGCTAGACTGGTTGCTCTTTTAGTGCTGGGACTCATGGAAGTCATCGAACCATGTCCTGTTTCTAGGTGTCTCTAGCACCTGGCAAGCACCTGGTACACAGGAGAATCCCAAGTCGTGTTGGTTAACTAATGGATTCAGGCTTTAGAGATCACAACACTAGTTGTTAAACAAAAATTGCCATTTCCACTCTTCAGTTCATAACCAGAACAGTCTAAAGAAGTGAAAATCAGGTGCTAATGCTATGACTGTAACAGTTACTGTCCTTGACCTCTGGTTTCAGACTTTTACCTGAAAATAGCCTTGATATTCCATTAATCTCATACAATTGAACGTATAACACGCTGTAATTATTTTATGTATTAGAACGCCATGTCAAATTTGACTTGATTAAATAAGTTGGAATTGTATGTGCTAAAATTTTGAAAACCTGAAACTTCCCTGACTTGATAGCTGGTCAGTCAGTTAATGGCTTGATCTCCTTGCTGCTACCACCTGTAGGAAGACACAAACTCAAATGCTTACAGGAGCCACAGTGAATTTCAGGAATCGGAGAGTTCTAAGTACATTCCAGTTCAGTTTTGAACAAACCCTGCCCACCAAACAAAATATGTTCCTGGGCCATAGGTGGTTATGGACTCAGTGGCCCTGATCGCTAGTCTCCTGTAAGCACAAAGATTTCATGATTTCCGGAGGACTTCCCTGGTGGTCCAGTGGCTAAGACTCTGTGCTTCCAGTGCAGGAGACACAGGTTCAATCCCTGGTTGGGGAACTAAGATCCCTGCATGCCATGCTGTGCAGTCAAAAAAAATCATCATCATCATCATGATTTCTAGTATACTTGAATTCAACATATCTTTTTACAAAACAAACATAAATGAAGACCTAGTGAATTTCCTAACTGGTCTTTCTTTCTGGGGACAGTCTTTGACAGCTTAGAGTCAGTCTATGAAATTGAACTGTTGCTGGTTGCTATTATCTAAAAGCTATTTCATCATAATATAAAAATGTTGACCAGCCAATTCTGTGATAAAATCTAACAATTATATAATAAGAGTTTCAAGTATAGTAGATAAAAAGAACAGATTCTTATTTTAACAGTATTTTTTTTTTCACCTGATTGTTTAAGATTGACAGTGGCAATAAAAATCAATTTTTTCAAAGGAAACAAAGAAGTGAATTTCTGAGTTGAGGATTGCTGGGGATAAGACAGCCCTCTCTGCATTACCTGGCCCTTTGTGCTGGCTTTTGCAGCCTCGTTTAGCATGGTTAGATTCAGTCTCTACTTTTGTTGCCCAGACAGAGACCACAGTGCTGACTTCCTGATGATAGCTGGCCCTCCCTGGGCAGCCAGCACAGCCTGTTATTAATAGTTTCAGAAACACCACAGTTGAATCACTGTACTTGTGTGATTACTGATGCTGTCAAGCATTTCATACGTTGTTTGCACTCCATCTGTGCGTGCATATCATGTGTACTATGTCTCTGCTATATGCATACATAAATATACATGGCATCGAATGTATAAAGTGAGCATATCAAATATTCTGTCCTCATTTGAGGGCAAACCCTTTGTGTTTATTACGTTGCTGTAATGGTCTAGAAAGCAGAGCATACATGATTATTTATGATTGTTTAACCTATTTATGCATCAGGAATGTTAGATAGCTTAATGAAAAATAAATTATCAGTTACCTCAAGTTTTTGTTCTAAACTGTTACTGACATATTACTTAACATGCAAGAAATATAACTGCTGAATGGCACACACACACAAACCAGGAACATTTCCATTTTTGACCAACGAGCACCACCCATTTGCTATTTTGATATGACTCATTCAGTACCCAACCGTCCTGAAAATAATCAGAGATGCCGCACACTTTAATGATTTGGAAATGTTCTTTGCTTCAGTACTGCTTTAGTGCTAGCCCTCAATGTGGCTTTGTTTGATTATTCCATTCTCATCTGACTTCTTTGATTATAGCTCCTTACTCAAGTGTAAGATCTTATTGGTAACTTTAAAGATGGTGGTATCACATCCAGTTGCTTTAACAGATAGTCAGTAGCATGTAACCACTGCCTACTGTATGCCTGGTGTCTGTGAGGCAGGCACTTTAATTCAATATGCTGCTTTTCCTGACATTTCTAGTGGCATCCAGGAAGATGGAGATTGAGGCTGAATGTTCTAGCCAACTTTATAAAGCTACGTCCTATTCAGACTAGAGCCTTTTAGTATGCTGTCCTAGGTTCATGCTATGGGCTTCCCTGGCTTCCCAGCAATAAAGAATCTGCCTGCCAATGTAGGAGCCATGGGTTTGATCCCTGGGTCAGGAAGATCCCATGGAGAAGGAAATGGCAACCCACTCCAGTATTCTTACCTGGAAAATCTCATGGACGGAGGAACTTGGTTAGGCTACAGTCCATGGAGTCGCAAAGAATCGGACACAACTAAGCAACTTCACTCACTATACTGGACCTTGTCCTCACTATTAGGAGTACAAGAACCACCTTACAAAATTCTCTCAGAGATAAAGCGATCTCATAGCATGAACCTTGGTGTTGTTTAGTCGCTAAGTCGTGTCTGACTCTTTGCTACCCTATGGACTGTAGCCTGCCAGGCTCCTCTGTCCGTGGGATTTCCTGGCAAGAATACTGGAGTGGGTTGCCATTTCCTTCTCCATGGGATCTTCCTGACCCAGGGATCAAACCCATGGCTCCTACATTGGCAGGCAGATTCTTTATTGCTGGGAAGCCAGGGAAGCCCATAGCATGAACCTAGGACAGCATACTAAAAGGCTCTAGTCTGAATAGGACGTAGCTTTATAAAGTTGGCTAGAACATTCAGCCTCAATCTCCATCTTCCTGGATGCCACTAGAAATGTCAGGAAAAGCAGCATATTGAATTAAAGTGCCTGCCTCACAGACACCAGGCATACAGTAGGCAGTGGTTACATGCTACTGACTATCTGTTAAAGCAACTGGATGTGATACCACCATCTTTAAAGTTACCAATAAGATCTTACACTTGAGTAAGGAGCTATAATCAAAGAAGTCAGATGAGAATGGAATAATCAAACAAAGCCACATTGAGGGCTAGCACTAAAGCAGTACTGAAGCAAAGAACATTTCCAAATCATTAAAGTGTGCGGCATCTCTGATTATTTTCAGGACGGTTGGGTACTGAATGAGTCATATCAAAATAGCAAATGGGTGGTGCTCGTTGGTCAAAAATGGAAATGTTCCTGGTTTGTGTGTGTGTGCCATTCAGCAGTTATATTTCTTGCATGTTAAGTAATATGTCAGTAACAGTTTAGAACAAAAACTTGAGGTAACTGATAATTTATTTTTCATTAAGCTATCTAACATTCCTGATGCATAAATAGGTTAAACAATCATAAATAATCATGTATGCTCTGCTTTCTAGACCATTACAGCAACGTAATAAACACAAAGGGTTTGCCCTCAAATGAGGACAGAATATTTGATATGCTCACTTTATACATTCGATGCCATGTATATTTATGTATGCATATAGCAGAGACATAGTACACATGATATGCACGCACAGATGGAGTGCAAACAACGTATGAAATGCTTGACAGCATCAGTAATCACACAAGTACAGTGATTCAACTGTGGTGTTTCTGAAACTATTAATAACAGGCTGTGCTGGCTGCCCAGGGAGGGCCAGCTATCATCAGGAAGTCAGCACTGTGGTCTCTGTCTGGGCAACAAAAGTAGAGACTGAATCTAACCATGCTAAACGAGGCTGCAAAAGCCAGCACAAAGGGCCAGGTAATGCAGAGAGGGCTGTCTTATCCCCAGCAATCCTCAACTCAGAAATTCACTTCTTTGTTTCCTTTGAAAAAATTGATTTTTATTGCCACTGTCAATCTTAAACAATCAGGTGAAAAAAAAAATACTGTTAAAATAAGAATCTGTTCTTTTTATCTACTATACTTGAAACTCTTATTATATAATTGTTAGATTTTATCACAGAATTGGCTGGTCAACATTTTTATATTATGATGAAATAGCTTTTAGATAATAGCAACCAGCAACAGTTCAATTTCATAGACTGACTCTAAGCTGTCAAAGACTGTCCCCAGAAAGAAAGACCAGTTAGGAAATTCACTAGGTCTTCATTTATGTTTGTTTTGTAAAAAGATATGTTGAATTCAAGTATACTAGAAATCATGATGATGATGATGATTTTTTTTGACTGCACAGCATGGCATGCAGGGATCTTAGTTCCCCAACCAGGGATTGAACCTGTGTCTCCTGCACTGGAAGCACAGAGTCTTAGCCACTGGACCACCAGGGAAGTCCTCCGGAAATCATGAAATCTTTGTGCTTACAGGAGACTAGCGATCAGGGCCACTGAGTCCATAACCACCTATGGCCCACGAACATATTTTGTTTGGTGGGCAGGGTTTGTTCAAAACTGAACTGGAATGTACTTAGAACTCTCCGATTCCTGAAATTCACTGTGGCTCCTGTAAGCATTTGAGTTTGTGTCTTCCTACAGGTGGTAACAGCAAGGAGATCAAGCCATTAACTGACTGACCAGCTATCAAGTCAGGGAAGTTTCAGGTTTTCAAAATTTTAGCACATACAATTCCAACTTATTTAATCAAGTCAAATTTGACATGGCGTTCTAATACATAAAATAATTACAGCGTGTTATACGTTCAATTGTATGAGATTAATGGAATATCAAGGCTATTTTCAGGTAAAAGTCTGAAACCAGAGGTCAAGGACAGTAACTGTTACAGTCATAGCATTAGCACCTGATTTTCACTTCTTTAGACTGTTCTGGTTATGAACTGAAGAGTGGAAATGGCAATTTTTGTTTAACAACTAGTGTTGTGATCTCTAAAGCCTGAATCCATTAGTTAACCAACACGACTTGGGATTCTCCTGTGTACCAGGTGCTTGCCAGGTGCTAGAGACACCTAGAAACAGGACATGGTTCGATGACTTCCATGAGTCCCAGCACTAAAAGAGCAACCAGTCTAGCCCTGACACTATTTTAGTAACTACTCAAAATACTAAAATTACATTCTGCTGCCAGACCGGCATTGTTCCTACCAAGCCTCCTAGTGGTGCCTGTAGCAAGTGGCAGCCCAGACTCTGCTCATCACAGGCTTCGTATAATCAGAACGGACAACAGAGAGGCCAAGGATGCTACCTTTTGGACTGAGGTCATGGTTTGTTGCTCAACCGTAATTAGGACTGCTATGCGCATCTCATCACACTCATCATAATGTCCTTTAGGCCCTGCATCACCATGCCAGCACTTCTTTTCACGCTTGAGCTAATAGATTTAATTCATAAGTGTGTGTATTCTGTGCATCACGTGTCATTAGAATTCATACAATCAGTAGTAGGTTTGGTTTGGATTTTCTGCAATTACTACAAATCCTTTCTTCCTTCCTTCCTTCCCTACTCTATTGTTAGAGAATGCATTTTTGAATAGCAAATTATAACCACACACTTATAATCAATTTCCGAAATGCTCTCTGTAGCAATAAAATAATAATTTCAATTGAAACTTACCTCTTCCTGGAGTAAACTCAAATCGTATGTCATTAAGTTCCTTCCTGGAGTTTCTGAAATACATAACATATAGCATATTAAACTCTAATGAAGCAGAGTTTAACCAAAATAAATGTATTCCAATTTTTATAAGATGCTACTGACACACAGATAGCATTTAACAGTTTTAGGGTTACCTCTAATACTTCTTTAACTAGAAGAGGCAGTTATGACAATAATAAAGGAAAGTATTTAATTGGTTGAATTTACCTTATACAAACATGATTATATCACAAAATTCTAAAAATAAATGTTCTTTTTATAAAATCAACAATAAGTCAATAACCTTAAATTTAATTCTGTAATTAAAATTTTCAGAAGCTTTTAGTCTAGCAAAATAATGTTCAATACAGTTTTCATATTTTCCTGGGAAAATAGCATTTTATCAAATTATTTTTAAAAGTGAAACAAAGGGGATAGTCTTAGTGGTAATTTCATGACAGCACTACACATTAAATCATCCAACAAAACAGCTGTAATAAGGTATGTAGTTTCCTTTTAAATTTTTTATCTAAATAGACAGGACCTGTGAATGCTGAAAAATTGCCCACTGAATATACAAAATTTGAGAACAATTTTAAACGACTACATAAAAGTACAACAGACACACATATGTACATGCGACCAAAAAACTAAATGACACTGAGGAAATATGAAACAAGTAAATACCTAAGATATGAGTTTCCCAGAAACAGATTCATAGACAGAGAACGGAACTTATGATAACCATGCAGGAAGGGTAGTTGGGAAGTTTGGGATCGAAATGTACACAATTGCTACATATATATTTTTTTAAATATGAATTTTCCATTCATATTAATATCAAGACATGATAAGGGTCAGTGAGTTAGAATGGTCTTAATTTCTTATAAGAACACTAAAATACTATGAGTAACTCTCAACAGATGCTAGAATTAAAGTTAATTAAAAAAAAAACTTTAAGAAACCAAAATAGGACATATTAAATAGTCATTTCTGTATGCACTCAACTCTGCTCTGTTGCCAAGGGTGCCCAAGGCTAAGACAGAGACAGTCTGAATACCCAGCCATGAACATTCTTCCCACGCCGGGAGAGTCTGATCAAATCTTCTAATACTGCAGTTTGATATTCTAGAACTTTGGGTAACTCAGTACAGTGCCTAAATCTTGATGGCATCAGTCTCTGAGCCTTCTTTGTTCCCTAAACTGACGGCGGTTATCTCCTACCACACCCTGTGACACCAAGTGAGAGGAGGCTCAGGAAGACGACAAAGGCATGGTACTGACTGAGAGAAAGCCCTTCTCCTAGTGCCTAGGAAGCTTCCTCCCTTCCACAAGCAGGGAGGAAAGGGGGCCAGAACTCTAGAGATACCCAAGCCCACGGTATCAACACGGGCGCCTTGAACCTCGGCATATCCTCTCTGGTGTCCGCACCATGATTTTATCATTACTCCTCTGGGAGACAAAAATGGGACCAGCAGATATTAGCAATTGCTACAGCTGTGCTTCATTTAGGACCTTCTGAGGATCTGAAAACTGTGAAAGTTCACAGTAAAAAGAAGTAGAAACATGATCAACATGTGAAATTGCAGGCAACTATAATACAGATAGTTCTGAGATTTTGGACCCCGGACTAAATAAACCTGCCCTGAAGATGGAGTGGGCAACAGCAACCAGTGCCTGCGACTATGTGCATGGTGCCTAAGTTCTCTTGATAAATGACGGTGCCATCACACTTTCCACAGTGCTTTCATATCCACTGGCAGTTCTCAAATGTTTTGGTCTTAGGACCTCTTCACATTCTTAAAAAGTATCAAGGACCCCTAAAGAGCTTTTGTTTGTGCTGATTATGTCCATCAATATTTACTGTATTGGAAATTAAAACTAATTCATTAAAAAATATGTATTAATTTACATGAAAATGATAATAATTAGCACATCACATGTTAATGTAAAAGGATTTTTATGAACAATTATTTTACTTTCTAAAAGAAAAACAAATCAGCGAATGCATTGTTTTCTATTTTTGTAAACCTCTCTATTGTCTGGCTTAAGGCAGCTGGTATCTGTTGTCCTTCATATTCAATCTGCTGCAATATCACATATTGTGGAGCCAGCCACTGGATATCCCACCATACATATGTGGAAGAATGAGAGTGAAAAAGGCCAATAATTTCTTAATATTATTATAAAAATAGTTTCCACCTCATAAGCTCCTTGAACGGTCTAAAGGACCCCTCCCTCCCCCCCAGGGATCACAGGACCACACTTTGAGAAATACTGATAACAGATTTCATTTGATCCCAACAATCAATCTTTGAGACATGCAAAGTAGGTATTACTTGTTTCCCACTTCTGATGAGCATATTCAATGGCTTTTCCAAGTTTACAAAGGTAATGAGTGGCAGAGTGAGGACCAAAAATTCTATACTGTAAATACCTACTGCAAATAGAAATGCTTGATTCCCTTTACTTTTTGAGAGAAAACAAAGTATTCCCCAACATTTTGCCTGTTACCATGAGAAGATGAGTAAGCATTCACCTATTTAACAGCCTTGGTCTTGTGTGTTATGTATCAGCAAAGACTGAATTAGGACTAAAACAATTCAAAAAAAAAAAAAAAAAAAAAAAAAAAGACCAGGAAAGCAAGTATTTATGGTGTATAAAAAATGAAATGACAGAGGGAGAAAATGAGAATCAATTAGGTTTGATGCTAATGTATCCCACTGTTCCTTTCCTCTTTCCTTTGATCAGACTGTCTTAAGTTATTTTGTTCTACTAAGGTCAAGGACTTTCCTGTAGCTCAGATGGTAAAGAATCTGCCTGCAATGAAGGAGACCTGGGTTTGATCCCTTGGTTAGGAAGATCCCCTGCAGAAGGAAATGGCAACCCACTCCAGTATTGTTGCCTGGAGAATTCCATGGACAGAGGAGCCTGGTGAGCTCCTCTGGGGTCCATGGGGTGGGACATGACCGAGTGACTAACATGACTACTAAGGTCATGGAAGAGAGGTGTAAGAACTGTAACCAAAACAGCATCATGCATATTCTGATTCTTTAAATATTAATCCCACAAAGTTAATATCCAACACCCATAATCTCTATGCACATCAATGGTGGCTCAAGTTATGGAGGTTGCCTAGCCAAGTCATTCTCCTTTAACTCTGAACCAAAAACACCCACCTTTGAAGAGATCACAGTGATTGAGTGTGTGTAGTAGACTTGTCCCATCAGGGTGAAATATAGTTGGAAAAATGCCTAATTGGATCTGACTACTGAAGGTCATCCTTTTATAAAGAATTAATCTTTTCAGACTCATATTTAACACCTTTAATTGAAAGTACATTTACTTTAATTGATATGGCACAGGATACTCCTAATTTCAGGGAAGCTGAAAATAGGTATGATTTAAGGCCAGAAACTATATGCAACTTTCCGGGGCAAACGTTAATAACTTGAGAGTTTCAAGACCCAGGTGACCTCTGATAACTTAAAAACTCTTTCAATCCTAAAAATAATAAAACAAAGCAAAGAACAAACTCTTAAATTGGTTAAGGCACAACACCTCTGCATCACAAGCGCAAATACCTACAGGGCTCAGGCAAGAAATTTCTTTTTTAAAATAGGTGATAGCATGGTTTAAAGATCAAAAAGTACGGTATAGTATGGGCATCCCTGGTGGCTCAGACAGTAAAGAATCTGCCTGCAATGAAGGAGACCTGGGTTTAATCCCCAGGTCAGGAAGACCCCTGGAGAAGGGAATGGCTACCACTTCAGTATTCTTGCCTGGAGAACTCCATGGATAGAGGAGCCTGGTGGGCTACAGCCCATGGGGTCGCAAAGAGTCAGATACAACTGAGTGACTAAGGAACAGGCAGGTTCAGTGGGTACTCGGTGAAATCTAGCCCTCTCAGCTCCTTATGCCCATCTGTCTGGTCCCCCTCACTGAGGCAATCATGCTATAGGCTTTCTGTGTATGCTTCCTGAGATGTTTCACATATGCACTAGCAAATACACAGTGTTCTCACTAGCCTATTTAATCCAGTGGGAGATGACAACTGCATTCTGTATCCACTGTTCTGCATCTTGCCTTTTATTTAACTGAATAATATACCTTGGAATTTCTTCATATTGGTTCACAGAGAGCTTTCTCATTCTTTTCTGTTTGTTTATAGCTACACAGTATTCAATTGTATGCTCTATCCTTCTTTAACCAGTTCCCATTCTATGAGTAGATTGTTTCCAGTCTTTCACTATTATGAACAATGCTTCAGTGAATAACCTTGTTCTTAGGTCCCTTGGCAAATATGTGAGTATAAAAATAAATTTTCTGGAAGCAAATTGCTTGGTCAAAGGATATACGCATTCACATTTGATTTGACCGATGCTGTCAAATTCCTCTTCATTTATGTTGCATCAATTTATACTCTCAGAAGCAATTTGAAAGCACCATTGCAGGCACTTTTAAATGAGTATGGCAGGAAGTATATTAAAAAAACAGCCAAAAAACAGGGAGATGCAGGGACTCTGCCAGCTGAAAAACATATTCCCCACTGAAAGGGGGCAACCAGCACCAGCTGGTTAGGGTCAAGGAGGATTGGGGCTTAATTTTGTTAAATATTATTTTTCCACATCCATTCAAAGTGAGGAGTTCCAAGATACAGGCTGGTAAGTATTTTTCTTTTTGCTCTTTCAATTCATCTGCACGGGACATAGTGAACACTTTAACTGAGGCAGCTGGCTAACAGGGTGGTGAAGACGGACAGGAGTGAACACATACCCGGCCCCGGTGAGGGAGGTGCAGGAGGCCTGGACAGCTGAAGTATATATTTTACAGGGGGTAGCACTTTTCTGCACCTCTTAATTTACCATGTCAAGACAGCCTGAAAGACTTACTGCTCTTGGAGGACTCCCAAACTCAAAGGCCAGCTCAGGACTATATGCATCCCTCAGCTGCATGGTAACGTCTCTCAGCCGATGCCAACAACTGTCCAGGGACACACGAGCCCCAAGAATCGGATCTGAGCAAGAGGCTGAGCAGCCCAAAGACCACTCGCTGTCAAAGGGCATCACAAACTCTAAGCACTGGCACTGCATGCCCTCCACCACAGGGTGCTCTGGAGGGAGGCTGAAAGCCAACCACTTCCTCAGGCTCTGAGGGGGAGGATACAGTTGGGGTGACAGCACTCAGGGCCCCTGTAAGGGCGGGAAGGACAGAGTGTCCCAGGATCCAGAGGTGGCCCCTCTCTCCTAAGCAACAGGGGATTTTCATAGCCAATGACGGCCCTCTTCTTCCTTCCTCCTCCCCAAGATTCCAGGTCAGGGCAAAGCTGCTGGCGCCCAAGGCGGTTCAGAGAGAGAGCCACACACTCCGGCACTCCTGGAGTGTCTGCCCTTATCGGGAGCAGGAGGGGGACCTTTCAAACATGTCGGGCCGGGAATCACTGGGGACAATATTCAGCTTCTTTCCTACTCTTGGCACTGGACTGAAGTCCTCTCCCACGGGTTTGGGAAGAGACACAGACTCTCCACACCAGGAGGCGAGCTGGCAGGGATGACAAAATACCATGGATGGCGGAGAGAAGTCTTGGGCCGGGAATCACTGGGGACAATATTCAGCTTCTTTCCTACTCTTGGCACTGGACTGAAGTCCTCTCCCACGGGTTTGGGAAGAGACACAGACTCTCCACACCAGGAGGCGAGCTGGCAGGGATGACAAAATACCATGGATGGCGGAGAGAAGTCTGACTTCAAATCCACCCTCTACTCGTCTGGCCTCTACTTTGTTTGCTCAGCTGTGAGATGGGGGGAATAACTAACAGCATTTCCAATCTGCCGGTACATGCTTGGTACTTCAGATTGTTACTTCATTCCATGGTCAAAACAACCCTTGAAGCTGGGACGATTCTTATGCCCTATTACTTGACAGACAAGGAAATGGAGGAGGCTTAGAAAGGGTAAAGGATATGTCCAAAACCAGGTGTCTGACAGCAGAGCCGGACTAAATCTAGAACTTAATCAACATCATGTATCATTTTCTCCAGTGCACAACCCTTAACCTGAGGCTCTACCAGCCCCTTAATTTGCAGGTGCTCCTAACTGGCCTCCACATTCAAGCTCATGGTCTCCAGAGGATCCAGTCAGCTTGTTTCCTGGAAACCTGATCTTGTCACACCCTTGTTGAAAGGCTCCATTTCCATCCCTTTATTCTTAAAGCAAAATTCCAAATCCTTAGCATGACCCTCCAAGACCTGCTTGTGCCCATCGTCATCATCCACCTACCATGACCTCTGGGCTATGCCCTTTTTAAGCTCCTCCAATCATCCATTTCTCTAAAGCTCCAGAACTACTGACCGAGGGCGGGTCACCATTATGTGCTGCACACAAGAACAAATGATTTAATGACCAAAGAAGACACCATGCAGATATAGAGAAACTCCACTTTAAACGAAAGATGTAGCAGAAGGGAGAAGGGCCATAAAAGGTAACGGTGCAAGCCTCGGTGGGTGAATGTGTAGCCCAGGAAGAAAAATGTACTTCGTGAGATGTGAAAAATGCCACACTGGTGATAAGATGAAGGACACCTACAACGTAAGGCCAGTAACTGAAGAATCGGGGGGGGAAAGAGAAGTCGACTGCGGCCAGCCTCCGGGCTTTCCCAGGGCAGGGTGTGCCAGCGAGCCAGTCAGAGCAGCTGCACTCACCTGCGCTCACTGTCTGGTCCAGACCCTCACCAGCTTCTTCCCCGACGTGTGCGCAGATTACACGAGCTGAGGGAAAGCGCCATGTGGCTCCCTCACAACACAAACAGGCGCCACGATGCCCTAAATTCTGAAATGAGCAGTAGGTCATGCTTCCAGTCCTGAACGAGCTTGCAATCTTCCCAGAGAATGGAGAGAATGAGAGCTGACCTATGTAAAATCACCCGGAAGACCCCAAGGTAAATGTGTGCCTTAACAACAGTCACAGGGGAGGAAATATTAGACTAATTCTGATAAAGGAGCATTCCTCTTTCTTGGCTCTCACTCTATCCATCCTTCATACTCCTGTCAAATTAATCTTCCTCGGAGGTAAAGGTCCAATCACGGAATCATATAATTTTACAACCGAAAGGGGCCCTTGAGGTCATCCAGTCCATTTCCCTCATTGCTCGGGTGAGGAAACAGAAGCCAAAGAGGTTAAGCGGCTTGCTTAAGACTGCACAGCTGGTTAATTCACCCATCGCTCCTTAAATCCTTATTGATCACCTACTAGGCGTCAGTCCTAGCCTAGCAGCCATTACAAAGGACACTCAGACCAGGGGCTGAGGCTCCTCAATGACTGCTCTTTCAATCTCCACTGGTGGTTCTCAAACTGCAGGCAGGAGATGGAGGCATAATCTCTAAAGAAACTGGCTTTTCCACCCCAGCACACTCTTGCCCCTAGTTAAGAACGACTGCATGCAATGAGAGGTGTCACTGACGGCTATGGATACATTTCACACGTGACTGATACGGCGGCAGAAATAAAGGTGGAGAGCCACCGCCGTGCCCACCAGCCCTGAGGCCCAAACCCTGCCTGAAATCAAAGTTCTCCCACACGCATGTATCTCCATGCACCACAAGCCACAGGTTCCAGGAGTGTGAGAACAGTAACTGAGTTCTATACCTCCCCTTCCCCCAGCCCCTTGCCTCAAAAGAGCCTTCTGGATCTATGAGTGTCCTACAAAGTGAAAGTGAAAATACCTTTCAGCATTATACCTCCAGGCACCCAGAAATATGCCAATGGCCTAGAAAGCATAAGTTGGTAACCTCCAGAATTCTATCTAGTCTACGTGAAGCCATGATAGATCAGGACGTCAGATAGATCAGGACGTCACACTGTTCCTTTAAACAACAACAACAACAAAACAAGAGCGGTGATGTGTACACACACATACATATGCACACGTGCAAGCGCACGCACACACACACCCACTCACAAGGTTTTCTTTAAGGAAGTTATCTTGACATATCCAAACATGTGACCTTACAAGATGGTTGTCTGGAGGTTTTTCTACAACTAAAACCACAGGCTACAGACTCTGAACCACCATCCCCGCCCCACACCGGCTATGGAGCAACCCATTGGCACCCAGAAATATGCCAATGGCCTAGAAAGCATAAGTTGGTAACCTCCAGAATTCTATCTAGTCTACGTGAAGCCATGCAGCATACATAGCCTGTGATCACTGTCAGATAGATCAGGACGTCACACTGTTCCTTTAAACAACAACAAAAAAAAACAAGAGGGGTGATGTGTATACGCACACACACACACATACATATGCACACGTGCAAGCGCACGCACACACACACTCACTCACAAGGTTTTCTTTAAGGAAGTTATCTTGACATATCCAAAAATGTGACCTTACAAGATGGTTGTCTGGAGGTTTTTCTGCAACTAGAACCACAGGCTACAGACTCTGAACCACCATCCCCGCCCCACACCGGCTATGGAGCAACCCAAAGAACACTTCAGATCTGCAGCCTGCAGGAAGCATACAGTCTGGCTACATATGATTCCACACAGCAGACACTTGAATTAGAGCTGCATCTGCAGAGCCTTGCATACAGAAATTTCTGATGCTCTGTACCATGCTGACACCTATGAATGAATCACGTGCAAAGATAAATAACCACCTTTTGCCACTGACAAAAAATAGTTTTCATCTGGAAATAATCCAAACTGGGGTAAGGTTTTGTGCTTCTTTCACAGAAACCTCTTGAAAATCTCCATGCCTGCCAAGAAGATACACTGCTTCTCTCCTCTACCTGATCCACTCTCCAATGTAAAGAAACACGTTTGATCCCATTTTCTCCAGTACACACTTTCAAAAATCATGATAGACATACAGGATAATGCAAAGAAGTAATAAAACAAACACATATGTACCTACCACCAAGAAATTTTAAAGTGGCAACGTTCTGCCATATTTTCTTCAGAGCTTAATACATCAAATTTGAAAAATGTTTGACGTACACAATACAAAATCAGTTGTGTTACATCTGAGCTGTGGTAAATCATGAGCAAATAGATTATTGTGTAAGGGCTCTGCTTCCTGTCAAGATTATGGAACTATTTCCTGGGTAGCAGTTCTTTTCAGCATTCACAATGCCCAGTGAACGTATTTGTTCAACTCATTTTCACCTACAGGGCAAAAGGGAGACAGAGTGACTGCACAAAAACCAGCTCACGCGCAGGGCTGGTGAGAGCAGTTAACACAGGCAAACTGGAGTGCACGTTTTTGTTTGTTTTTTTTCCAGCTCCAAATCCCCTTTAAACTGCCACCCACAGTGCTGCTTTTCATGGGCTAAAGCAATCTTGGCTACTCAAAATTCACCTCTCTAAAAGTCAGTTTCTTTATCCATTTTATCAAAGGATTGGACTAAACCATTTCTATTTATTTATTTATTTATTTATATTTGGCCACACCATGGGCACGCAGGATCTTAGATCCCTGACCAGGGATTGAATCCATAACCTCTACAGAGGGAGTGCAGAGTCTTAACCACTAGACTGCCAGGAAAGTCCCCTGGAGCTCACATTTTTTAGTAGCAGGAAAAATTTTAACATGCATTTCTTACTTAAGGGTTTTGTGTATGCCTTATGAATTCCCTAGTGGCTCATCTGGTAAACCATCTGCCTACAATGTGGGAGACCTGGGTTTGATCCCTGGGTAGGGAAGATCCCCTGGAGGAGGAAATGGCAACCCACTCCAGTACTCTTGCCTGGAAAATCCTATGGATGGAGGAGCCGGGTAGGCTACAGTCCATGGGGTCACAAAGAGTCGGACATGACTGAGCAACTTCTCTCTTGATGACAAACCACTGATAAAAGCAGACTTCGTGAACAATTGTATATGAAAGTTTGAAGTATGCTAGGGTTTACTGCAAAAAACCCAGATTCATCTGTTTCTGTGATAGAAACCTCTCTTCAGTGAATCAGGATCCTGTATCCACATGCCAAGTCAATTATACAATAAAAACATCAAGGTACCTCTAAGACATGGATTCAGTGAAAGTCCAATTAGGCTCTAGACACTGTGTCAGGGTCAGTATATTTATGCAGCAGACATAGTATATAGGGAGGTGGGTAGGGCTGAACATATTTATGGGATTCTAGGAAGAGTTAATTTGCAAGACAATGGAAGTTTATTTCTTTAAGGTATAAACCATTACAAACTCTATTATGGGCAGGTAGCACTATTTCTTTGGTTCATTTAATCCTTGCAAAAAGGATGGTAAGTACTTTTAAAATTAAATCAAATACATAACCAAACACCTGATTACTAAAAATAATAGAGACTAGTTAAAATGAACACAGAAAGAGATATTACACATGCTTGAGATGTCAAGTACTCCAAATTAGCACCAAATTTAGCTCTGTTTGCTTGCAACTAAGACAAAAAAGGAAATACTGCATGATACAGTTCTTAATTTATCAAAAAGAAAACATGAAAGGCACATTTTCTCCCCTTGGCATTAGTATCATGGAGAAATTTTTTATGGAAGCCCCTTCATAAGGGAAAGTGAGTAATGTCTTCAAACCTATGGTATAAAAAGACAAACTTTTTTTCATATAAATGTCTTCAACTACGTGGTGCAAAAGATGGGATTTTTTTCCCCCATGTGCTGAAGGCACAATATTAAATCTTACCTGAATGATGGCATTTCTGCTGGGAGCTGAAATAATACAGCTAAGGTACATTGTTTCCTGATGATTTACCTCAATAGAGGGAGCTCAGAGAACCTGGAGAAATTAATGGCTTAAGCAGACAGCTTCCTGAAACCCCCAAAGTGTCTTTGCCAAGTGCTGCTATGGGCGATTTCATGACTGAAGTCTGACGAGTATTGGAAGGAGTCTGATGTTCTGTGGGATGATGAAACATAGATCTTTCACTTTAGCTAAAACATATGTGGGAAGCAGAGGTAACATTCTGCTGTGAACCTGTAGGAGACTGAATTATATTATGTCCTCTCCTAGAGAGCTGGCTAACCAGCTTAAGAGAGGTGGGCTGCAGGGTGTCTGAAGGTCAAAAGGAGGCTTTGTGGCTGCCCACAACCTTGCACACGTGCTCAGCTGAACACCGAACTCTGTTGCTTCAGAACAGAGAAAGGATAACTTTTTGCTTAAAAGCTTTATAAAGAATTTGTGCTACTAATCAAGGCAGCAGACATAAAAGAACATTAGAAGAGCTGCAATAATGTAAAGTGAGCAGACAATAATAAAATTCTTTAAACCTTAGATGGATGATCACAAAAGTAGCAAGAAGCATGCTTTAACTTTCCTATTCTTGTAATTTCCCTATTGATTTATATGTATAGCCCAATCCAGGGAGAGCTATACTAAAAATAAGTGAAACAAACAAACAAAAAACAAAACAAATAAAAAGCCCTTAAGTTCATGCATATAGAGAAAAGATTGGTGGTCACCAGAGATGGGGGTGGGGAAAATGGGCAAAGGGTCAAAAGAGACAATCTTCCAGTTATGAAGTAAATATGCCATGGGGGTATAATGCATAGTAAGGCAACTATAGTTAATAATACTATATTGTATGGAATATTACTCAGCAATATAAAAGAAGAAGAATAACATCTGCAGTTATATGGATGGACCCAGAGATAACCATACAAAGTCAAGTCAGAAAGAGAAAGATAAATACCATATGACATCACTTATATGTAGAATCTAAACTATGATAAAAATGAATTTATCTAAACAGAAACAGGATCAGAGAGATACAGAATAGCTTTGTGGTTGCCAAGCGGGGAGGGCAAGGGGGGAAAATTGGATTGGGAGTTTGGAACTAACAGATGCAAAGTTTTATCTATGGAATGGATAAACAACAAGATCCTACCGTATAGCACAGGAAACTGTATCCAATATTCTATAATAAACCATGATGAAAAAAAATATGAAAAAGAATACATATAGATATATATATAATTATATCACTCTGCTGTACACCAGAAATAATACAACATTGTAAATCAAGTATACTTTAATACAAAATTTCTAAAATAATAATACTCTATTGTATATTTGAAAGCTGCTAAGAGAATAAATCTTAAAAGTTTTCATCACAAAAAAATTTTGTAACTATGTACGGTGACAGATGTCACTGTGACGAACATTTCACAAAACATACAACACTGACTCTTTATGTTGCACACCCGAAACTAATATAATGTATGTCAATTATACTTCAATAAAAATAAAATACCCATCCAATAAAGGAGAAAACTATAAAGGCATAATGAATAATAAATGTTAACAGCAGTGTCCTCTAGGGTAGAAACATAAGCACAGTTCTCCTTGGCTTTTCCACAGGTAAGATCTGAAGACAATTAAATTTAATGATAAATGAGGTTGAGCAAGTATTTCCCCTTTTTGATCCATTTCAGAGAAATGGCCTATAATTAAATGTATTTACAAGCTAGTGTGGATGACCCTTTGGCAAAGACAGCATAAATCCTCAAGTTGGACATTTCTGAAATTACTTCGGCAAATGGCTATTTATAAAATACGCAGTTGCACAGAAAATAACCTTGTTACTAAGCATTTGATAGGCTGCTGATGGGCATCTGAAAGAAATAAATGTATATTAGAGCACATCAAGCCATACTTGTCAGGAGGCTGAATTAGGACAGGACCTTTATTCAGAGTAATGTGAAAACAAAAATTAAAAAAATCCAAAATCTGTCTCAAGGCCAAAAAAACCAAAGAACAACTTGTTTTTGAAACTTGCACTAAATGATTCTCCAATTCCTGGCACTAGCAGGACTGAAATGAAGGAGTTCATTATTTGCATGATACGATTTACAGTGAGGACAAATACCTGGAAATGTTTATAGGTATTTTTACAAAATTGATTTTCTTTTTAAATCTGAAGATCACCATGGGCAGGAGAATGGAAATCTGAACCTTGGTCTTATCTGCTTTCCCTGGATGCCCTTTCAAAAACCTGCCTGTTGCTCTAAATGCATGACTATTACTATTAATACAAAATGGCCTTTAAAACAGCCACCTTGTAATGCCTTCTTCCTTCTTACTGGATCCTGGCAAATCTTTGAAAGTCAACATTTACATTAAACTTTAGCAAACACTAAATCTGTTTTTGGCCTCTGGAGCACTTATGTATGGCACTCACTACAATGTTTCAGAAAGAAACCATCTCAACAATCCTGCTGCTGCTAAGTCGCTTCAGTCGTGTCCGACTCTGTGCGACCCCAGAGACAACAGCCCACCAGGCTCCCCCGTCCCTGGGATTCTCAAGTCAAGAACACTGGAGTGGGTTGCCATTTCCCTCTCCAATGCATGAAAGTGAAAAGTGAAAGTGAAGTCGCTCAGTTGTGTCCGACTCTTAGTGACCCCATGGACTACAGCCCACCAGGCTCCTCCGTCCATGGGATTTTCCAGGCAAGAGTACTGGAGTGGGGTGCCACTGCCTTCTCCTCAACTATCCTAGATAAATTAAATAAAATGGCATTGATGACTTGACCTAGAAATCAAACCATCCATATTGGAAAATTCCAAGTATCTACTCAGTTCACCAAAATTAGAAAGACCTGTGGCTGAATCATGAAGATTATACTTCAATGGTGTACACCACCTCCTCCATGAATGGCATATCTGAGGGCAAGGTTCAAAAGCAGATTGTGTAACATAATTTAGTAACCTTATTCCAAATGCTCAAAACAGTTGCTGGCCTATGCTCAAACACATGCTGTACAATCATCAAATAATAAAACTGATTTTCATGTGTGAATTGTGGAACCATTTGGAGCCATAACTCAAAATTTCAGTGATTTTGAAAAATATGCTGAGAATGTTTATTAAAAACGCCCATGAGTGTTACTGCACCATAAAGTGAAGGACTTAGTATGACTGCATGCTTCATGCATTTTTCTTATCTAAAAATCACTAATAAAAAAATATACCCAAGGATTTCCTTTACTGTGTTTTTTTGTTTTTTTTCAGTGACTGGTCTTTAAACCAGGTCGGTTGATCTTTGACAAGTGTTTGGGACAGACTTAGCTTTCTAGATCTCTTGACTTAGGTGAAAATTTAATAAAGGAGGTCAGGCTGGATATAGGAGAGTTTTCACTCTTCAGAAGTATTTATACAGTACATCCTGCAAATTATTTGCCATTTACTGCTTTAGTATAAGTTGACTACCTGACCTGCCTCTTGAGAAACCTGTATGCAGGTCAGGAAGCAACAGTTAGAACTGGACATGGAACAACAGACTGGTTCCAAATAGGAAAAGGAGTACGTCAAGGCTGTATATTGTCACTCTGCTTATTTAACTTACATGCAGAGTACATCATGAGAAACACTGGGCTGGAAGAAGCACAAGCTGGAATCAAGACTGCCGGGAGAAATATCAATAACCTCAGATATGCAGATGACACCAAACTTATGGCAGAAAGTGAAAAAGAACTAAAGAGCCTCTGATGAAAGTGAAAGAGGAGAGTGAAAAAGTTCGCTTAAAGCTCAACATTCAGAAAACTAAGAGCATGGCATCTGATCCCATCACTTCATGGGAAATAGATAGGGAAACAGTGGAAACAGTGGCTGACCTTATCTTTCTGGGCTCCAAAATCACTGCAGATAGTGATTCCAGCCATGAAATTAAAAGACGTTTACTCCTTGGACGGAAAGTTATGACCAACCTAGATAGCATATTCAAAAGCAGTCCATCTAGTCAAGGCTATGGTTTTTCCAGTGGTCATGTATGGATGTGAGAGTTGGACTATAAGAAAGCTGAGTGCCAAGAATTTATGCTTTTGAACTGTGGTGTTGGAGAAAACTTTCGAGGGTCCCTTGGACTGCAAGGATATCCAACCAGTCCATCCTAAAGGAGATCAGTCCTGGGTGTTCATTGGAAGGACTGATGTTGAAGCTGAAATTCCAATACTTTGGCCACCTGATGCAAAGAGTTGACTCATTGGATAAGACTCTGATGCTGGGAGGGATTGGGGGCAGGAGGAGAAGGGGTTGACAGAGGATGAGACGGCTGGATGGATGGCATCACTGACTCGATGGACGTTGAGTCTGAGTGAACTCCGGGAGTTGGTGATGGACAGGGAGGCCTGGCGTGCTGCAGTTCATGGGGCTGCAAAGAGTCGGACACAACTGAGCGACTGAACTGATAAGTTGACAGATATGCTTTTCATAAAGGAAGTATTGCTACACTAGGGAGGGGATAGGAGGCCAGAAAGAAAAGTGAGCGGCCCTTTCCAAAATGATCAAGAGAGGCTCTTTCCATTGGTTTGAGGCAAAATAAAATAATTATTGATTATTTGTCAAGTGTAATAAAATTTCAGATAATTAGTTGATAAAATAAGCAAGCCACTAAATATCCATAAGGAAAATAAAGAGTTGGTCAAGGTGAATGGTCATGAGCATTCTAAGTAAAAATACAGAATCCCAAAGATGGGCCAGAGGAGCCATGAGGTGATGTCATGTCTTCCCCAGCGTGCCCAGCAGGGCATTTGCCACATAGTAAGTTCTCAATAAATATTCAAGAACTCAAACTGAAGTAAATGGTACACTATTCCTCCTTACCAGCTGCATGAAAGAAAAGTGAAAGTGTTAGCTGCCCGGTCGTGTCTGACTCTTTTGTGACCCCATGGACTGTAGCCTGCCAGGCTCCTCTTCCATGGGATTTCCCAGGCAAGAATACTGGAGTGGGTTGCCATTTCCTCCTCCAGGGGATCTTCCTGACCCAGGGATCGAGCCCATGTCTCCTGCATTACAGGCAGATTCTTTACCATCTGAGCCACCAGGGGAGCCAGCTGCATTACATTGCAATAAACACAAGCACACTTAACAAAACTTCTAGGTATGCAGGTAACCAACCCTACATCAATATGCAAATAAGCTAAAAACTGTGTTTCTGGGCTACGGGCATTTAAGTTGTTATGTGAGCCAGAGCTATGATCAAACAAGAGTAGATGTCACGTTAGGAATGAATCCTAGAGGGAAGAGGACTCTGTTGTTTAGTTGACCAAAGAGTTCACTAGAGTTTTTCCATACCATCTTCTAGAAAAACCCAAACTCTTTGGCCAACCCAATATATTGAAGAGATTTCTGGCCAAGAAGCCACTTGTCATAAGCAGTGAGCCAACAGTCAGCATCCAGGGTGGTGGGCTCAAACTAGATAAGACTCAAGTATAAGCTGTGGGCTGGGCGACTGAGCACCAAGGCTCTGGGTGGCTAAAAACCAGTTAGGAGATGCCGCTGCCATGTCACCTCTGCCTGTGCTTCAGGCTGCTATAATGCCTACATGACACTTCTTTGCATTTCAACAAAGAAGGCAAGGGAGCACACCTCCTTACAACCAGCTTCTTCTCTACCTCGTGTCCTCTCCCACCTTCTATTCAAAATCTTTGAGTTGGTTTCATGTGGAGTCAAAGGACACAAAACACACTTGTTTCGCCTGGTCCTATCAGGTCTATCATAGCTTGAATTCTGAGGATAACATTCTTGAGTGCATACGCCAACTGTAACACTGACGTGCAACATTGACTAGTTATGACATCTTTTAATTCATCTAATTTTCCAAGTCTTACTATTCTCATCTGTAAAATACAGTGAAGTGGAAGTTGCTCAGTTGTGTCCAACTATTTGTGACCCCATGGACTATACAGTCCATGGAATACTCTAGGCCAGAATACTGGAGTGGGTAGCCTTTCCCTTCTCCAAGGGATCTTCCTAACCCAGGGATTGAACCCAGGTCTCCCGCATTACAGGCAGATTCTTTACTAGCTGAGCCATAAGGGAAGTCCAAGACCATAGAGAGGGTAGCCTATCCCTTCTCCAGCAGATCTTCCTGATCCAGGAATCGAACCGGGGTCTCCTGCATTGCAGGCAGATTCTTTATCAACTGAGCTATCAGGGAAGCCATACAATACAATAGAAACTGTAAGTACTTCATAGGTACTGGTGCTGAAGCTCCACCTGATGCAAAGAGCCAACTCATTTGAAAAGACCCTGATGCTGGGCAAGATTGAAGGCAGGAGGAGAAGGGGATAACAGAGGACGAGATGGTTGGATGGCATCACTGACTCAATGGACATGAGTTTGAGCAAGCTCCAGGAGATGGTGAAGGACAGGGAAGCCTGGCATGCTGCAGTCCATGGGGTTACAAAGAGTCAGACATGACTGAGTGACTTAACAACTTCACAGGTAACTAAGAGGATCAGAAAGAAAGCATGGAGTGCCTGGTACACAGCAACATTCTAGTCGGTATTTGTTAAAAATCAACAACAGTAATAACAAATTTATTCTTTAGCCTTTGAGTTCCTCATATCAGATATTGGCCCCTGCCCTGAGATCTGTTCTTTCTTAACCCTTCACCTAAGCAGTGCAGGCATCCAATCCTCCACGGAGTCCTCTACAGTAGATTGTCACCACAAGACCCAATACATAGCAAGAGGTCAGGGAGGAAAGGCCTCTGCACCTCCTTCAGAATCCCAGGGATGGCTGAATCAATGGAGAGGCAGAGAATGACACTCTCCATATGAGAGTCTGAAGAGATGGAAACGGGCTGCTCTGGAATCCTGGATGACCTTCAGAAAGCGAAATAAATCCATGAAGAGCTGACAATTCTCCTGACAACCCATCCTACCACCCTTGGTCTTATGAATAATTTAAATTCTCCACTTCATTTGGTCCAATCAAAGACCACGGTTTATGTTAAGGTAGAGAGGCTTAGCAGAAGATTGAAACAATGCCTGGGGTACAAAATCCCACTTGCCAGATGAGGGGAATTCCCTGAGGAAAAAGACACAACAAAAGCACTCATTTTGCTGATGGCCTGACCGGCATTTCTGACGACTTACTCTCCTTTGCACCAGAAGACCACCCCCCCATGCCCCTCCCAACATGTCATTCATATTATATACTCTTCACCATCGAGGGCCTCCACGGACTCATGAAGGTCTGAGGGAATGGTGCTCCAAGCTCAGAGTGCTGTGTAATTGTGACTCTCATCATCACTGTTATTACTGATCTGTCATCAGAAACATTCTCGGCTATTAGAGACAGCATGGCGCATTTTGAAGATGGCATTTCCATGTTTTGTGTTCTGAACATTAAAAACCAGTTTGGCTCACCAAGTGAGCAAGCAGCGGGTGCCATGCTAATTATATAACTTTTTAGAACACTAATAGGATCTCCTACTGGGCCAACTGGGAGGGGAAAAATACAATACTCATTTTTGTCTGTGCTTCAGCAAATTGATCTCCTCTCAGCCCGTTGATGTGACCATTAATAAAAACACTTAAAAATGACCCGAAAGGTTTTTTTATGAACTAGAGCCTGAAGCTGGCTGCCAAACAGCTATGTATTTTAGAAAACTTGGAGCTGGTACCAAAGGTGGCTATTGATGATTCAAGCTTGTTCTAGGAACCTCCTGTGTCCAGAATGTTGTTTATGCTTCCGATTGGTTATGGATGAAAAAAAGATTCCCATTCTTAAGGATTTTGTAGAGCTAGAAATAAGGATGCCTGTGATGACAGTCTTGCTTTGCTTGGGACACATAAAGACTTGATTTAGTTTCACTTCAGTATCTTGAATGTGATCACCAACACACTTTCTTATAAGCTCTTTTCAATGTCAGAATAGTAACTTCACGGAATATTGCTACTTTTGCACATCTAAAATATTCTAATGGGTAGTTCTTGAAAGCAAATAAGAGAGAAGAGTTGGATCCTTTCCTACCTGGCCCTCCCTTTCTACTGACAAGAAAAACAAAGTAAAAATATGCATCAAATATAATTATTTAAATTTCAAGCACCATATATAACAGGTCATTTAACTGGGAAGATGAGATCAAATCTATCTGAGTGAGTTTTAAATGAGGCAAACAGAGAAACTCATTAAACTTACATATATGACACATGTAGCAACACAAGTCTTGGGAGGAGAGAGCAGACAGACAAAATGATATACAGACTGTGCCCAGTGGGTTTATGACCAGTCACAGACTTCAGAGCTGGAGAGAAACTCTACATGTGAGCAAGCTGACGCTCATTGAAGGTGTCTACTCTGCTGTCCTTAAGACAATTCCTGTCTCAGATACTGGGACCAGAAACACCTCTTTCTTTACCTTCAAATGTTTATTCCATCTGCGACTCTCCATCCCCAGCATCCTCTCCCTAAACACACACACTTAGAGAAAAAGGGACCTGCTTATGTTATGAAGGAAGCAGTAACAAAACTGAGGTCACTCCTAGACTTCATATTTCCTAAAATAAACTGGAGAGTAAACGAAGACTACGGTTTTTCCAGTGGTCATGGATGTGAGAGTTGGACTGTGAAGAAGGCTGAGCACCAAAGAATTGATGCTTTTGAATGGTGGTGTTGGAGAAGACTCTTGAGAGCCCCTTGGACTGCAAGGAGATCCAACCAGTCCATTCTGAAGGAGAGAGATCAGCCCTGGGATTTCTTTGGAGGGAATGACGCTAAAGCTGAAACTCCAGTACTTTGGCCACCTCATGCGAAGAGTTGACTCATTGGAAAAGACTCTGATGCTGGGAGGGATTGGGGGCAGGAGGAGAAGGGGACGACCAAGGATGAGATGGCTGGATGGCATCACGGACTCGATGGACGTGAGTCTGAGTGAACTCCGGGAGTTGGTGATGGACAGGGAGGCCTGGCGTGCTGCGATTCATGGGGTCGCAAAGAGTCAGACACGACTGAGCGACTGAACTGAACTGAACCGCTCAGTGTAGAGAAAATTAAAATCTCTCAAGAAAGGAAAAAATAACTAAGGAATGTCAATATCCCTTTACGTGCTTCTTACATTAAAATAGACAAGGGCAGATTTACTAAAGATCAATGCATAATTCCAAATATTTTTCTGTGGGATTAGCCCAGATCTGTGTGTCTACTGTGCCAAGACCAAAACCACAGTTCTCTGAAGGCTGGACAGGAAGAGGACTTGCCGCCCTGGTGGGAAGATGGTAAAGCTGGCAAAGGAGGCTCAGAGTGGGCTCCCCATCATTAACTCACCCCAGTGCTTCCTAGTCATTCAGACGTTAGACCCCAGGACCCCATCTGAAGCAGAGCCATGTCACCACGTGCCTTTGTGGGAGACAGAGGTCCCAGCATTGATTTCCCCTTGGCATCAGGCAAGCCTGACGATACTGGCCCTAGACTTGAGAGCTCTGCTAAGCTCTGTCTGAAACTGGGCTTACGATTCTTACGGGGCACAATATTGTTTACCCATGTCAATAGACAACAGATCTTGGAGCAGAGGTGGGAATGGAAGAAGGCGACATACAGTTCCAGGCTTGTCTGGGTATCTCTGTCTGGTTGAGCGCTCAGAAGAGTGGAACCCCCTGGATACTCATAAGTGAAATGTTTCCCGCAGATGCCCTGCTCTGCTCCCTAAAGGCCGGCAGGGACGCCCAGCAACTAGAGTCCTACCGCCGCTATAGAGGAGGAGTAAGGGCGAGAACATGCGCACTGTCTTTTTAGGGAGAATTTAGGAAAGGAGAGGAAACAGACTGCTGTGAAGAGGCTGCTCCTCCACATCTCAGTATTAAAGGGAAGATCTGAGAGCACTCAAAAGAGGAAATAATAATCACCGGGCTGCAGCAGGTAATCACTAAGAACAAATAAGTTCAGAATAACCTAATTTCTTTTCTTTGCTATTTTAATAAACTTTTCAATTTCAAGGGAAAGCCTTAGGCTTGCTTTGTTAAGACTAACACACATTTTGGGACATAGTGTGAATTCTTTCAGGTAATAATAGAAATTTCAATTTCTTCTTATTAGGGGTAAGTTATTTTACTGAGCTTGGACATCCTATAACAATCAAAGGGTCTTTCATGCCCTCTTCTCTGACTCTGTCTATCTGGGGATTATGAGATTCGGCTGAGCAGAAACGCAAACTAAAAATCCAATTACTGCTTTTTTAATCTCCCAAATTAAATTAGCAAAGATTACAAAATGATAGTAGGAAACACGAAATGCTCACAAGGATACAGTGCCTTCGACTTCCTTTCACTGCTACTGGGAATACAGTCTCTTTTGACAGGGCTGTTTGGCAATGTTTCCAAAATTTCAAAGTAGCCATACCCCTTGATCTACTAATTGTACATCTATGAATCTGACATATAAAATGAGAAAGTTGACGGTTTTCTGTATAAGACCAGTCTTTACACCTTAATTTTGTAACAAAAATCTGGAACCAAATTAAATCCCCAATGATAGGGAGACAGTTAAATAAACTGCAGTGGGATAACCACCAGAAGCAATATTATGTAGCTATTAAAATGTCATTTATAAAGGATTTTTAATGACATGAGAAAATGGTTCTAATGTAATACTAAAAAGCAGAAGACTGCATATATAGTATAATTGGAACAACAAAAAGTATGTATGCAAAGTAAAACAAATAGAAGGAAATACACCAAAATGTTGACTGTGCTTATCTCGAGTCATAGTTCAATGGATAATCATCCTCTTCCTTATAATGTTCTGTATTTATCAAATTTTCTCTAATGAACAGGTATTACTTTCATAATGCGGGGGTGGGGGGGAAATCTCTTTAAAAAGATCCATTAAGACTTGAAAGGGAAGATGTGCTACAATGATTCAACATCATTTGGTAAAGAAGACTTAAAAGAAAAAGGAGAGAATTGAGCTCAAACTTAAAAAAAAAAAAGAAAGCAATAACTAGTGAGTGCTTTTGGGAAAAAACAGTGAAACAAGGATCCTTGGGTGAGGTTTAGATGATAATATGAAAACAAATAGACTAATGTTACCTGAAGCTAAACAGAGGAGGTTACAAAGTCACGTTTATGGTAATAATTACAAATACATACATAAGCATAGAGAAAGTGCTTGAAAGAAAGAATCGATAGGTGTATGGTTTAGGTGGGAAATAATTTGAGTTTATTCTTTTGAACCCTCCCCAAAACATTATTTTTATTATAACAAAATTTTGACAAGTTTTCAGTTCATTGTACAAATAAAGCTGCAACTTTGTATCCGTAAGGACAACAAAAATGAGCACTGACCTTTACCTTACGGCCACACACAAAAATTAGCTTAAAACATAAGCAACTCTAAGTGTAAAACCCAAAATAGTAAAACTTTTGGGAAAAAAGAGGAAAATAAAGAAAATATTTGCAGGCTTGAGGTAAGAATTTCTTAAATAGCATTTGAAAAGTACAAACCATTAATAAATCAGTAAACTTTTTAAAATCTAAGTTTAAAACTTTTTAAAGGACACTATTGAGAAACCAACAAGAAAGCAAAGTATGAGAGACTACATAATCACCATACATACATCTGACAAAGGACACATTCAGGATATAAAAGGGAATCCTACAACTCAGTAATAAAAAGACAGTTCAATAAGATATTGACACAAGATTTTTAAAGATAAACAAATGGCTGTTAGACACATGAAAAGATGCTAAATGTCTCTAATTAGAGAAATGAAAATTAAAACCATGAAGAGATCCTACTACACACCTATTAGAATGGCTAAAATTTAAAAGACTGACCATACCAAGTACTGGTACAGTACCTGGCACACTGGAAGTGGCAGTGGAACTAGCACCCCTGAGGATTGCTGATGAAGGTGGAGAACCCATTTAAAAAGTTAAACACACACCTACCTTCTGACTCAGCTATTCTACAACTAAGTATTTTCCCAAAGGAAATCGAAATATAGTCCACAGAAAGACTTGTATATGGATATCCACAGCAGCCTGACTCATAATAGTTAAAAAAAAACTGGGGAATAAAGCCAACATCCATCAGTAGGTGAGTGAACAAACAAAATGAGGTAGATTCATAAAATGAAATACTACCCAGCAATAAAAGGGAGTAAACTGTTTATATGTGCAACAAAATGGGGAATCTCAAAATAATTAGGTTAAGAGAGGTCTCTCTTTCAGCACATGACAACGCCAGCTGATAAAGATACACAGGCCGTATGCATGCACCCCCCCACCTTTAGTTTTATGCATTATCAGAATGGAGGATACAATATACCTCCTAATATATCCTAACATTGAGTCCACTCTCAAAAGGGCTTCTATCCAATTTATTTTTCAGTAATAAATCTAAATAATGTCTTGGTTTCTAAATTATATAGCATACAGGACGGTAAGAATCTGCTTCATTTATCCTTTTAATAAGTATTGAATAAGCTCTTCTAACAGGAGGGATGTATGAGACATAGAACATACAGAGATAAACAAAACAGACACACACTCATGGTTACTAAAGTTGATAATACTGTATTATATACCTGAAAAGTGATAAGAGCATAGACCCTGAAAGTGCTCATCACAAGAAAAAAATTGTAACTGTGTGTGGTGATGGATGCTAAATAGATTTACTGATCTTTTAATACAAATATTGAATCATTATGTTGTATATCTGTAACTAATATAATGTTATTTGTCAATTATATTGCAATAAGAAAAGGAAGTGAATTTTGATCATATACATGGTTGAATAAAGAAGTGGCTAAGCATTTAACTAAGAAAGAAAAAAACCACAGATCTGGTCCTTGTCTGCCGGGACCTTACTGCCTAGTAAGAAACCAGGACCAAAATTACCAGGAGTCTCCCAGACCAAGTGATTCATGCCAAAACCTAACATGAGTGCTTGTGATGCACATTTGGTAACACTAAAATTTAAAAAAAAAATGCAATCCTTCCAACTCCAAAGCAAAACTCTTAGGGATGTATTGAAAACACAGCATTTAATATAATCAAAGTTCTAAATCACTGCAGATGGTGACTGCAGCCATGAAATTAAAAGATGCTTACTCCCTTGGAAGGAACGTTATGACCAACCTAGATAGCATGTTGAAAAGCAGAGATATTACTTTACCAACAAAGGTCCATCTAGTCAAGGCTATGGTTTTTCCAGTGGTCATGTATGGATGTGAGAGTTGGACTGTGAAGAAGGCTGATCGCCGAAGAATTGATGCTTTTGAACTGTGGTGTTGGAGAAGACTCTTGAGAGTCCCTTGGACTGCAAGGAGATCCAACCAGTCCATTCTGAAGGAGATCAGCCCTGGGATTTCTTTGGAAGGAATGATGCTAAAGCTGAAACTCCAGTACTTTGGCCACCTCATGCGAAGAGTTGACTCAGTGGAAAAGACTCTGATGCTGGGAGGGATTGGGGGCAGGAGGAGAAGGGGACGACCGAGGATGAGATGGCTGGATGGCATCACGGACTCGATGGACGTGAGTCTGAGTGAACTCCAGGAGATGGTGATGGACAGGGAGGCCTGGCGTGCTGCGAGTCATGGGGTCGCAAAGAGTCGGACACGACTGAGCGACTGAACTGAAAGGATGTATTTACCTCAGGCTTACAGAAGAGGAAGCCATCAATCACATCTAGTCTTAAAGTAATTCTGCTCAAGCTAAAAATACTTCTCGTACTGTATGGTTCAGAATCATGGGGTGTAAACCAAATACCTGGGGAAATACTAGAGGCCTTTTTGTGTGTGACTGTATGATCTGTCCGCATAGATCCTTCTCTGCAGCAGGTATGCAAAGGAGGACACCTCCATCTGAGTGTTGCACAAATCAGCTTCTTGGATGTTCCTGTGAAAATGGCACCAGTGCTAGTTGCTCACCTAGCATCTTCACATAAGACTGTTCTTTGCACAATGCCCTGCAAAGGGGCACCGTGGCTGTCGGACTCTTAACTTGGAGTTACGGCTCTTCTCTTCCTGCCTAAAGCCCCTGCTTAACTTCTCTAAGCTCAGGGCCCTCTCTGAGTTGTTGAGCAGAAAGAAAAGAGACGTGAACCTGGTTTAGCCCCTGAAGAGATTCCTTTATGCTGTAATTCAATGAGGACAAGCCCTTGACCTCTAAGGAGGTCAATCTAAGGGAAAAACAGTTCAACGGCACTTTTTTTTTTTTTTTGCACTTTTTGCAAATATACAGGTAGTCAAGCTTTCTGCTATGTTATCCATAGTGCTTTATAGAAAAAAAAAAAAAAAACAACCACAAGGTAAATTTCTCTTGGATTTAGTTTCAAGCAAAAGTTTGCCCCTCTATGTAATCTTTTAATGGTACAAGTTTGTTTTATCAGAAAAGGAAAACTACACAGACAACTATAATTTCCTAGTTGCTAAGAAGCTGGGAACTAAACTTACTTCTCAGTGACTGTAATTATATCACTTTGGGTTCCTCGTCCAATTCTCTTTCCACTCTCAAAATAGCTTTAATAAAATAGATAGCCAATAGGAGTTTGCTGTATGGCTCAGGAAACTCAAACAGGGGCTCAGGGGATGGGGAGGGAGATGGGAGGGAGGGGATACATGTATACCTACAGCTGATTCACGTTGAGGTTTGACAGAAAACAAAATTCTGTAAAGCAATTATCCTTCAATAAAAAAATAAAAAGGAAAAAAAGCTCATTTTTTAAGCTTCATTTTCTCTCTTCTCCTTGATGTTTTCCTATTGGAAATTGTCTCAGGTCTTCTCTGGAAAAAGGCAAAGTAGAAATAAGTCATTCATGTACAACATGTGATTAAACAATGCTTACCTGAGTTCTGGTACCTCTGAACATCTCTATGGCATATCACACCAATTCCCCTTTTCCAAGTCATTAATCAATATGCTATTTTCCATGCACATCAACAAAGCTCTTCTAGTTAAGATATTCTTGCTTGGCTTCAGTTCAGTTCAGTCGCTCAGTCGTGTCCAACTCTTTGCGACCCCATGAATCGCAGTACGCCAGGCCTCCCTGTCCATCACCAACTCCCAGAGTTCAGACACGTCCATCGAGTCCGTGATGCCATCCAGCCATCTCATCCTTTGTTGTCCCCTTCTCCTCCTTCCCCCAATCCCTCCCAGCATCAAGGTCTTTTCCAATGAGTCAACTCTTCGCATGAGGGGGCCAAAGTACTGGAGTTTCAGCTTTAGCATCATTCCTTCCAAGGAAATCCCAGGGCTGATCTCCTTCAGAATAGACTGGTTGGATCTCCTTGCAGTCCAAGGGACTCTTAAGAGTCTTCTCCAACACCACAGTTCAAAAGCATCAATTCTTCGGCGCTCAGCTTTCTTCACAGTCCAACTCTCACATCCATACATGACTACTGGAAAAACCATATTCTCGACTAGACGGACCTTTGTTGGCAAAGTAATGTCTCTGCTTTTCAATATGCTATCTAGGTTGCTTGGCTTAAAATGACCCAATTTAAGCTTGTTCTTTTTTTCTCACAATGTTTACTCCCCCATTTCCAACAGGCGGCATACTCCCAAAACATAATATTTGGAACATATGAGACTATTCAGAATTTCATATGAATTACATGTCCAAGTCCACCAGCACCCATTCCATAGAGAACCTGATGACTGGCCCCTCTGAGATGTTTCTGTTCTGGCAGAGGACAACATGGACCCAGAGAGGAGAATTAGGCAGAAACCAAAAGCAACAGAGGAAGGAAATCAGATCAACCAAAACAAGCTGAGAAGCCAGAGTGTGAACTAGGGCTCTGGGAATGGAGTCAGGGAAGCAAGCAGAAAATGAAAAGCCAACGAGGATGAAGCAATTGTAGGCCTAATCAAAGGCCTACAATGTAGACCACTGACTAAAGCTTATGGGGCTTCAGCAGGTGCCTCGATTCAGTGTTTAAATGCACGGGTTTTAGTGGTGGATTTTAGATCTCTCTTCATGTTTCCTTGCTTGAATCGGGGCTTACCACCTTCACTGCTTCATTTCTCACAAATACCTAAGTACTTCAATGAGTAATAAGCAGACGTTAATACTGCAAAGGGGTCAAATGAATATAAATTATTTATTTTTCTGAACATTTATGGCAGTTTTCATTCATCTGCTTTGCCACTAGATTAGCATCAGCCATCTACCTACCTACCTATGGAAAAGTTCTCCCTCTAGAAATTGCCCTTGAACATAGCCCATATTCCATGGTAAAAGCTAGCAATCTTCCTTTCAAAACAGCAGACAAATATGTTATGACATAAATTCATATTTCAAGTCAGATGAACAGTGCTCAAATGTACGGTTATGATGAGCCTGGACATTCATGGAAAAATACTAACAGAGACAATGAGTTATAAGGATTCCAATTCTAGCTCCCTGCCTTCTAATCTAGGAGACAGCAAACTCACCTAAACTGCATGCAAAATGCTGTGTAAGTGTTAAATTGTATATAGGGAGGCAGCCCATAGCTTTAGTCTGATTTTTGAAAGAATAAACACCTCCCCAAATGGTTAAAAGCTATTACCCTTTTGACCCACTGGACCCTACTGCCCAACTCCACCTAATCAATCTTCAGCTACAGAATCTTGACCACAAATGCCCGACACAGCTCAAAGGGTACTTTTTACTCATAAACAGAGTATGTTTCCCTTTATCTTTTAGCTTGCTTTATTCATTTCTATACCCTAAGCACAGTGCTTGACATATGGTGAATATAACAAAAAAATTGTTGAGCAAATATATTTAATTAATCTGAGGAGTTGTTGTATCTATTAGTCATTGATAGCAAAAAAACACTCACCAATAACTAACAGTAGTAAATCTAATCTGGAGGCCAAAGAATCCTAATTTTTTTTAATTGAAAATAAATATAAACCACAGTAATAGGAGCAATTAAGCGTGTATGTACAGAGAAGAGGCAAACAAACAACCCCCCAGATATAACTAAACAATATTTCTTTCCCTGCTTGATTAAATCGTATCGCAGCTGTTTCTAAACCTTAAAACACATAAGCAATGCAAATGCAGATTTTTTTCTGCAAATTCTCCTTGCAGGAATGAGACAGCAGGAAGAAGTTCATGAGTCACAGTGAAGTCAGAAGCACAAAGCAGGCACAACTTCTCATCACTGCCAAAGATGCGGGCCACGGCGAAGACCACCACAGTCCTTTTGCGAACCTTTCCCTGGTTTCTCCCTGGACCACTCTTCTCAAAAGTAGATGCTACTTACTCTGCCAAGATGTTTAGTTTCTCCCAATTTCTGACCTTGTACTTTTAGCAGCATTATCGTGTATACATGAAAACTAGAGGGTTCTAATTTTCGTTTTTTTATGTGAGCTCAGGAGGGTGCAGATTAACCAGTATAGAAATCCCCTAGGATGAGGATCTCACCATTTTTATAAAAATTGTTATTATACCTTTCTCTGGAGAGGTTTGTTCTTATCTGCAACATGCTAAAATGCATTATGTCTATTTCTCTTTGACTCAACGACTTTACTTTTAAAATTTCCATTCAATTTATTTAAACTAATAAACAAGACAAAACCAGAGTTCACCCATTTCTAGCCCCCTCAATCAGGGGCTATAGACTCCCAACCCATTCTTCATATCTTTGAGCTTGTTTATATTATTTGTTTGCTTTAGATTCCATGTGTAAGAAAGATCATATAGTCTTTGTCTTTTTCTGACTTTTTCACTCAGCATAATGCTCTGGAGATTGCAAATGTTACAAATACCAATATCTTCTTCTTTTTAGGGATAAATAATGTTCCACTGTACATATATCCCACATCTTCTTTATCCATTCATCCGCTGATGGGCACCTAGATTGTTTCCATACCTTCTAATTCAAGAGTTCAGGATATCTTTCCATTTATTCGCATCTTCTCTTTCATTGATGTCTTGCAGTTTTCAAAATACAGCTCTTTCACCTCATTTTTGAAGTTCTGTATTCATCCATCAATCTCCTCAGTTCAGTAAGCATCTAATGACCGTTACTTCAAATTCTTTATCAGGTAAATTAATTTATTTCTGTTTTATTAAGGGTTCTTTTGTCTCCTTGAGGTTGTATCTTGTTCTTTCATTAACATATTCCTGTTTCTTTGTTCTGATTGACTTTATATGTATACAGTAGATGAAACCACCACCTCTTCCCATCTTGAAGGAGTAGGAGATGAACTTTTCTGTCCAGCCATGCCCCAGCTCTTCATTTCTCAAACCTCTGTGCTTGTCAAAACAGCCCATTATATTTTAATAGCTCTCAGTAGTTGAAGATGCGCCAAGACCTGTCAGTGTCTCACCACCACCTGGGTTCAGGTTGACTATAACCCAGATCCTCAAGAAGCAGTTTTAAAATGTATACAAATATATACAATCTTGAGGGGACCCAAGTGTAAAACCCTGCTGGCTACTTGAGCCAGACGATCAGAGGTGTCCCCTGGGAAGCAATCACAAAACTTAGGGCTCCAGATAATGGGTTATCCCTATCTTCTGTGGATGTTGCTGGCAAGCTAGAATAAGGCTGTGGGAGTGTGCTAGGACTGTGTCCACAGCCCAGCTCCACAGGCCACTAAATGTATCTACAGGCTACTGAAAATGTATCATTTTTTCTGAGTTAGCAGGAGCATAAAGAAATAACTTTGAGGGACTTTTGAGGGACAGAGGAAAGGTCTCTGCAATACTATTGAATACATTAAGGAATAGTATTGTCAAGTGAATGGTTGAGATAGATTCCCATTATGGTAGCCTTAGACTTAACAAACCTTCCAGCTTCAACAGTAGTAATACAGTAGAGAATAAAATGGGAAAAAATATGTCTTCTCTTTATCACTCAATACGCAACTTGAAGTCCAAGGCCACTAAGATAAATTTGGAGTCCTTAAACACGGTGATTTAGTGAATGCCATAAATTCAGTTCTAGCCTTAGAGAGGTTACCCGGCATCAGTTTGATTTGTCGTTAAGGTAATCTGGATAAAATAGTGGAACATGAGCCAAAGGCTGTTTATATAAAAGATGACAACAAGGAACAGAGAAGCCTCTAATAATTCTCTAAGAAACAAAAAGGAAAGGATAGAAAGATCAGGAGTTCACAAAAAGGGAAGAAAGTGGAAGATTAGAATGTATCTGCTACCAAATCTATCAACACCTCAAACTCACACACTTTCTCTGTTGCACTGTGGTGGGACAGACTCAGTGAAACAGTGACGGCTTTCTTGGGAAGGAGACTGAAGGCTGTCTAGAGTGAAAGGAGAGGTGATAAGCATGTTGGGCATGGATCACGGAAGACAAGACAGAGGGGAGGAGGTTGAGAATGCAGCACGCTGCAAACCGGAGGCAAACCCACCAACCATATCTGAAAATCCAAGCACAGTAACAATTCTAACAGGACCATTACCAAAGAGGATGGGTATTTTTAATTTCCTATCAACTAAATATAGTGAAAAATAAACCAGTACACTGAATTGGAATAAAGCCAACAACAGAGACAAGAAAGAAGAACACAGTAAACAGCAAGCTTCTGGCAACTTCTATTTAATCCTTAAAAGTAAAAGCAACTCTCAAAGACAAATTTCTCATTTGCACCTTCAAAACTGTGAAATCAGTCCTGAATATTCATTGGAAGACTGATGCTGAAGTTGACACTCCAATACTTTGGCCACCTGATGCGAAGAACTGACTCACTGGAAAAGACCCTGATGCCCGGAAAGATTGAAGGCAGGAGGAGAAGGGGATGACAGAGGATGAGATGGTTGGATGGCATCACTGACTCAATGGGCATGAGTTTGAGCAAGCTCTGGGAGTTGGTGATGGACAGGGAAGCCTGGGGTGCTGCAGTCCATGGGGTCACAAAGAGTCGGACACAACTGAGCAACTGAACTGAACAGTTAAACCCTCTCCCCAAAAAGTTATAACCAAGAATATAATGTAATTTCAAAATTCAGCCTGTTTTTTTAAAATTAAGTTAGTCTTAGAACTGTGTATTAGTACCTTTTCACATGTCCTCTTCCATTCCTCCCATTCCCTGCAATCTGCAGAGCACAGCGAGGAGCACGGAGCACAGCTGGAAGGCGGTCTACTCAGCTGCCTCCTCACCCCTCTCACAGTCCCTGCCATGGGTCAGCGATGTGGCCTTGGGGGCTACTCCAGTGGACACTGATACTTGAGAAACTATACCATCTATTCTTTTATTACGTTACTGGAGCAATTCCCCACATGCTGCCTGATACAGCTATTCAATATTCCCTCTGTTTATATTTTTATTTCCTTAAACTAAAATGTAGTATGACCCTTAAAGGCTCGGGGTCATTTTTCATGATAGTCCCTGGGTCATTTGCCCAGAAGTAGTTCTACATGGAGTTGAATGACGGTATCAGCAGATGCTGAGTGCCTCTTTTCCTGTTACCCTAGCACTGGTTCTCAGATGCTAAGGCATCAGGAACCCTCTATTCCAGACAGAGCCACAAATATTAGAGGTTAGCTACTCCAGTGCTTATTAATAACTTGCAAAATTTGCTATGCTAGCACCAAATATGACCTCAGACTCCATCAACCCTTATCTATATAAATAAAATTTGAGGGTCAGGATGCCGAATGACAAAGACTCTCCAGTGGTGAATTACTGCTGGGATGAGAGATGGGATACCCCAAGCCAAGCCAACTGCAGGAGTCTCCCAGACCATCACTTAACACATCAGAGGTCCTGCACTGCAGGCAGATTCTTTATCATCTGAGCCGCCAGAGTCAGCCTTGCACGCTTGGTACAGAGAACACTGGCAGCCAGTCAGTCTTTGAGAAGCACTGAAACCCAAGAGGAGAAAGCAGCACAGAAAGGGGAGTGGAAGAAGGTGAAAGAGTGGAATGTGACCCCTGCTCAGCCAGAGGAGGCTGGTGCGGGAGGGGAGGAGACATAAAGGTTAAATTGAATAGAAGATTGAAATTTAGACTAGACTCAACCGTTTCACATCCTAACTCACCAGAGAATTATGGCCTAATAACCAAGATGCCATTGCAAGATGGGAAAGGAAGACTCAACAATGCTCTTTGAAACTGGTGACTAAAGAAAACTAAAATTTCTATGTTTACCCCAGATAGTATTGACTATTCAACAAACAGAATGAAGGAATGACTTATTAAATATCTTTCAGCCTCTGCTTTTTGGGGGAGCAGGTGGCTTCCCTAATGGCTCAGAGGGTAAAGAATTCTCCTGGGTTGAGAAGATCCCTGGAGGAGGGCACGGCAACTCATTCCAGTATTCTTACCTGGAGAATTCCATGGACAGAGGAGCCTGGCAAGCTTCAGTCCATGGGGTTGCAAAGAGTCAGACACAACTCTGTTCAGTCGTGTCTGAAGCGAGTTAACACATACGCACGCACATAGATTAAAAATGTTGTGATAGTTTCAGATGGACAGCAAAGGGACTCAGCCATACATATACACGTATCCATTTTCCTCCAAACTTCCCTCCCATCCAGGCTGCCACGTAACGCCGAGCAGACTTCCCTGTGCTGCACAGTAGGACCTTGTTGGTTACCCATTTGAAATATACAGCCCTGCTTTTTTCAGTTCCTTATTTTCTTTTAGATTTTCTGAGAATGGGATGGTAAGGGAGACAGAATATTTTGAGAAAGGAAAAAGATTTATCTTAGCTACTTGGATACTGCTCAAAGGACTCTAGGCAAACACTACACTTTCCTGCAACACAGCAGTTAGCCTAATGCAGTCAAAAGGTCAACCTGATGAGGATCCTTGGTGTGATTTACAATGTAAGCATTTAAAATGGTACAGCTCTTGCTGTGGTAATAAACATTCATTTTAAGCCTTTTAAAGGACTAATACTTCATCTGAACATTCTTAAAGAAAGCTCTCTACTTGAGGGAGGGAGCAAAATGGTTCAATCAAAGCCATAAAAAGAGAATGAATCAAAGTACAGAAATTCCAATAGCTTTTTCACTGAGTAAACCTTGAAATCCACTCCACTGCCTGAAAATCTAGAACCAACTCCAGACAAATGGGCACAGTTTGATTTGATTGAACCCCCAGAGGTTCTCCATTATGACAACAAAAGCAATCAGCTGGAAAGTCAGCAAATCTCCATGTAGGGAACTTTCATGAAGTAAGTTTCATGGACGAGTCATCTTCAAGTACCCACTGAAGTACACTCTGACTTACATGACCAGTGCAGACACAGGGCCCTAAACCAATGGATGTGAGAGGAGCAACCCTTGACCCCATGTCACAGAAAGTGGTTTCCCTTCCTACCCAGGGCAGAGCCCTCCAGTAATAGTTATTCTTTTACTATTTATTTTAAAAAAGAAAATCTGGCCACACTGCACAGCATGTGGGGACTTAGTTCCCCAACTAGGGATCAAATCTGTGCCCCGTTTTGGAAGCATGGAGTCTTAACCACTAGACTACCAGGGAAGCCCTTCCAGCTCTTCCTTAATAAAAGATGTATTTCTGCAAATAAAACTGAGCCAAGGGCTCTAAAGAAGATTTACATAAATATTTTGTGGCCAGGTGTACCTGACTATAAGCATGCCAAAAGATGCTATAAGCATCTCCAGTGTCCAAATTGATTAAAACTCCACCAAAATTCATACTTTCTTTTGATTAAAGTTACTTAGGTACATACCTCACTGGGACAACTCACTAAGATAAGAAAATTGCCAGAGGAAAGGGTAGAGGTCTATTTTCTGAAAATTTTTAAATAAGAATAGTTTCTATATTTGTGTAATGGTGTGATTTCCATGTGGCCCAGAGGCTGGGAACTCAAAAGAAAATCTTGTGTTGCTCTACGCAGCCAAATTCTGATTAAATTAAGATCCTTATCGAGTGATGGGTTTTCATTTTGCTGTGGTCCCCTAAAATCTGGTGGGCATTTTCTACCTCTTTCTCAAGTCTGTGCTTTCAAGTTCAGGTAAATCGATGTTTTTCATCTTCTTTTACAAACACTGGGCCAAGTTTAGCCATTTGCACAAGGCCACCTCCAACCCCCAGGCACACACCTTCCTTTACCCATCTAACACCCTCAATAGCATCTCTCACACTAGGCTGGAGCCCTCATCAGCCCCTGCAACAACCCAATGCATCATGCTTTTGAGAAGATTTTTATCACCACTTTCAAAACGAATGACTAGCAACGGCCCTTATAACATATAGTGACTGAGTGTCTTATAAACAGTCAGGCACTTGCCCAGAAGCTCTGTGAACTGTCAACTCTGCTGAGTCAAGGAGAAACGGTGTTAAACAAGCCCTGCAGAATACTCTAGGTCTGTGGGAGTGAACTGGAGAAGGCAAAGACTCCCTGAGTTAACCAATTCCCTCCCAGACACCACTTAATACCTACAAAACATAGGTAATGTTGGACAACGACATATTGAAGGCAGCATGAAAAACAAACTCTAATTTCTGAGTAGGTGCAAGTCCTGATAGTGTCTATTTTGTTTACTATTTTGCTTACTAGAGATAACCTAGGGTATAGTGAGGTCTATGTAAAGACAATACGAAAGGCATAATCCATGAAAGAAACGTGATAATCTGACTTCATTAAATTATAAACCCTCTGCTATGTGAACGACAATGACAAGAGAATCAGATAGCCATAGACTGGGAGAAAATACTTGAAAAGATGTATCTGATAAAGGACTGTTGTCCAACATACAAAGAACTCTTGAAGCTCAACAATAAGGAAACCAAAAGAAAAAGAAAAACGAGGCAAAGACTTTTAACAGATACTTCATCAAAGAATAAACACAGATGGTAAATAAGCATATAAAGAGACGTTCCACACTGCCCATCATCAGAGAAATGCAAATTAAAATGCAGATACTACCACGCACCCTTAGAATTGGGCAAAATCTGGAACACTGCCATGATGGCAGCAACGCTGGCGAGGATGCAGCACAGCGGGAAGTCTCACTCACTGATGGGGGAACACAACACGGCACAGCCACTTTGGGCAGTCTTTGTGCCAAAGACAATTTGGTAATTTCTTACAAAACTAAACATACGCTTACCACATAATCCAGCCATCATGCTCCTTGGTGTTTAACCAAAGGAACTGAAGACTTGTCTATACAAAAACCATGCCCACGGATATTTTATAACACCTTCGTTCATAACTGTCAAAACGTGGCAGCAATCAAGAGGTCCTTTAGTAGGTGAATGGCTAAACCAACTATGAAACATACAGAAAATGCACAGTGCTCATAGCTAAAAATAAATGAGAAGTCATGAAAAGACATGGAGAAACCTTAAATGCACATTCCAATGCAAATTTGGGGAAAAGCAAAACCATGGAAACAGTAAAGATCCATGGTTGCCAGGAGAGTGGGAGGAGGTCAGCAAGCAGAACACAGGATTTTTAGGGACATGAAAACACTCGATGTGGTATTATAATGGTGGTGCATGTCATTATACATTTATCCAAACTCACAGAATGTGTAACACCAAGAGTGAACTGTAATATAAACTATGGACTTCGAAGAATAAGGATGTGCCAGTGTAGGCTGACAGGCTATAACAAATGCACCACACTGTTGGGGGTGTACATAGTCATGGCAGCTATGCATGTGTGGGATCCAGCGATAGATGGGAAATCTTCATACCTTCCTCTTAATTTTGCTCTGAACCTAAAACTGCTCTGAAAAGCAATGTCTTAAAAAAAAAAGTCAAGGAAACAGACTCTTCTCTAGAGGCTCCCAGGAGGACACAGTCCTACTTATCACCTTGATTTTAGCCCAGTGAGACCATAGAGACTTCTGACTTACAGAACTGTAAGATAATTAATTTGTGCTGTCTTAAGCCACTAGGTTTGTAGTAATTTATTACAGCAGCTACAGAAAACTAATACAAAGACCAACCAATGCAATTCACTGGACAGCAGAGATTTCCCACTATACCACCAGCTAACAACTATATGAATTTTACCAAGGGGAACAGAGAACTCTAGCACTCCAGGAATTGCAAAATAAAGTTGAAAGTATATTCCAGGGAGTCTAGTTTCAATGAGGGAAAGAAATGTTAGTGCAAAGAAAGGCCCCAAACTTAAATATGCTTGTTACCTTTCCAAGACTCAACATTTCGAGGAAGAAATCTTACCGTTCATTATCTCCAGGGATATGGTAACTGAGAACTGAAATAATTTTGCAAACAGACCTCAGAATTATTCAGCTCTGATCAAGAGGATGAGTCCTAAGAGACAACCTTCCCTGAGAAAACTGGAGAGAAGTTTGAGCAGCAGGTTACCTCATCAGCAGCTAGGAAAGGTGGAATATAAAAAAAGGATGAGAGAGACGGCCTCTGCCCAGTGACAGAAAGGAGAACTTAAACTATGTAGCTGTTTGCTAAAGTTTTGGGCTATTTGTAGCCAAGGTATCAGGTAATTAACATTGACTTAATGATGCCAAAATTTAAGGTACTCATTATTTTTAAGACATTTTTTTCTTCATGCAAATCTGTGATGACATTAAAAAAAAAAAAAAAAAACTCAACAGAAAGAAGCACGAAAACACAGAAAATGTTTAAGTCCCAGAAATGCGGTCAGCCTAGCAAGTAAGACTGACTGCTGACCAGAGTATGGCAGGACTTGCAGTGAGAGCGAGTTACAGCAAGGGGGCTGACCCTCCACAGGCTGATTTGGGGGCTCCGGTTCCGGCACTGATGGTGACTGGGATACTGCACAATTCCCTGCCCTTTGGAGGCTGGATGAGAAATGGCCTGAAGACATTCTGCATCAGAACTGCAGTCATGGGTAAGCTCCACAGAGGCATGCTGGCTGCCACCTTTAAGCTGCACGCAGGACTGAGGAAGGTTTTTTTTTTTTAACTAGGGAAACTTCTACTAGAGAAGGATCTGGAGGAAACAGCACTTCATGCCAACACTTCAAAACTCACACAGTGAGAACTGGTCATGAGACCCAGGGGCAACACAGCCAGAGGAGGCTGGCGACAAACCCTCAGGGAAGTAATCCAAGCTGGACACATAGGAAAGGCAGAGGATACTTCTGTAGGGATGTTCATTCAGCATGACTTTGTTCTTATCTCTGCCACAAAAACAATCTCACAAGTCTTACAGCATGTAGCCTGTATGTATTTAAAAAAATAAACTAGAGATTATACCTAAAGTGTTATCTTACTTGGGAATTTTTATAGAGGAAATCTAGTTAAAAAAAAGAAAGAAAATATTTTTGTACACATTTCCACTATAACATCAAAAACTACTGTTCCACTATAACATCATTAGCCATATACATACATTAAAAAATTATGAGGCATTGTGATTTTAAAAGTTTGTAGAAAATGTTAAGAATCATTCAGCTGGCATTTGTGTAATACACATGTACAATATTAAGGGTCTAGCACACGCTAAGCAGTGTCTAAGGCTCTAAGACAATAAAGGCAAATCTCTCATCTCCTCTAATGGTTATATGCCCCACATGTCAGTTCCTCTAACCCCAGGCTGCTCATGCAAGCAACCAAGGGAGAATGTCTTAAAGAACATGCATTGGAGGGAAGAACCCAAAAGAACAGCTGCAAGAGAGAGCCTGGTGTTTATGTTCTACTTTTGTGAGCACATTACATCCAGAAATCACTCATTTCTGTGGCCTCTCAGTGCAACGGCTTAGTTAAAACCCTAAGAACTTAGATTTAACAGAGTAAGGTAGCTACTATGTGATCAGTGACGTCTCCCTATGACCAAGAGCCACAACCCGCCCCTGTAAATCCCCATGTGCTTTGATACTGGGCTTGCTCGGCTATGTCTCTCCAGGTTTATCAAAGTAGTCAGGTCAGTTCAGTCACTCAGCTGTGTCCGACTCTTTGCAACCCCATGAATCTCAGCACGCCAGGCCTCCCCGTCCATCACCAACTCCTGGAGTTCACTCAAACTCAAGTCCATCGAGTCGGTGAGCCATCCAGCCATCTCATCCTCGGTCGTCCCCTTCTCCTCCTGTCCCCAATCCCTCCCAGCATCAGAGTCTTTTCCAATGAGTCAACTCTTCGTATGAGGTGGCCAAAGTACTGGAGTTTTAGCTTTAGCATCATTCCCTCCAAAGAAATCCCAGGGCTGATCTCCTTCAGAATGGACTGGTTGGATCTCCTTGCAGTCCAAGGGACTCTCAAGAGTCTTCTCCAACACCACAGTTCAAAAGCATCAATTCTTCAGCACTCAGCCTTCTTCACAGTCCAACTCTCACATCCATACATGACCACAGGAAAAACCATAGCCTTGACTAGACGGACCTTTGTTGGCAAAGTCAGCAAGGTCTAAATCCAATGCTAGAGGGGAATTTTCTACTGGGCAGTTTTCAACCATCATTTTTGCATATATAAGCTTTCATATACTGCCATTCTGAAGAACTGAGAACTCCGTAAATATCAAATAACACTTTTAAAGTAATATGCTTTGATTCATTCAGTCACAATATAAAGAAGTTATTTAAAAGGATTGTGTAGATTTATATTCATGGATATGACAAGATATCAAAGACATTACAAACAAAGCAGATCGTGAAACACTATGTGTTATGTGAAATAAAATATAACAAACAATTTAAGTATAAATTAACATAAGTGTAGAAAAGAGTAGAAGAATACTTGTCAAGAGGCTAATAATGATGTATCTCTGGGTATCTCTTATGAGATTCCATAATAAGATTATGGAAGATTTTATTTCTTGTTCTTTTAATTTACTTTAATTTTCTAAATTTCTAAGATGCTCATATATTGCTTGAAAGTAAAGAACTCTAGAGCTCAGTAGGTAAAGAATCCTCCTGCAGTGCAGGAGGCCCGGGTTCAATCCCTGAGTCAGGAAGACCCCCTGGAGGAGGGCATGGCAATCTACTCTAGTATTCTTGCCTGGAGAATTCCATGGAGAAAGGAGCCTGCGGGCTACAGTCCATAGCGTTGCAAAGAGTCAAACACGATTGAGGGGACTGAGCACAAAGAACTCTATACACTCCCTACTGCTCAAAGTATTTGCACTCACAAACATCCTCTTGCTCCGTTGTCAGAAAAAAAGGGCATTATCTCACAATGGGTCTTCCCAGGTGGCACTAGTGGTAGAGAATCTGTCTGAAAATGCCGGAGACACCAGGGATATCTGGAAAATTCCATGGACAAAGGAGCCTGGTGGGCTACAGTCCATGGGGTCTCAAAAAGTCAAACGTGACTATGCATACACCCACAACACACACATCCCACAATGAATGGTTTTCCTTCTTCTATTTTTCTTCCCTTACTTGACCAAATTTTCCTGAATACAAATCTTCCTTTAGCAGGTTTACCAGCAGAAGGATTTTACAAATGCCAAAGACTGACAGCCTGCACTACCCATCTACACTTACACCATCTCCCTGGACCACACCATCAATAACACTGGATTAACATCCAAGCACCCAGTCTCCAGCCTAAGTGTATTGTCTCTGTGACTGCAGGAACGTTACTTAACATCCCTGATCTTTCTTTGCCACCTGTGAGTAGCCAACACAGGATGAAAGGAAAAATTAAATCAGGCAAGTGATGCAGCAGTGCTTTTAAAATTTTAAGACACTAGAAATGCTAACTGTTATTTTCATCATCATCTTTGGTGTCTCCTCCAAAATATTTTCAGGTATTCCTGTCACAATATTTAATGATGAGCCTATCATGAAAAACTGTTAAAAGACTACTTAGGTAAAACGTCAATGAGAAGACAGGTAAATAAATATAACAATCCTGTGAGAACACAAGTTTCTAACAGCATTCAGAATGCAGCTGAATAGAGCATGGCCACCAGATCAAGTGGTGATGATCAAGTGGTTGGTTGATCAGCACGTTCAACAGACCCAGATTCAAGATCCATCTCTGCTTCATCTGGACTGGCAGATACTGGTCAAGTAACCCCCATGATTTTACATCTTAGTTTTTCACCAGTGAGATATTAGTAACAAGCTGTAGAGGTTCTGTGATGATTAAACATGACAAAGCTCATATAGAGCTTATCTTGGTGCCTGGTCCATTGTAGGAACCCCATCTTTCTGGAGGACCTCACTTATAATATACCCGAGATGTGCAACAGTGATTCCAATTCTCAGAGGAAAGGAAATGATCAGAGGAGAGTATTCCAAAAAAATTAAGTAAAGTGCTAATTATTTTTCATATTAAAGAACAGAATTTCTAATAATTTGGTACCTGCATAATAATCCATACCAGTCTACTTAAAAATGTAGTCTTGTCAGAAATCATTTAAGTCTGTTAAAGCCCATACCAAAGACTAGAGCCTGACAGAGTCTCTGGATTCAACCCAACCATTACTCTTCTTAAAACGTGAATGTTGAAAAAAATAAACACTGGTTACTATGGGAACAAGGAACCCAAAGATAACATTTAGACAAAAGGGCCCTCACCTTCCTTTAACTACCCAGAGCTCTTCTTTTCACCAGTCTTCTTCTGCCATTTATTACCTTCTACCTTGTATTAGAGTCATTTGTGCAGGGTCTGATCTATCCGCCTACACAGTAAGCTCTTCGAGTGCAGAAACCCTGTCATATTCATCTTTGGATTTCTAACAAAGCCTTGCACAAGAAAGCCACAGATAAGCAGTTTGTTGAGGGGGGAAAAAAGAGCATGTACTAAAAAGCACTGCCACAATTGAAAACTATGATTAGACTATTTAACCCTTGGAGGAAAAGTTAATCAAGCCTCCCAACCACTTGACTAGTAAGAATTATGCAATTAACCCAATTTTAGACTAGAGAATCATTTAAGAGTTCTAATCCCTGCTGCATGATGATAACATGGAATTAGAATTCAGGCATACTGATACTAAAGCAGTGAACAAAATTGTTTTTAACAGTGTTAGCTTTCGCATGAAATTATAACAAGCTAAGCCTATACTTCACTCATATCCATGTTCACTTTTTAATAGAAAAACTAAAATAATATTAGGAAGTCAAATTCAGTAATATTGTCATGCTAAAGGATTTCTGTAAAATAAATACCCAATTCTAGAACTCATTTTCCCCTACAAACAGGAAAGCTATTTTCTTGGTGTAGAGTCTCTAACTGACCCATCAAGGTCGAATGGTATTGCTGATTAATAACCAGGTAAATCCATTATTAGCAAGTTAATGGAACAGATCAAAGCATCTGCGTGTCACAACTGTCCAGGTGCCTTCAGTTAAACTAACTGCAATCCACGGGGCTGAGCTATCAAACCATGAACAGCTTCCAACACAAAGGAATTAACAGTTTCACTAAGCTTATCATTTTTCCATATCACTGAGCCTGACTCCCAAAAACATGTTTTATGTCAAATATGACTATTCTACTTTATGAAAAATATACTAATGACAAAATATTTGTGCAATGCCTAACTCGAAACAGAAACAGTAATCACATCTGCAGACAGTTATATAAATTATGAGGTAGCTCACTTGGTAATTTTCTCCAGTGATGTGTTTAACAGGATTTCCTTATCTTACAGCTAATTTTATGATACTCAATTTTTTTGACATTGCCATACAGAAAATGGTAAACCACTCCGGTGCTCTTGCCTGGAAAATCCCACGGATGGAGGAGACTGCTAGGCTACAATCCATGGGGTCACAAAGAATAAGACATGACGCGGCGACTTTACTTACTTACACATAGTGGACAAAGCAGCAGAAAAATACATACATAGAAAAAGAAAAATCTACATGTTAACTATCTCCAGCACTTAACATGGAGATCTAAGGTCTAATCCTTTCTCTCCAACCTTACATATAATGGCTCAGTTTAAAAAGCAAATTAAAGCAATACTGTATTTTTCCAAAGAAGAAATTAACCTTTGTCTTCTCAGTGTTTTGCCTATGTGCCCATGATCACTAGAAATCAGTAATGGAGAAATAAATGTATTCCTAGTAGCTAAAATGGATTTGTCTTTAATTTACAGAATGGGATGCTTTGAGAAGTATTTCTCAGGAAGGTGAGCTTTATCTGACATCTCGGAGGAAGGAAGCATATTCCCAGCAGGTAGGTCTATAAAATGCTACGTAAAAAACAAAGAGTCACTTTTTTAAGAGATGAAAAAGAACTCATATAGTATTAGTTAATACTTGATGAAATGCTCGCTTGAACTGATGTCTACTCACCAGCCCGTGGCGCATGATACACATACATATCACGCCCAAGTCGTCTCGGGGGATAAGAAAGGCAGGCACACTGCTTCCTGACACCCAGCAGCCATGTGCTGTCTAATGATCCATATACATATATCTGAATCTTAAGGTCTAGACGGAAATGCCTGAAAAGCGTACAAAGCAGCACATGGATTTTCTCAAATCTGATCCACACTTGGCCAGAGCAATCTTTTAGCTTGCTCACACAGCCTGCTTTGAGAGACAGACAGCTTGTCGGGCTCAGAACAAAGGGCCTGTTGGAGGGGACCAACACTAGATGGCAGATTTTCTCCTTGTACTTTTGCTGTTGTTTCTTAATTTTTACACTGTTGTGTTGGTTTCTAGATGGCAGATTTTGACATGCTATGCGCATGCAACTTTGACGGTTCTAAGAGAACTCAGACCTATAAGGGGGTGCTAGTGGTAACAGAAGAGGCCAGGAGACTCACATGCACACAAGAGATCACTGAGGGCAACTCTATGACCCATATATGCTCCATGATTTATACTCTAAGTCTGGAGCCATCTCTCTAAATCCTGCAGGGGTGTGCTTATAGAATCCTCTAGGAATGTTTTTATATGCTGTTTCCATTTCAACACTCACGTGCACACTTACATTCTGGGTGTGTGTGTGTGCTCAGTTGTTCCAGTCGTGTCCAACTCTTTGCAACCCTATAGGCTGTAGCCCACCAGGCTCCTCTGTCCATGAGATTCTCCAGGCGAGAATACTGGAGCTGGGTGCCATGCCCCACTCCAACGGATCTTCCCAACCCAAGGATCCAACCAGTGTCTCGTGCGTCTCCTGCATTGCTGGCAGATTCTTTACCGCTGAGCCACCAGGGAAGGCTTTATATTCAGACATCAGGATAATGTCTATTTCAGGAGCTAAGCTACTGATTCAGTTGAAATTCACAATCTCTACCCTTAAGCGACCACTTACCTACAGTCAGACACCCTGGAATGTGAAGTCAAGTGGGCCTTTAGGAAGTATCACTACGAACAAAGCTAGTGAAGGTGGTGGAATTCCAGTTGAGCTATTTCAAATCCTAAAAGATGATGCTATGAAAGTGCCAGCAAATTTGGAAAACTCAGCAGTGGCCACTAGACTGGAAAATGTCAGTTTTCATTCCAATCCCAAAGAAAGGCAATGCCAAAGAATGCTCAAACTACCGCACAATTGCACTTATCTCACACGCTAGTAAAGTAATGCTCAAAATTCTCCAAGCCAGGCTTCAACAGTACATGAACTGTGAACTTCCAGATGTTCAAGCTGGATTTAGAAAATGCAGAGGAACCAGAGATCAAACTGCCAACATCCCCTGAATCATCAAAAAAGCAGAGAGTTTCAGAAAAACATCTATTTCTGCTTTATTGACTATGCCAAAGCCTTTGACTGTGTGGATCACAACAAATTGTGGAAAATTCTGAAAGAGATGGGAATACCAGACTACCTGACCTGCCTCTTGAGAAAACTGTATGCAGGTCAGAAAGCAACAGTTCGAACTGGACATGGAACAACAGACTGGTTCCAAATAGGAAAAGGAGTACATTAATTAAGGCTGTATATTGTCACCCCCCTTATTTAACTTATATACAGAGTACATCATGAGAAATTCTGGACTGGATGAAGCACAAGCTGGAATCAAGATTGCTGGGAGAAATATCAATAACCTCAGATATGCAGATGACATCACCCTTATGGAAGAAAGCAAAGAAGAACTAAAAAGCCTCTTGATGAAAGTGAAAGAAGAAAGTTGGCTTAAACTCAACATTCAGAAAACTAAGATCACGGCATCTGGTCCCATCACTTCATGGCAAATAGATGGGGAAACAGTGGAAACAGTGACAGACTTTATTTGGGGGGGCTCCAAAATGACTGTAGTTGGTGACTACAGCCATGAAATTAAAAGACGCTTGCTCCTTGGAAAAGTTATGACCAATCTAGACAGCATATTAAAAAGCAGAGACATTACTTTGCCAACAAAGGTCCGTCTAGTCAAAGCTATGGTTTTTCTAGTAGTCATGTATGGATGCAAGAGTTGGACCATAAAGAAAGCTGAGAGCCGAAGAATTTATGCTTTTGAACTGTGGTGTTGGAGAAGACTTTTGAAAGTCCCTTGGACAGCAAGGGGATCCAACCAGTCCATCCTAAATGAAATCAGTCCTGAATATTCATTGGAAGGACTGATGCTAAAACTGAAACTCCAATACTTTGGCCACCTGATGTGAAGAGTTGACTCATTGGAAAAGACCCTGATGCTGGGACAGATTGAAGGCGGGAGGAGAAGAGGATGACAGAGGATGAGATGGTTGGATGGCATCACCAACTCAATGGACATGAGTTTAAGTAAACTCCGGGAGTTGGTGATGGACAGGGAGGCCTAGTGTGCCGCAGTCGTGGGGTTGCAAAGAGTCAGACATGACTGAGCAACTGAACTGAACCCTCAAGTCATCACTGGTGCAGCCTATTCATCCCACCACATTTCCCTGGTGAATTTACTCTCCAGGTCTCCTATATGACTAGCTCCTCATCTCTCCAACCTCGAACATCTTTTCCTTCCTTTCTCTCAATGATGATATTCCTCACTTTACTGAAAGAACAAAATCAACAGAAAGAGACTTCTACAAGTCTGTACCTGAACCCACCAATCTCCTTGAACTTCTGCCTGCCCTCCCATCACTGTGTCTGCATGTTGAACAGACATCTCTCCATTCTCCTGTCTAAGGCTGACATCTACTCAGACGCCTGGTCATCATCGGTTCCCATCCATCTGAGGACATTAGGCTTACCAATGTCCCTTCTCTCATTTCATTTTCCACCTCTACTGGATCATTTCCATTTAACAAGCTTTAAAAACAACCAACCTCCCTTCATCCTTTATTTTCATTGAGCTATCATCCCATTTCTTTGCTCCCCTGTATAGAAAATTTCTAGAAGAGTCACCCATACTCATAAGTGATCTATCTTTGTTAAATCATGTTTTCTCTAGCCACTCTGTCCTGACCCAGTATTGTAACTCAGCGCAGTAAGCTCAAGCCCGTAGCACAGAAGCCATTGCTGTGCATCATCACGCCGCAGCCTGTTACCAGGCAACGGGTCCGGCCCAGCCATTGGTCAGTGCCTCAGTGGGCCCCGCCCACAAGCAACCCACAGTTAAGAAAGGACAGTTAGTGAGGGGATCCAGGCAACAGTGGAGTGGTGGTCATGAGGTAGAGAGTACAATAAGAGGCAGATCCCGACCTTCTCCAGCTCACCCAACCTTGGGCCAGCCCGTGAGCTGGGGGGCCCAGGGAACAGGCTTGGGGCTGTGTCTTATAGGGCTTCAGAATCCTCGCCAAGGCCACCCACCATCTTTGGCCCAGGCCTTGAGGCAGTGGTGAACCTCTCCACCATCCTGGTTTCTGTGACCTAATAGCAGAGGCAGTGTGCCTGGGTTGCAGTCTATGGGCCCTGCTCTCTCCCTTTTGGGTGGCCTGAGGAGCCTAAGGGTTAGTTGGGTTGGACGTCTGGCTCCTTCAGCGATGACAGCTGGGCAGCATGTGGGAACCTGGCCCTGCAGGAGCTGCCACCTGGGTTCTGCTGCCTCTTAGACAGGACCTTGGAGGGTGAAAGCCGCACCGTGGGATCTTGCCCTTTCTTGTCAGCACAGAGAATAACATTCATTTGCTAGAGATTTACAGGAACATTGTTACCTGATCATGACCTGACTTCAGAAACAAAGGATCTGACACCAGGAAGTCTGCAACACTTAACCACACCCCTCCCTCACCTTTTGGCTTTTAAAGCGGCTTTGCTGAAAGCTTTCAATAGCTTTGGGCTCTGGCCTTAAGAACCATCTCCTTCCATGGAAGGGCCATCTCCTTCTACGGCCCTGTAATAAACCTTTCCCTGTTCCAAACTCCACTGTTTTGGTATTGTTTGGCCTTACTGTGCATCGGGCTCGCAGACCTGGTGATGTTCCATAACACTATCAGGCTTTTGTCGCCAGCACTCCACTGAAATAACTTGCCAAGGTCAAGACTGTGCTGCTTTTTGCCCAATACAATAATGAATTCTCAGTTCCCGTTGTACTTGAACTACGAATAACAACTGATGCAGCTTTCCACTCCTCCTTTCTTGAGACACTTCCTCTGTTTGGCTTCACAAAGTATAAGGCAAAGTGAAAGTCACTCAGCCGCCTCCGACTCTTTGAGACCCCATGGACCATACAGTCCATGGAATTCTCCAGGCCAGAATACTGGAGTGGGTAGCGATTCCGTCCTCCAGGGGATCTTCCTAACCCAGGGATCGAACCCAGGTCTCCTGCACTGTAGGTGGATTCTTCACCAGATGAGTCACCATTCTCCCCTTGACCTCACCAGCCTGTCCTTGCCCATCTGCTGACTGCCCCTTATCCATGCACCACCTGAGTGTGCAAAACCAATTCTCTCTTCACCACTCTCCTCCTACATAAGCTCAAGCAATTTTATCGCTTTAAAAACTATATGCACCAAACAGTTCTCACATTTATTTATCTTAGCCCAGAAATACATCTCCTTTGAGATCTCAGCTCATGCGCCTAAATGCCTACGTGACATCATTGAATAGATCTCCACTAGACAACTCACACTGAACATGCAAAACTGAATTCCTGATTCTGCCCCAAACCTGCAACCCCCTCCCCAATCTCAGGAGACAACAGCTCCACTCATTTGTGCTTTCAGGCCCAAACCTTGAGTAATCTTTTGTACACAGCGAGGACAGCCCTGAGCACGCAGGTATTGCTGCAGGCCATTCCCCTGTGCCCTTTTACCAGGCAGTGGTCGCCCTCAGCCACAGGTCAGGGCTGCTATAGGCCCTTCCCACAAGAAACAGTCAATGAGCGACCACCGGTGGTCCTGCTCAGTCCCTGGTCGCTGCTGCAGTGGGCCCTGCCCACAAGCAACCAGCTGTCACGAAGCCACAGTGAGTCAGGGGATTCAGCCAACAGGGGAGTGGTAGCTGTGAGATGGAGAGTGAGGTAAGACGCAGATCCCAACCTTTTCCCTGGGGCCCTCCAGCTCATTCAGCCTTGGACCAGCAGGTGAGCGGGGAGCCCAGGGAACAGACTGGGGCTGTGTCCTGCATAGCTCCAGAGCCCTCGTCAGGGCCACCCACTGCCTGGGTCCAGCCCTTGAGGTGACAGCAAACCTTTCCCCCATCCCTGCCTCTGAGACCTAATGGCAGTGGCCGTCTGCAAAGGATACAGTCTGTGGGACCCTATAGGCGGCCCGGGGAACCTGAGGACCAGCTGGGTCCAGGGCTCCTGGCTTCCCCAGCAATGACAGCTGGGCAGGTCTGCGGACCTGGACTTCAGGGAGCTGCCAGCTGAGATCAGCCTGCTCTTAGTCAGGATCTGGGCCTTGAAGGGGGAAAGCTGTCCCTTTCTTGTCAGGACAGGGACTAACATTCATTTGTTACCCTACCAAACTTGACCTCAAGTACAAAGAATCTGACACCAAGAAGTTTGCAACAACTAATGACACCCCCTTCCTCATCTTTTCTATAAAAGGTCTTTGCTGAAAGCTTTCGAGAAGTTTGGGGTTTTTAAGACATGAGGTACCCACCTCCTTGCATGGTCCTGCAATAAACCTTACTCTGTTCCAAACGCCAATGTTTTAGCATTGTCTGGCCTCACTGGGCACACAGACTTGCATTTTGAATAACATTCTGAGTTCTCTCTCCTCCATCCAGAAATCTCCAGATTATCAATCTGTTTATCAATCGCCACCTCCATTATTCCCCACCCTGGTCCAGGTCACGTCATCACTTTTTGCACCACAGCAATAGCCTTGACAACAGGCTCTCTGCTTCCACCCTAAGGTCTCTCTATGGGATCTACTCTCCATAAAGTAAGCACAGTGCTTATTTTAAAATTTAACTCAGATCATGCAACTCTTCGGCTCACAAACCTTCAATGGTTTCCCAGGCACAAACAGTGAAATCCAAAGTCTTCACCACAGGTTATGGCCCTACATGATTCAGCCCCTGATAATCCGCTGACCTCACTCCCTACCACTCGGCCACACTAGTTCCCTGGCTGTTTCTATAACTGCTTAAAACATGTTTCCTGCTCAGAATCTTTGCAATCAGCTTTGCTCTGCCTAAAACTCGCTTGCTCCATGCAACCTTACGGCTGATTCCTCACTTCTGTCAGAGGTCTGCTCAAATATCCCTTTATTTACAGCACTTTTATGGTATGTAGAATTCTATAATGGCCTCCAACCTTCCTGTCCCCTGGTGTAAGTGACCTGTGTAATCCTCTCCTCTGAGTGTGACTAGGAGCTTTAAATATGATGGACTTTCACTCCTGTAATTATATTTTATGACAAAAGTGAAGGGATTTTGCAGGTATAATTCAAATTCCAAATCAGTTGATTCTGACTTAATCAAAAAGAGGATTAATTCTAGAGACTTCACTGGTTGTCCAGAGGTTATGACTCAGCGCTCCCAGTGCAGAGGATCCGGGTTTGACCTCATCAGAGAACTAGTTCCCGCATGCCACAACTGCAGATCTCACAAGCTGCAACCAAGACCTAGTGCCGCCAAATAAATATTTTTTAAAACAGGAGATTATTCTAGATGAGACTGGCTAAATTAGGTGAAAAATCTTTAACTGAGCCCTTGTAGGGAGGGGAGCTGGTCTCTGGCTGCCCCTGAAGAAAGTAGTCACGGTGTTAACTGTCTAGACTGGGGTGGCCTACAAGAGCCAGCGAAGGAACCTGCAAGGAACTGAATTCCGCCCACACCCAGATGACCTTGAAAAAAGCCTGCAAGCTCCAGGTGAACAGGCCTTAACTGCAGTCTGGTGAGACATGGCACTCTCCTACAGTCTCCCAGGTAGACTATGTCTGGATTTCTGACCTACAGAAGCTGTGAGATAATAAGATGACATTGTTTTAAGCCACAAAGTTTTTGGTAACCTGTTACACAGCAGTAGAAAACTAACATGCATTCCTTACTAGAGAATAGCACCATCAGACTTTCTAGCCTCCTGATGGCAGCTTTTCCTTTAGAGAAATCGAGATAACGTATCAGTAATGCTCCTACTGGACTTGTTTCCTACCTCTAAAATGTAAGCTCCTGGAGGGCAAGAAATTTGTCTTCTGTTTCTTCCCTTGTTGCATCACAAGGCCTAGAACCGTGGCATGCACAAGGCAGATGCTTGATAAACATCTATAGGATGAATGAGTGTATCTGCTGTTTATGTTTGCATCAGCACAGAGTGGTCTCAAAAACTTAATAGCATTTAACTTTTAAGTTTCAAAGGCTATTTCTCAAATTACAGTTGACCTTCAAACAACAGGGATTTGAACTGTGCTGGTCAACTTATACGTGGATTTTTTTTCCAACATACTACAGGACCACACAGCCTATGGTTGGTTAAATCTGTGGATGTGGAACTGTGTATACAGAGGGCTAGCTATAAAGTTAAAAGTGGATTTTCTACTTTGTTGGGGGTCAGTGCCCCTAATCCCCACACCGTTCACTACTGTATAAGGAGTGCCCTTGAAGGAATCCAACAATATATTCTGAGAGATTTGTGAGTTCTCAAATCGAAAGAAAAACACTAGTATAAACAAATATCCTGTAAACATTTAACAACAAAAAACAATGCACAGTAGCAATTAGACATAAACATATGTTTGCTAAAAATAAGCTATATTAAAATTCACTTCCTTTTTTTTTTTTTGCAAGTATCATTGATGTATCTCATTTTCAGGACACTATTAATAGATCCTTTTACATTAGCCTTCTCAATAGTTAAATGTTGACTAAAAGGCAGTAGAATCAATGGGATTTGATTGAGCAACTATACCAAAAAATACTAGTTAATTGTTGAAAGTCATTCAGAAAGCAAATAGTTTCTAAGAGATGCCAGAAAGTTCTGTCCTACTTGAACTGTTGAACACATTGATCAGTGTTTTGAATAAAGACAAAAGATAGGGTCATCAAATTGACAAGTGATGCATATACAAACACTGTCTCTAATCAAGACAGACACAGTGACAGAAGTGAAATGTACGGAGGGCAAGCAATGAGTCAAAATCAACAGGCCCATTATTATACTGACAAAGGGTGAGACATACACAGAGTTTTAAAACCCAAGTAGCAATTCAGAATCAGATTTGGTAGCACTTCAAATGGAGGAAAAAAAAACAACAACAACAACCAAGATCAGAGATTTTTTTATCACCAAATTACACAGCTATTTTAAAAGGCAATGAAAACTTGGGCTGCTTTAGGAGAAATAAGAGTGCAAATTGCAAAAATCACGTGATATAACTACTGTTCCAGTTAGCTTAGCTCCCACCTGGAGTCCTGCATTTAAATATGAGTGCTACATTTAAAAGGAACATGGTCAAATGGAGAAGAGTTTAGAGGTCAAAGAGGTCTTGCAATAAACAAAGTTAAATGAATTCCTATCCTGCAGAACTTTTCAGAACCTTTAATGTTAATGTTGTGATTTCCAAAAAAAACGTGTGTGTGTGTGTGTGAGTGATAGATGGATATGACACATTGTTTCTTAATTTATTTGAACATGGAACTCTCTTCATGGAGAATCTTATAACACTAGTGATCTCAGCCATAAACTCAGGAAAATCACCACCTAGGCCCAATGTTCAACATCACTAACTATTAGAGAAACACAAAACTACAATAAGGTATCACCTCACACCAGTGAGAATAGCCATCATCAAAAAATCTACAAATAATAAATGCTGGAGAGGGTGTGGAGAAAAGCGGATACATGACCCACCAGTCCCACTACTGGACATGTACTTTTAGGAAACCATAATTCAGAAAGACATTCACCCCTATGTTCATTTCAGCACTATTTACAAGAGCTAGGACATGGAAGCAACCTAAATGTCCATCAACAGATGAATGGATAAGGAAGATGTGGTACATATACACAATGGACTGTTACTCAGCCATTAAAAGGAGTGAGTTTGGGTCATTTGTAGAGACGTGGATGGACCTAGAGACTATCATATAGAGTGAAGTAAGTCAGAAAGAAAAAAATTTTGTATATTATCGCATATATATAGAATCTAAAAAACAGTATGAAAGTGAAAGTGAAGTCATTCAGTGGTGTCCAACTCTTCGCGACCCCATGGACTGTATGTAGCCTACCAGGCTCCTCCATCCATGGGATTTTCCAGGCAAGAATACTGGAGTGGGGTGCCATTTCCTTCTCCAGGAGATCTTCCCGACCCAGGGATTGAACCCGGGTCTCCTGCATTGTAGGCAGACGCTTTACCATCTGAGCCACCAGATGAACCTATTTGCAAAGCAGAAATGTAGACACAGACGTAGAGAACTAACAAATGGGCACCAAAAGGAGAAGGGGCAGGGAAAGATGAATTGAGAGATTGGGACTGACATGTATACACTACAATGCATGGAACAGGTAACTAGGGAGACCCTGCTGTATAGTGCAGAGAACTCTGCTCAATGATCTGTGGGGATGGATCTAGACAGGAGAGAATTCCAGAAGGGAGGGGACATGCATATACAAATGGCTGACTCACGTTGCTGTACAGCAGAAACTAGCAGTGTTGTGATGCAACTATCCTCCAATTTAAAAAAATGTATACTAGATGCAGACTAAATGTCACTAAGGGTAATAAACGAGGAGGAGCAGAAGGCGGATATAGAACTATATCATGATAAGCAAGGCCACAACTATTCTGCCGAGGGAGGGTGGAGAGTAAGCCTGGCAACCAACAAACACTTCTCAGAAAAATGAGGGAATGCAGTTGCTCTATACTGTCCTGGTACCTAGAGCAATACAGTATTTGCAAGGGAGGCTCAAAATATGCATTTTAACACTCTCTTCAGGAGATTTTTATCCAAGAGCCTGATAGTTGCTCTAAGGGTCAGAAATAGAGCCCAGAACAGGAAGGTCAGCTAAATCTTCAGGAAGACCACTGCAATTAAAGCTTTTTAGTATCAGAGGGATGATGGTGGAAACAAGAGTGAGCTGAAGTATGTTCAGGGGCTGGTTAACACCCAGCAGGAACATCAAAGAAAAGACACCTGCATTCGTCAAGCAGGAGGTCGGATGACTTCCAACACCACACGCTCAGGGGGCTAGTTTGAAACCTCCACAGTCTCACTCACCCTTAAGTCTCAAAGACAAACATGGAGCCCAGCACAGAATGGCTCTCTCAGAAATACTGGTGCAATGTGTGAATAAATGAAGTGAAAAATAAAAGCATCTGGCTCCCATGTCAAATGAAAAGAGAATGGCTATTTCATTTTTTGGAGATTGCTAAATACACCAATTGTGAATCACAATCAAGGTTACTCACAAATATAAGGAAATAGTCTTGTAATAACTTCACATCTTGACTTGGAAATCAACTCTGAATTAAATCACATCAAGGGTTGCTGTGAGGTTCCCACAGTAAATATGTGAAAATGCACTGCAGATTGTAAACGACTACGGGGTGATTATGGTAATAATAACCCAGCCGGACAGATTAGGATAATTCAGAGGGCTGGAAACTAACCTTGAAAATGAAACCACCTTTTATAGCCACAGGCCTGAAAAAGGTCCATTAGCCATGTGTTCTATTTGTTTAATTGTCAAAGGAGGGCATATTTTAAAACACCTTCAAAAATGTGATGGTGTTCTAATTGACCTGGTAAGTTAAGCTATTTATAGTTAAGTCTAAGCAAATTTCTTTAGTCATGAGACACCAAATTCTCAACAAAGAATATACATTAAATCCACCCTATATTTAGAAATTCTCAAAATAGAAAGCTTTCTTTCACTAGATACAAAGACTAGACTGTCGGATCCCATATTTGTATCCATTTCCTAGAAGACTGAGGGTTCTTTCAAAATATATCTATCATTTCTCCACAGCGGCTGATCAAACCTGTCACTGAAGAATGTTCTGAACAGGCAACTTGTAGTACAAGCAGGGTTTATTTCTGTCAGAGGCTGACTGCTGAAGTGTGAAAGAAACTCATTAAAAATCCTTTACTGTGAACTTACATTGTTAAAAAGAAAAAAAAAAAAAGAAAGAAAGAAAAGGGGAAAAGAGAAAAAAAACTCAAAGAAAAGGAAGGGAAAAAAAAACTTAATGAAGGGTACACTGAGCCTGTAGATACACTCATATGGTGCTTTTCTTTCTTATTCTTCTTGAGGAAACAATTACAAGAGAGCAGATCGTCCTGGGAATACAGCCCACACTGACTATCCCAGGAAATCAAACAAGATCATTTTATTTTATGCTAATACTATGAAAAGCTAAGGAAGTGGATTAGAATATTGTACTATAGGAAAAATGACGCAAAATAAACAACATTGTTTACCTTAATCTTAAAACGAGGTTTACGGCACAAGAAGCTTCTCTGTAGTCTTCACTCGCGTTAGGTAAGCCCTTTAAAAACAAAACAGCCAAAGGTTATAAACTCAGGAAACAAATGCATAAAATCATGATAACCCTTGTTTCATGAGTCCTTTCTTCCTGGAAATTTCAATACTAGGCCTTTTATTACAGGCCTATTATTTGGGCACATAACAGCTCTGTGTGAAGGCTGGAATGATGTTTATCTCCCATCACAACTGTGGATCTGAATGTTTCATATAGAAAGCCTCGGCAGGAGGATGGGCCCTGTGAACAATTGGTATACGCTGCAGTAAGTCCAAAGAAGAAAGATCAGCCATTGAAAGGGGCACCTTGCAACCTTAGCCATGGACTGCATCTACTGGGCCTTGGAGCTGCACAAAGGTTGGGCACTTTAAACTTCAAAGATGCAGAGGAAGAAGGAACCTAGCAGATGAGGCCACAGTTTCTCACCTAGAGCCTGTTTCCTTGAACACAGATCATCAGTCATGAATGCCTCTATTGAATAGCCCCTTCCTACTTTGTGAATCCCTGGACATGAGCCCTTTCTGTCAGAGTAGAAAAAATAAGGGATTTTTGATCAAGATTTGGCTCTGCCACTGACCAGCTTTGAAACTGTGGGCAAGTCATTCTGTGAACGTATTTTCTCATTTACTAAATGGGGATAATATTTGCCTCGAAAGTTTCCTGGGAGAACAAATACTATATATGAAAAGGAGTCCGACTATACCATGTTATACAGCACTAGGTGTCCTAATTCCTTTTTCTATTTCCTTTATTCTTTGCCTTCTGATCCTTTATTATTCTTACATCTCCTTTTATCATTCAACCAATCCCTATAATTTCTCTCAAGGTGCTGTACTAAGTTGCCTGCTAAGTTGCTTCAGTCATGTCTGACTCTGTGGGACCCCATGGATGTAGCCCCGCCAGGCTCCTTTGTCCATGGGATTCTCCAGGCAAGAATACTGGAGTGGGTTGTCATTTCGTTCTCCAGGGGAATCTTCCTGACCCCTGACGTGATCGAATCCACGTCTCTTATGTCTCCTGCAATGGCAGGCGAGTTCTTTACTTACAACTAGCGCCACCTAGGAAGCTAAGTTGCTTAATACAAAGAAAAGACATAAACTTAATCTTGGTTCCACCTCTAAGCTGTTGTGCAACCATGGATGAGCCACTTGGCCTCTGCAAATCTTTGCTTCCTCATCTGTAAAACAAGGGTCAAAGACTAGATGTCTGACCTGCAACCATGAAAGCCCATCACTCCCTCTCCTATGCATACAGCTATTTCAAAACATACAGATCAGGTGAAATAGAAATAAATTTAAATGGAATATGCAGATTTAAGGGGGAAATTTGATCACCGGGCTGGTAATACTTGATAGTATAACCACTTTGGGCTTCCCTTGTAGCTCATCTGGTAAAGAATCCACCTGCAATGTAGGAGACCCCGGTTCCATTCCGGGTTAGGAAGATCCCCTGGAGAAGGGATAAGCTACCCACTCCAGTATTCTTGGCCTTCCCTGGCAGCTCATATGGTGAAGTATCTGCCTGAATTGCAGGAGGCCTGGGTTTGATCCCTGGATTAGGAAGATCCCCTGGAGGAAAGCATGGCAACCCACTCCAGTATTCTTGCCTGGAGAATCCCACGGATAGAAGAGCCTGGCAGGCTACAGTCGATGGGGTTGCAAAGAGTCAGACATGACTGAGCAACTAAGCATAGCACATAACCACTTTGAGAGCTGAAGGGCTTACTATTAACTACATGGCAAAATCAAAATGGGGGGCCTACACTCTGAGTTTGCATCCATAGTCCCTACCCTGGATAGCTCAGCACCCTTCATCAGGACCCAACACAACTCATGGCACACAAGTTCTGTCACATAACTTTTAATACGAATTCATTTCACAGTCACTGAACTATTATTTTTATAAGCAAAGTTGGAGAGATAAACTGGCTCATGAAATTCAAGGATAAAAGAATTACAAAAAAGTCATAGAAATCCAACCGGGAGCAAAGAAAGAAAAGTATCAATTAACTATAATGTTTTGTGACTGGAACCTAGTAGAATGGTGAGTCATTTTCTGTCCTTTTCCCATTTCACACAGTACCAGCAATTTTGGAAGCAGTCTGGTAATCAGTTCTTGCCTTTGAACCTATCATTTAAAGGTTGGAGGCCCTGAGGAGCATGGTCATTAGTGACAGTCCTCTATTTTTCCACACCCATTAAAAAAGAGAGTTTACAAGCCCCTGCTCTGGAAGCACTACCCCGATACCGTCTATCTTTCTAAAATGCCAGGATTTTTTTTTTAAATCTGTCTTCAAAGCATCTCAAATGTAAATGACAGGCAGAGAAACATACCTGTGAGTCCTGCACAGAAAGGGACTGTATCTGCTCGGGGATGCTGCTGGCGTTCACCACCATCTGTTAAGAGACCCACCATTACAGCACGTTAGGACACCGAAATGGGACATTAAGGTCAGTGTGGTTACATTAAGTCTCTGTTATCAGAGACAAAAATCTTAAATAATTTAAGTAATTTTAAAGCACCATTTCCCGGAGTGTGGTCCTTTGACAACCTGCATTGGGATCACCAAGGACACAACTTAAAGATTCCTGGGTACCACCTGGCCTATGATTCAGAATTTCATTGAGACAGGAAAGAATCTGTATCTTTAATAAGGTGCTTTTAGAGAACCACTGAGCTTAAGTGAAAAGGCACGGACAATTTTGTATTTTAAACTTGATAACAGAAAGATGCTCAAGGACCATTTTTTTTTTCTCCTCATTGCACAACTTCATCTCAGGATGGGAGCCCCTTAATGAAAGGATGTTAGGATTACACAACTTGCCCCTTTTAATCATTACTTTGAACAATTTATTTGCAGCCCTGGATTTCAAAAACTATCTTCCCCAGAAGAGAACCTAGAGTGAGAGCTTGTATTTTTTCTCTCTAAGCTAGAAACCTGACCCCAATGTGATACCCCAAATATTTCTGCCTCAAGCCCCACTTTTGTGAACTCTGCCCTGGAACACAACTTGAAAGACAAACTGCAAGAGACACAGCATCAACAAAGAATGAAAAATACATATTATTCCCTAAACTCACCATCAATTCTAAAATTATCAGAAGTCATCAGAAATTCTTTGTGCCAGAGTTTTCTAAAGTTTGAACATAAAATTTTTGTATGCTTCTGCAAAGATAACTGTGTGTATGTTTCTACAAAAAATAACTGTGTTAGTAATGAAGGAATAGGTGGAAGTGCAACTGCATCTGCAATTTACTTTAAATTGCATCCAAAATCAAAGATGGACCAATAGATGAATAGACAACTGGGAGATGAAGCAAGTATAGTAATGGCAGAATTGAGGTAATTGCTGGGTAGATGTTCACTATAAAATGCTTTTAATGTTGTCATATTTTGGAAATTTTTCACAGTAAAATGTTGGGGTGAAATGATTATATTAGAAGAACAAATAACCTATATTTACTAACCAGCCAGAGGACCTTCCCCTACCCCAAATGATTTCTTGTAAAGAATTTTCCAGACTGATTCCACAATCTTCTTTATCTTTAAATTTTTAAAAAAATATTTATTGAAGTAGAGTTGATTTACAATGTTGTATTGCTTTCTGGTATACAGCAAAGTGATTCTTTTTCATATTCTTCTCCATTATGGTTTATTACAGGATGAATATAATTCCCTGTGCTACACAGTAGGATCTTGTTCATCTATTTTATATATACTAGTGTGTATCTGCTAATCCCAAATCCCTAATTTAACACCCCCTCCAATTTTGGTAATTATAAATTTGTTTTCTATGTCTGTGAGTCTGTATCTGTTTTGTAAATAAGTTTTTTTTTTTTTTTTTTTTAATGTTTTGGTTTTTGGTCCCAAGGGATCTTAGCTTCCTGACCAGGGATTGAACCCTCACACCCTGCACTGGAAGGCAAAGTCTTAATCACTGGACTTCCAGGGAAGCCTAGTAAAAAAAAGTCCATTCTTAGTTAAGGTTTGAGATACAACCAAAAGCCACATGAGCACCTACAGAATAGTCTACCTTTAGTCAAAGAAGGTTTGTAATCTGGAGAATTCTTAATGGCATTTACTACAGGTGACAACTTCTCTTGTCCCTGGGGAGGTCCATCTGCTGCCTTGACCCTTACTCCTGGACCATCAGGAGCACAGAGAACTACTTAGCTGGGGGCTGGACCCCCATGCATACCACACAGCCTCACTGTGTAGGTATAACCCTGCATGTGAGAAAAAAACCAGTCTCCAGCCCCCACTGGTATACGAAGTGTGCAGAGACGCATGGCAGTGGTGGAGAGAGGGTGTCCCTGCACAAAATCTCTTCCTTGACAACCGACCAGCTCTAGTCTGCTAGAGCTCACCACCACAGGTCCCGTTCTATTAGTTTACGGCATGACTTCTGGGTACACATTTTCAAATGTCAAAACTTACAAGAAAGCTAACACATTAAGCAGCTGTCATTCATTAACAGTAAAATATATATTTGTCTACTGGGCTTTTTTTTTGCTTTTAAACAGTTTGCTATTAAGATGGACACTTGAGAAAATGAATGTTTTTATAGGAAGAGGCAAGAAAAATAATAGATTAATACTGGACACAGCCCTGAAGCCAGGCCTCTGGGACTGAATCAAAGAGGAAAAGAATGGAGAGAAAAAAGTGACAACATCCATTTTTCTCATTTTTCATAACGCTCTGTCTAATCTTCTCATTTTCTGTTTTTAACAATGCCATGGCTAAATGCAATGTGTTATCCTGGATTGGATCCTGAGACAGAAAAGGGATGTCTGTGGATAAACCAGTGAAATTCAAATAAAATCCGAGATTGAGCAGACAATGATGCAGCACTGACATGACTCAGCGACTCAACGATGACAAACAAAAGATCACTGATGATTTTTAGTTGTGACAAACATACCAAGGCTATGAAAGAAATCAACAGTGAAAGAACACAGAGGAGGGATGGAGAACTCCAAACTATCTCTGCAAATTTTCCATAAACCTAAAATCACTCCAAAGCAAAAGGTTTCTTTTAAGAAATACAGAAGACTAATTTTAGCCACAACTAGTTAGAAAGTCAGTCACCTGCAAAAAGAACACCTTTTAGGAAGTGATGTCATAAAAACATCAAGGTAAAGCCAGCTGTGATGACTATGGCTCGGTACAATCAATCTGGAGGGAGAAATCAAATCTTGGCCTCCAACGACGAATGGATATAAGACAAACAACATGAGAGCTGACAGGCTTTTGGAAAATGCAATGTCATCAGAAGTAATTTTAAAAAGCTAAAGGCCATTTTAACAATCATCCAGCGATGCAATGAATTTAGCTTTACATGGTGTGTAAGCTGTGGTGCAATTCACTTACCCTAAATCCACACCAAATGTATTTTCTCTTTAGAACAAAATATCAGAGTTTGGAAACAATGAACCTAGCCTAGACTCTCTGACAAAATTCTCCAATATACCTGCTGTGGGCCCTACAGAGCTTCTGTCATCAAATCTGCCCACTTGGCATCATTGTTTTCAATTATTAAGAAACAAGGACAACTTTCCCAAAGGGATTTCTGAAGTGTCACAATTGTTTGGGAGGAGGGAGGCTTGTTTGAGACTTCTAATAGGCAGATATTGAAAACAAATCTTCAGGGACGTGGAGCATACAACCTTCCTGGATTCCAGTCTGGACTTCTGAATTCAGAGCAGCTGGTGTGTTTTTCCTAGTCAATGGTCCTTGATCCTAGTTAGCCACATGTCAGAATCACCTGAGCAGCTTTTTATAAATCAGAATTGCCCCGGACATCACTCCAAACCAGCAAATCGTAATTTGATTTGCTGGGTCTAGGGATCTGCATTTTTAAAGCTCTCAGTTTTTCTGATATGCAGCCAGGATTGCAAATCATGTTTTCATGTCACCTAACATATGAATTATTTACTTACTACAAATTAATAATTAATAGTAGGTGACTAAAACTTTGCAAGGCTATTTCTAAAAAACCAAGTTAGGGACACACTAGGACCAATTTCTCACTGAGTTTGGCTACGAATCTCAATAGATAAGTGGTGTAACTCTGCAGCTTGACAGTTTACACCAGAATGTCTCATCTCCAAATACAGCTCAGTACCAGGCACATCTACCCAATGTCCCTCTGACAAATACCCGACCCTGGCCTTCTCGATTTTCTCCAACTAATGCTATCAATATAATAACTGGACATTCTGTCTTATGCTTCCCAGGAAGCCAAAGAGTCCCTCACAAAACCAGCATTTCTAAAATGCCCCTCATCTGCTAGAGCATCTCAATCTAAACAGGGAACTACTAAGGTTACTTTTTCTAAACTTCAGCTGGATTATAAAACGTCTTCTGTCTCTTCTTCCCTTTCTCATCTATTCATAAATATGATAGAAGTATTCAGACATTTGTTTAATGTCCAATTTCCAGTACATGGGTATCTATGTCACCAGCAAAAATGTACAACATACCTACTAGATGCTAAGGGAAGACAAACATGAATAAAATACCATCCCAGTCACCCAGTGAACTCAACTGCAATTTAAATAAGTATTACTGAAAAGCTTATTAACATGTAAACACAGTGGCATTTCAATATACCATTTAGTAAAGTCTAAGCATTTTCTCTCTAAAAGAAGTTTAAAGGTAAATGGTACACAGTCTGAGACTGTATATAGCTTTTTTTTTTTTTTTTTCCAGTTTTATTGAGGTATAGATGACAAGCTATTTAGCATGACACAGCTTTTGATAATAGCAGCTATAAAAATCCAAAGTCAGCAGATTCTATCACAATTCTATGTACTTATGCTTTATTTATATGTGCACCTCTCAAAATGCATACACAAAAAATGTTAATGGAATATAATCTGTAATAGCAACCTCAATGTTCTCACCAAGAAAGAAATGGTTAAATAAACCACTGTGATATGGAATACCCCTCAGGAGTTAAAAATAAAGAGGCAATTCTATAGCAAGTACTGTGGAAAGATTTCCAAGATATAAGCAAAATGCAAAATTTTATAGTTTTTATGATCTTAAGTTTTTAAAACGATATGCTAGATTTCTTTACATACATATTTGTATGTGAACAAACCAAGAAAAGGTCTGAAAGGAAACAGTGCAAACTGATAACCTCTGGAAAGACAGGACAGTCACAGGGGTCTGAGGGACAGCAAGATAAAATGGTCCTTTAGAGTTCAGTTCAGTTGCTCAGTCGTATCTGACTCTTTGCGATCCCATGAATCGCAGCACGCCAGGCCTCCCTGTCCATCACCAACTCCCGGAGTTCACTCAGACTCACCTGCATCAAGTCAGTGATGTCATTTCTCTTTAATTCTCCCACACCTTTTACAAGTCTTTATGTCCCTCTCAATAAGGCCTACCCAGATCCACACATTTAAAATTATAAACTCCGACCATACCATACCTCACCCTCTACCCTATTCTATTTTTTCCCCATTACTCCTATTCCATTGTAACAAACCATATAACTTACTTATGAACACTACTGGATATCATTATCTACTTCCACCAGAATGGAGGCTTCACAAGAACTCTAAACAGAGTCCTCACTAATGTATCCCCCAGTGCCTACTAATACAGTGCACATCATATCCTCATTACACATATTTGCATACATCATCTGTAGTTATATGATTTACTAATATTCGTTGAATATATTCAACAATTTTCATTTTCTTTATAATAGATTTAAAAATAGCTTTTGCTTCACATCCAAAAAGCAATTTGGTGTGACTGGCAAATCACGGGGCTACTTTAATTAAAAGCTGAAAGGACACAGGAACCATCATTGGAGAGAATGAACACAGCACATGATATTGAAATGTCAGCCCTGCCAAAAGCAAATAAACAACAACAACAAAAGAAACAAACAAAAATGGTGGAAGTTGTGTAACAGCAAGTGAAGCTGGTGATTTCTAAAGTTTGGTAGGAGTCATCCAAGCTAATGTATACTTTCACAGAAATAAGCCTATCTATACACTTCCTTAATTATGCCCAAGTTCCCAGTACGGGCACAGGTGCCACTGGGAAATCAAATGAGTCTGGATAGAGTGAAGTGCCCAAGACTTCAAATCCCACTCAAGAAGGTTGACAAGGATGCTTAATGACAAACTGACAGCATGCCATACACTGCTCTCTTTCCTGGCTATGAAGACAGTACATTTGCCCAAAAGATATTGCTAGTGTTCAAATAGCAGATCAGTTTTCAGAGCAATTTCAACAAGCACGTAGTAAGATATCCCCAAAGTAAACTTAACAAATCCTCATGAAGAAAGAAATACTAGATTTCTAGATAGCATATCTAGATAGATATCTAGATAGTCCCCATCTGTCTGTACTAGTAAGGCACGACTACAGTGAATAAATACCATCCAAAGATGATGTCCTGCAGTGAACCAATAATGAATGATTTTTGAGTCAAGAATGCTATCGAATCAAGTTACTGTGTTCTATTTCTAGGGAGAACTGACACTTCTTGTTTAGAGACACGCTTAGATGAAAAACCTTGATCGGCACTTCACTCTAGATAAAACAGAAAAGTGGGCAAGAAGAAGGCAGAGTTCATGACAACAGATTAAGGTCATTCCAAAAACACGGCAGCATATGTGTGTGGCCACTGTGTCCTTCTGTGGGACTCACTACCATCCATGTAACTCCCTTGATCAAAGCTTATATTTTATGTATAAAATAGGTTAATTCATATGATAAATAAACGGGGAAACAGGAGCTGAAGGAGAGTTACCAATAGGAGGCAGGCCCGTCAATGAGACAAGAAAATGAAAAGAGAATAGAGGGAGGGGAAGATGACAGGGGAAAGAATGGCTTGTGACTCTGATGTTCTCCTCTTAGATGGTCCATCTGGTTATGTTCACTTAAAGCACAATGTAAGATTTACTCCTTTTAATTAAAAGGAAATGTCTGCTAAATTTAAAGAGTTGGGATGGATATCATGTGTAACCCAAAGTCTTCAGTTTTCTTACGGAGAATATATTAATTACTAGCTTTGTAAATATTTGAAGCTATTTAAATGTGCTATTTAAATGTGCTCAGGAGAAGGAAATGGCAACCCACTCCAGTATTCTTGCCTAGAGAATCCCAGGGACGGGGGAGCCTGGTGGGCAGCCGTCTGTGGGGTCGCACAGAGTCGGACACAACTGAAGCGACTCAGCAGCAGCAGCAAATATGCTCCAACGTCCTCTAGGAGAATTAGCAAGTTCTCTGAACTACAGTCATCATTAGTCATTAGGATAATTAACCAGTGGAGGAAGTAAAGTTAATCAAAAGATAACCAGTTCTCAAAGGGAAGAGGATAAAAGAGTGCATATTGCCTACTAAGTTGCCCAGAAGATTTAAAAATCAAGACCAACAAATTCAACCTAGAGTTTCTAACCATCTGAATATTTTGCTTTACGGTAAACCAAAAATCAAGGAGAAATTTTCCTGTATGCCTACTCTGTTTTCTAAGTCACATAAGAATTTAAGATTAAGTGAACAACTAATTTGTGCTAAGAATCCCACTGAGTGCTTTATTACGTGATTTTATCAGTCTCACAGCAGTTCTATAAGTACTGTGATCACCGCCATTTGACAGAGGAAGAAGCTGAGGTTCAGAGAGTAAAGCAATCTGCCCCAGTATACACAGCTCCAAAGTACTGGATTGGCCAAAATATTCTTTTGGATTTTTCCATAAGACGTTACGGAAAAACCTGAATGAAGTTTTGGCCAACCCAATAAGTCAGAAGGCATGAAGATCTGCCAAGTTTACGGGCCTCTTTTTTTTCCTACCCCACAAAAACAAAATTCGGAAGGTTCTTCCCCAAACAGCTCAGACTCTAATACTGGCAGGCAGGGGTGAAGGGGAGAGAGGAGGCAAAGAGCTAAATAAGGAACCACACTCACCTCTGGATTTTCTTCTTTTACTCTTCGTGACTGTAAAACAAATACATATTCATTAATACATACACGCCTCAAAAAACCACAAAAATAAAATGGACACAAGTCAGCTATCCATCATCAAGGCGATCTACCTTTTCTTGAGAAAAGGCTGCTTTCCCTTCTTCACTTTTCTCATCCATCTCGTCGTCGCTCCACTCCCAGTCACCGTCTTCGGTTTTATGAAGGTGACCGCTTGACCCTGGAACTCGTCTCACCTGGATCAAAAGAAATCCACTCAAAGCTTCACCAGTCGAAAGTGAACAGTGCTTGCGAGTGCTGCCGCTTGAGTCACAAAGCATACACCTACCCTGAAAATAACCTGAGTGGTTATGAATTCAGGGGTAACTAGCAAGGATTGCCCCCAAAGCCACCCACAGCCACCCACACGCATCCTCTATCCAAAGACACTGTTTCTTGAAATGAGTTACTAAACGTGTGTAGAACAAAATATTTTGGAAGAGTACCACACGTGTCAGCCATGAAGGATCAAACCCTTTTTTCACTCTGGCTTCAGTTCATATTTTATGAATCACTACACAGGAAAGGCCACAAGGGAGGTTTCAAAATTGCTTAAGGAAAATGCATGCGTGTAAGCGACAGACTGTTGATTAAGAGAAGGTGAGGGACCTGGGCAGCTGCTAGCCTAAGGCACCTGCCATCTACAGCCTACATCACAAAAGCAAGTACCCCTCTATTGCCACCTTGCTCTTTTTCAGCATCTGACATCATGCCTGTTTTCCCAGGATTCTGCTCAACCCACTTGAGCAAAACAAAACAGTATTATTCTTAACACATCTTATAGCCCTTTTGAGGTCTATAAGAGATTGCTAGGAACACAGCAAGATAATCAGCAACTATGTCAGATGATTTTAATAGATAACAATCTATTATCTCTATAAAAACTAGATAGCAATTAGCTCAAAAATAGAGAGATGTGGTCTATGCGGGTATGCTTTCCTAGTGTCTTTGTGTTTGAAAAGGCAAAACTTTTCAAATGAGAGGATGACTGAGAATAATGAGCCTCTGACCAAAGTAATTTGCTTTTAAAAAACAGACTCAGATGTGTTTAAACTAAGCAATGTAGCAAGTGAACATAACAACCTGTGGTCCATCAGTTCAGAGAAGCCACAAGTGAAAAGAAAAAAAACTTTGGAGACTGTCTAGTCAAACCCCCTCATTTCACAGATGGGAGAACAAAGGCCTAGAAGTGACCCAAGATCACACAGGTATAAGGACAAAATGAAAAGGCCCATTCAAATGGGCCTTTCTATGCCATTGAATAGTAACTGTGAAAAAGAAGCCGTCTAAAAATGGCCTTGGAAGACTCTGAAAAAGTATGACATGAGGAAAGACTGTTTTCCATAATAGAAACTATTCACTTATACTGTGGGAAGTTCATGAGTCCCAAGGGAAATAGTACAGCCTTCAGATGTAAAGCAAGCATTTACATGCACTGGATCAATGTGAAGTCATAAACAACGCAGACTCGGGGTCGGGTTCGATTTGAAGGCATTACCGTGTGGATCCTGTACAAGCAAGCCTGATCACTTTGTCTTGAGCTAAAACATGGAAACGAAATACTACCAAAAGGTTCTTACTCATAATCACAAACGGTTATGCTCAATTTTTTTTAAAAAAGTTTTATCCACTTCAAAAAATTTTTTTCTAACTAATTCACCTTCAAAACACTTGGCACTTAGTAAAACTCCTTCTGTGCTTGGCATATATATTTTTCCACTTGCGTTCTGAGTCACTGGAAAGACCTATTTAATGATAGTGATTTTAATGATGCTCATAGATGTTGGCAACATACTGCAGAAAAGATGCTGAAATGCACTTCAGGATTTTTAGAACAGATTGCTCATTTTAAAGCTATATCAAAGAAAGGGATAACAAGAAAATGTTCTGTTGACGTATACAGTAAAATTAATTGTTTTCTTAGCAACACTAATCATGATGAGAGCAACAGGAAAATCTGTTAATGACTACATTAAAAGAAAGCATTTAAAGCCACATCTACTACAAAACATACCATTAACTAAGAAGTGAGAAGACAAGTAAAACTGTGGATCATAAACAGAAAAATACTCTACCTTCGTTCAGACTGTAAAACCCAAGCATGGTTGACGATTACTAACATTCACGTGCTCATTTAAAAGAGCATACTGTGGAAATCTCTCTGAAAGCAGCGAGACAGTGCAGCTTCCCACCCTAAAATTCAGTGGATGTTCTTTTCCCTCTCATTCTACATTTAGAAAATGTCCGTTTTGTTTCTGCAAGAAGCATCCAACTATAGACAATAAAATGGCCAGCTTCTATTTCATTTTAGAACCCTGTCTCCCTCCTCTTGGTTTTATTTGCTGGAAGAGAGAAAGATAAAGCAAAATGTCTAGGATTATAGCCTCAGATATTGAAAGAAATGGTGGCGTTGGCCTTTAAGCAATAAACAGTGATTAAACAAATGGAATGTAGAAATTAGGACAGAGAACAATTAAAAAATCTACGTAGCATAAAATGTTCGTATAAGTGTAGCAAGAATAAGAACGCAAATGTATTCCTTAAGGATGTTATCTTGGTTTACTGGAAAGGAAAAAACTCTCAGCATAATTTGAAACCCAGGTTTCATGGTGTAGTTATATGACACTGACCTCTAAGGAATAGACCAGAAAGCAATTTTACAAAGTTACATCCTTGTAGGGAGTTTGTAAGGATGACAGGAAACTTGGAGGTCTTAGAGGTCTTAGTGTTATGGCAACTAAGTTTCACATAGTTTAAACAGTTTTGTTTTTTTTTTTAATGTATTACAGAACTGAAGACTAATCTACAAAACAGATGCTTCAAAAAACAAAATGTGTAAAAGCTTCTATCTCGCCCCATTCCTTACGATGATGAAAACGGAGGTTACTCACCTCTAGAACAACGCTTGCATGTCAGTTACATCGTTCTTATTCTATTAAACGGCCTACTCACTTAGTAAAGCCAAGAGGTGACTGAATGAAATTTTTCCTCTGTCAGAGGTTTAAAAAATAACCCAATGATTCTCAGAGATATGAGCTCAATTTAAGTCATAGCTGGAGGTATTCATAAACTCACAAATTCCTCAGGTCAGAGCTGGCAACGGCGAGGTTAGACAAGCCTTTACATGCAATAACATTCATGCCCCAAACTGGGAATAAAATACAATCGAGCAGTTCTATTTATACCTAAACCTCTGGGAAGGAAAGTGATATTATTTTCTCTTTCTCAAAACAGTATTTTTATGAAAATCCATTAAAGAAATGAAGTTATTATTCCACAAAAAAAATAAAAATTAAAAAAAATAAGTCAGGCTCCACCAGACAGAGGGAACAAGAGTGTGGTTCCCAGGCCAGTTCTTGTGGCCATGGGGTTGGGTGTCAGAAGCAGAGCTAGGACAGACTGGCTAGGGAGAGGGAACGGCAGCAACAAGGGAAACAGTCCCTGGAGCCGCCCGACTCATCTTGCCAGGGTTGCCACTCGGAACAGGAGCTTTCTATAAATACCAGGACCCAGGACCTCCATACAGTATCTCAAGTCGCCACCTGGTCTCAGACATAAAAACAGGAGGAAGCCATGTGTACAGGAGCATACAGGAAAGCCAGCGGAAGTACTTTCTGCCCAAGGTGTTAAATGTTAGAAATGGAGGTATGTTTCTCTAATAAACTCCTGTGACCCAAAGAAACACAGGTTATTCGAGTTTGCCTTAGTCTTGCATGCTCTTTCTTCTAAGACAGTGGCCAGCTGCTTAGGGTGCCACAGTGCCTCTTCAGGAGTGGGATTTGGGGATCTTCGTGGAATGATTTTCCTGCCCCTGGAAATTGTGTATTCCACTTCCCCTTCACTGGCTGGACAAACTGCCGGCCCCACTGCAGCCTGAACCCAAGAACTCATCTCACATCCACACACCGAGAACACTCTGGGCATGGCAGAAAGCAACACTCAGTAACTTTTCTCTTACCAGGCATTCTACTAACCAGACATAGAAAACATGCTTCTGCTGCTGCTGCCGCTGCTAAGTCGCTTCAGTCGTGTCCGACTCTGTGCGACCCCACAGACAGCAGCCCAACAGGCTCCCGCGTCCCTGGGATTCTCCAGGCAAGAACACTGGAGTGGGTTGCCATTTCCTTCTCCATTGTGTGAAAGCGAAAAGTGAAAGTGAATTCGCTCAGTCGCGTCCGACTCCTAGCGACCCCATGGACTGCAGCCTACCAGGCTCCTCCAATCCATGGGATTTTCTAGGCAAGAGTACTGGAGTGGCTTGCTATTGCCTTCTCCGAAACATGCTTCTAACCAACTGTTACTTATAATGTCCCTGAGGCAAGGCCAAGCAAACAAAAAACGCCTTCCAAATCATCAAAAATTAAAAATTAAACTCACCAAGTTTTCAGTAGTAAATAGTTTACTGTCCCCACAGCTTATACTCCGACATTTCCCCTGTGCGCACCAGCTCTCCGGCACCTCCATCCCACGCCTACTGCCTGGCCTCCCTGTGCCCTCCGCCTCTCCCATCAGTCCCTCCTGGCTTCTCCCCTATCACAGAAAGCCTGGAGGCCACAGCTGACGCTCTTGATGCTGCACGTATTAGCCCCTGATGCCCTCGTGCCCACTCCTGGCCAACCCACACCTGGAGGAAAGCTGTGGGCTCAGCCCGAGCCAATGGAGCGGAGGCACTCTGCCTGGAGCCGTCCCAGGTGATCAGTGGCACACCTAGCTGACACGGCAGTCCGGCTGCAACCTTGCCCCTCATCCCCAGACGAGCAGCAACAGCATCATCTAGAAAGGCTGAATCCTGGGCCCCACCCCAGACCCACTAAATCAGAATCTTCCTTTTTGCAAACTCTCGGGTGATTGACAAGGTCACTCAGGTTGGAGAAGCGCCCTGTCTCTCCAGCCCATGATACCAGCTGTTACACATTTAACAAAAGAGACTGTGCACTTGAAACATATTGAAGCCGACTCCCATGTGTAAAGAATCTGCCTGCCAATGCAGGGGACTCGGGTTCAATCCCTGTGTCAAGAATATGCCCTGGAGAAGGAAATGGCAACCCATGCCACTATTTTTGCCTGGAGAATCCCATGGAGAGAGGAGCCTGGTGGGCTACAGTCCACAGGATCGCAAGCAGCTGGACTTGAATGAAGCGACTTGGCATATCATAGGAGTATTTACACAAAGGAAACTGGAAAATAGTACAAATGAGGCATTAAACTCCCCACTTAAGGCCAAAATAGGAGTTCTCAAGGTTTACAAGCACAGCACTGATCAAAAGACTCAGCTCATGGAAACACTGTAAAATTTGATGACACTTTACATGAATTTAGTAGTTCACATGAATTTAGTAATAATTCCTGAAAACAACTACTTTCATTTACGATGGTGAATATCTCAATTTTATTATATAAGCCTCTCACATTTCACCTTTAAAAGCAACACACTAATTGATTTTTATGTACCAAACATTAGTAATACACTTTACCAGAAGGAGGGGGATTAAGAAAACTATCTTAGTATTTCTCTAACTGACACCTATGGCTTGGGATAACATTTCTTATGAAAGCATCATGAGGAAACACAGAGCGATATATATTTTTTAAAATGAAGACAGAAGTGAAAAGGGTATCCTCTGAAAAACTGTTTTACATAATGCAAAAAACTGGGTTTTTGATGGTTATTGCCAACACTGAAAATCAAAGCCTAGATAATACTGTTGATACAAAGTAAGAAAGGAAAACTGTGTATTTCTAAATGAAATATTTTATATAAATTGTTTAGGTTATATATAATTATACTAACAAATTATTATAAGTAGATATTTTATTTCATCTAGTTCCATAAGTGCTCGTAAGTTCAAACTGACCAGAAAACTCTTTTTTTTTTCTAATTTTAGATTCAGAAAATAAAGTATCACAATACTTTCAAGATTCCTTTATATTTAGGAATACATGATAAACTTTACAAACAGGATCATAAATTTTACCTGTGATTGATTTTCCTGCAAAATAGAAATAAAGATCCTTCTAGTTAAAGCATGAAGTGAGGTCCTCGAACTTTCTTAATTATGACAACAGATCAATGTTAAATTTAAATGTCATGAAAAAAATAATATTCATTTTATTTATAACAATTTGGAACCTTGATTATCCAATAGGATATTTGGGAAAAGTAAAATGTGAAAAATGCAGAACTACTGGCCTAGTTGACATTTCTGCCTGTACCTTCTAATACACACAAGTATTATTTCCACTATGCATGTGTATGCCTGTGTTTGTATACACATATAAAGTTTCTACATAGGGCATTCACTGGATAACAAGACATTTTTAAAATAAAATTCCATTTTGACTTAAAAAAAAAAAACCTCCTTCCCAAACTTCCCTACCCCTGTCATTTTGACCAAAGGGCACAGTCATTTAAGGTTCCTAACATGACGCCTGGCACATAAACACTCAAGACATGACAGGTGCTATTATCATGACTACACTTCATCTTTCGCACAACCCAAATCTATCAAACACTATATTCTGCAAATTTTACCTCCTCAGCTGCCACTGTGCTCGATCACAGGTCCCCTTCAATGTTGACCTCTTGTCTCTCCTATTAAAACAAACTGCTAATTCATCTTCTGGCCTCTAAACTGTTACTATTTTATCCTTCACATTGCCATGAGTCATAGACTAGAACTTTCTCCAAAAGAAAAGAGCAAGAGCTCACTACAGCCTACAGAATGAGTTCAGTCTCTCCATAACCTTGCCCCAAATTAGTTTTCCAAGACTTACTTCCCACTATATTCAATCAGACACCCACAACCCAGTTTTATACAAATAACTTCACAGCTCTACTTTTTATATCACATATATATCTCAGCCTGATCTGCCCTTTCAAAATTTCTACTTACTTCTTCTCTTCTAGCTTAAGAAGTGTTGGCCAATTCTCCCAACTGGTCTTTTGCCTGCACCTTTATATCATTCTACTCCGTGTGACATATAACAGGTGACATACTGAACTGTATACTCCTGCAGAGCAGAGAACAAGTCTTTTAAAAGAATCAGTTATTTTCTCAGTCAACAAAGTCTTATTTAATACCTACCTGGTGACAAGTTCTAGACAAAAGATGAATAAAATCAAAGCCTACACCTTGGAGTAGTCCACACTCTAGAGAAATGGACAGACATTTAAGCTAATAATTTCAATAAAATGTGAGTGCTATATAACCAAGATATGAATGCTGTGAGATCTCAGGAGAGAGGATGACTACCTGTTGAGCTCACCAGGCGGGGGAAGTTAAGACCTTATTCCACCCAGTGGGAAGGTAGGGCATGGAAAGCACAGCCAGTAGGGAGCCGGGTGGTCTGGACAGGACCTGCCCCGCCCCCCAGAGGGAGTGCCCAGCATAAGGAGACTGCTGCCACAGGAAGGTAGCCGGTGTGGCCAGAATTTTCAATTCTTCCAGAGAAGTGGATAGCTTGGGTTTTCATGTGAATGCTTTTTTTTTTTTTTAATGTTAACACGTTTATGTCAAGTGAAAGTAGAATTCTTCTACACAGCCTAAAAATGATGCATCTGTGGGACAAATCTGGCCTGTGACAGGCACCCTCTGTGGTCCACCAAGTCAGGAATTCAGGCAATGGAGAAGCACAGAGGCTTTCCAGTGGCCACAGGGGTAAGGGGGGTGATGGAATCTGGATTTCTGAAAGCAGAGCAGACGTACGGGGACTTGAGGGGACCACGGCCGGAAAGAAGAGCCGCAGCGGCAATGGTTCCTGGTATCACTGGCGTATCACTAGCCACACCCAAACCAGGCAACTCAAAGTAGCGACAATCCCAGGAGCCCGGGGCACTCAGACCGGCTTCCTCGGTGCCTGGGGTACTAGCAAAGTGCTTGCCCTCTGACCCCAGTCAGAACAAGCCCTCTGGAATTCCTGACACGCAAGAAAATGGGAGGTGAAGAAAGGATTGCTGTTTTAAGAAGGACTGTTGTTTTAAGTGAGGGCTTACAGGAAAGTGAGAAGCGTATTACTGGACGCTAGAGGATGGGAGGACCCCGCTGTGCAGTGACAGAGTCTGGCAACGCTGATACCTGTGGTGAAGCGGGAGCAGAAATGGATCTAATGATCTAGCGGAACACATTTCCAGGCAGAGGGCTTAAAGGGACACCTGGGTTCTGCTTGCTGCCTGTGATAAATCATGAACTGAGAGATGAGCGAAAGGACTCACTGTTAAATACAAACCAGTTCCTCAGCCACAGCCTCGCCAGACATCCAGCAAGGCTCAAACTCAGCCCCGGCTTCAGTGCAAAGATCAAATTCAGGCTGTGACTAGTGACACTCTGTTAAGACTTTAGAAAGATCTCAGGTGGTGCTTCCTGAAAGCTTTTAAACAGACCTAAGGCTTTCTAAGCTTCCCAGGTGGTGCAGCAGTAAAGAGTCCACCTGCCGATGCAGGAGATGCAGGAGACATGGGTTCGACTCCTGGAGAAGGAAAGGGCAACCCATTCCAGTATTCTTGCCTGAAATTTTCACGGACAGAGAAGCCTGGTAGGCTACAGTCCATGGGGTCACAGGGCTGGACATAATGCAACACACATGCATATACACATACATCAGGCTTTCCAAAGATCTTAAGAGCAGACCTTACAGAATCTCTGCGTTACCAGTAAGACTTCTGAGAACCTTAAGGCTGTGGTCTGTCAGTGTTACAAGGAGTCCAAGGTAGACAAAGCATCTCGAGGTCATGACTTCTGCCTAATACGTAAACCTACCAACATTCATAGAAAATCCACAGTTTTACAGATACTTGTACTGTGAAATTACTGCCAGGTTAGACTGTAACAGAGAGTACAAAATGAAAAGAGCATTCAGATCCCAAAACTTTTAGGGGCAGGGAGCAGTCTGAGAAGGCTACTCAGCTGCAAACGGTGACTCCTTAAGAAAAAGGAAGGGTCACTTAAAAAGTAGAAGCAAGATCCCAGAGCACGGAACCGAGAAACAGAGAAACAGCCAGCTGGCCAAATTTCTGGTCCATCGTGGGCTGGGGCCTTGGGTTTTCCCACTTCGGTGTGGGCCTTCAAGAAGCCTGCCCTCCTGCTTTGTTCCGGCTGTGTGTCAGGAAGATGACTGGGGCAAGGCCCTTGACTTTGGGCCTAAGCCTGAAGCTGTAACAGGGCGAGACTTCTGGAGAGTCTTGGAAACGCAAGAGTATATTTTGCACGTAGGAAGTATGTGGATTATTGTGGCCAGAGGGTAGAGCAGGGCAGGGCAGGTGTGTTTTATTTTTCTCCCCCAAAGGTGCCCATAACAACACCTCCTGATCCAAGTGTTCTTCCAGAATCTTTCCAGCCCCACTATCAAGAGATGGAGTCCAGTGCCCTCTTCTTGCACCTGGGTGGGTCTTTGCCTTGCCCATAACCAACAGAGTCAAGTGTCAGAGAAGGTGATGTGGTTTCCACCCGGCTCAGTGGAATAAAGCAGAGGATGCTGCAGTCACTGTACAGGCAGTATCATGCAGGCAGCCCCGAGGCTCCATGCTGCAGGCAGGCCAGAAAGAGCCCACGAGGCGAGGGGAGCTGACGGCAGCCGCACGGGACCGGAAACCAGCCTGCTCAGACTTCTCTGAACCCCTGACCCACAGAAGTGTGTTAAAATGACTTATTGTCTGAAGCTGCTATAGATAACCAGAATAAGGACGTTGATGAGGTGATTTATGGAATTTCATTTCCATTTTTTATAGTCAGGAATTTTTTAAAAATTCGTAGGTCATATTTGATATCGTGTGTGTGTGTGTGTGCGTGTGTGCACGCGTATGCACACACATGTGCATGCTCAGTCGTGTCTGACTCTTTGAGCCCCTGTGGACTGCAGCCCACCAGGCTCCTCTGTCCATGGAATTTTCCCAGTGAGAATACTGGAGTGGGGTGCTATGTCCTCCTCCAAGGGATCTTCCCAACCCAGGGATTGAACTCGTGTCTCCTGCATTGGCAGGTGGATTCTTTACCACTGGGCCACCAGGGAAGCCATCTGATACCCCTTCCCATGACAAATACCATGCTCTACCATGCTTTGCTTCCTGGTCAGTGTTTTCTGACGGTGGATTTTCTGGGCAACTAAACACTCAGATTTTAATTTATACTTCCACATTTTTTTTTCTGTCTGATCATGTTACTATTTATTAAAATACCAAGAAGAAAAAAGTCCATTTCTATCAGTTATAGGTAAGTGGCTCCAGCTAAATCTTGGCCCTTTTGCCAGTGATCTGAATTAACTTTTTTTGACCTCTTGGAATTCACTGTTTACCTAGTTTTGCTAAAATTTGGCATTCTCTTTTTCCAGAATGTAAAAGGAGAATAAAGGAATGAGAATATTGAAATGTTCTATAGGCAAATGGAAGAAATTCTAGAGAAACAGAGACTCTTATAATTCAATAATAACAATTCAAAGCACTGAGCTAGATCAGTGAAGGACACACGTATAGCAACTTCCTTATAATGCTTTCACATTTTTTAATGTGAAAGAATCAAATCTGATAAATGCTGCTTTTCGGATAACGGAACCTCATAACTTCGGAAATCCAACTTGAAAGGGCAATGCCATGAAAGAGAATGTTCTGGAAGCAGGAAGGAGGCTATTCTGAAGCAGCAGCACAAAACAAGAAGTAATTAGATTTCTTGTTCGGTTTTAGTCCTATCAAACCTCCAATATGGCATTTCGCCAAGACAGGGTGACAAAGAACAATGAGAACAGCTAGAAGCCAAAAAAGCAGCATCCAATTTTGCAACTATTGTCTTTGAGAACGAACGCTCCTGCTGGAATGGGTGCCACGCTCATCTGTGATTTCAGCTAATGAAGAAAACAATGGCAACGTTCTGTCCTGGTGAGACAAATAACATAGATGAGAAAACACACATCATATAAAACCAAAAGGTAAAAAGGGAGAATACATGTTTGGCAGTGGAGCAGAGCCGAAGATGCTCTGGATACAGCAGTGAGTTACCAAGTTAACTTAATTGCAGGGGAAGGAGGCATGGGAATAAGAAAGAAGAGCACACAGCTAACAGCATACTGCTCCAGGCAGGCAGCAGAATGAACCGTGAAAACCACAAGAACTGTAACAAGCATCAGAGACACACTGTGACGGTCGGGTTTAGGTGTCGACTTGGCTATGCCACCATCCGCAGTTATTCAATCAGACACTACTGTAGGCACTGCCGTGAAGACATAGTAAACATAATGACAGTCCATAACTGTCTTTGCTGCTGCTGCTGCTGCTAAGTCGCTTCAGTCGTGTCCGACTCTGCGCGACCCCACAGATGGCAGCCCATTGGGCTCCGCCATCCCTGGGATTCTCCAGGCAAGAACACTGGAGTGGGTTGCCATTTCCTTCTCCAATGCATGAAAGTGAAAACTGAAAGTGAAGTCGCTCAGTCTGACTCAGCGACCCCATGGACTGCAGCCTACCAGGCTCCTCCGTCCATGGGATTTTCTAGGCAAGAGTACTGGAGTGGGGTGTCTTTAACCACGGGGAAATTACACCTTGATAATCTGGGTGAGCCTGATTCAATCAGTGGACAGGTCTGAACAGTTGAGCTAGGGCTTCTCTGAAGAAGAAATTGCAAAGCCTGTGAACAACAGCTTTGGCCATGCCCAAGAGTTGCGGCCTGCCCTTCCTACCCTTCAACCCTATAGGCTCTACTCCTTAATTATGTCAGACAATTTCTTGCAATAAATCTCTTTATACCTTCCTGGTTCTGTTTCTCTGGTTGAAGCCTGACTGATACATTAAATCCAGCAGCCTCACAGTGGTATTAAAAATAAAAGGCAAACTAGCTAGCAGAAGAGCAGTGCCAACAAGAGCACCCACTGGGTTTTGGTAGCAGCACATGTTAATGTCTCCAAATGAAACAGAAAGAGAGCTGAATAGAAAGGACAAGAAGAAGAAAAACAGCTAAGATGGACTGGATGATCATAACTTACTGCAGACTGCGGACTGGATTCCAACCTTGTAAAGACAGCCAACATAAAGATTAGGGGTGAGTTACCCGTTAAACATCATTCATGTGAACTCTGAGTGGTACAAGCAATGCCAACACCTTGAAAAATGTTCTGCCAAGACCTAAATTTGCTTAGGGATTAACAATCCGTGAAAGATACTCAAGTGCATTTGAATCTGGTAGAATGGAAACTCATCCAGACTCAGCAACTGTTATATAGAATGCAACAGAGAAAATATTTGTCATATTATAATTTCACCAAAGCATCTGCTTTAAAAATATACACAAGTCATACAAACATTTCCAAATAACTTTTAGATGTCAGTGCCAAAGAGTTCCTTCACAACAATTATGACTAACTGCCCTAAAGATGCATTCCAGCTAATACTCAGCTTAAAGTTCCTAATTAAATACCAGTAATAGGTTCTCTGAAAAAGTAGATCCCTACATAGATTTCCAGCATGCTCTCCATTACTGGGGATGAAGTCTGATTATGGTGATGATATACATGATACACCTCTTTTGTGTGGGAGGAAAAAAAAGGAATGGGAAAGAGTTGCTATCTCTATTGGTCACCAGCAGAACTTTACATTTTCTGTTTATCAGGGCGTGAGGCTCAAATGGAGGCATGTTTATTCTTTCTGGTTGTAAACGAAATACAACATCCATATTGTAAAATATTATGCACCCAACAGCAAGTATCAAATAGCTCATCAAAACACAAGAAGACGCTAGTAGAGAACAGAGCATTCATCACTGCTGAACATGAGGAGGAGGAGGCGCGCATATATACATTTCTCGATGCATCTGCATATGCACAAAGCATTTCTGGAAGAACTTATTAGGACTTGGTGATGGCTCTCAATTGAGAGAGGGACTTCTTTTCACTGGGTCATGTACATTAGGGAACCCCAATATATATACCCATGCTCCCCAACCGGTCCAGTTCTGAACTAGTTTAGAAGTATGACCAGTAAGTTTGGGCGGGGGGCGGTCAAAACATCACCCTTATGCCTTACAAAGGTGGTATTTGAGAATGTGGCTTAAATATTGAGCCAGCAGCCTTCCTTGATGAATGACCCCTGGATTTAGACAAGACTTACCTATCCTTTTTTTTTTTTTTTTTAATGCAACAAATTCTGGAATGAAGACTCACCATTAAAGTACTGGTCTGGTCAATAAAACAACCATCAAACTTTCAACCACACAGGGCATGTAATGACAACACATAGGGCGTGTAATGACAGGAGCTGGTGCTTTTTAGTACTCTGCCTTTACACTTCTCTCCACCGGATGGATGAGTCTGTGTTCTTTTATTATTACAGAGTAATGGATTCTGTTGTTTTTGTTAATCTGCTTAACCTGGTATCTCTGCTACAAAATCCAAAGATACTAAGAAGACTGTCCAACATGCATGACAATTTGGAGCTCTGAAAGCACATGCCCTGGGGGTAAGACACAGTTCAATATATTCTGAGTCCTCACATTTAGAGTATCTTGTGTTTTGTTGTGTAGTTGCTAAGTTGTGTCTGACTTTTTGCGACCCCGTGAACCAGGGGTCGCACACCAGGCTTCCCTGTCCTTCACAATCTCCTGGAGTTTGCTGAAACTCTTATCCATTGAGCTTTTGGTGAGAGGTAACTAATATGTTTGTTAAATGTGTAAATAACATTTTCCTGCTGCCTGAAAAAAATTTGCCAAAGCAAACTTTGTATCAGGAGGAACTTCTCCCTATACTTCTCTCACCATTGCCCCTGGAGAGGGCAGTCAGAAGCTGCAGATACAGCAGCACAGGGATCTTGAGGAGGTATGAGGGGAGGGGCAAGTCAAGATCCCATTACATGCTGAAATCCTTTTAGCTTCTCACATCCATAATCCCTAGAGTCAGAGCACACTTGAAATTTGCTGCAATGAACACAAACCCAGCTCTGGGAACCAGCACTCAATACAGACTACTAACGGGTAGCAGACACTTAAAACTTGTTAGTTGGATCCATGAATGAATAAGTCATCCTTGGCTACAACACACAGACACAGTAAGGTTCTGGGCCAGACCATCTCAACCTGCAACTCAAAGGCATTTTATCATGTCCTTAGACAGCTACTACCCTTTGCCATCACGGACTCTGTTGTTGTGGTGACATGATTAACAGAAAGTCTGAGGAAGCTAGGGCTTCCCTGGTGGCTCAGATGGTAAAGGATCTGCCTGTAATGTGGAAGACCAGGGTGTGATCTCTGGGCTAGGAAGATCCCCTGGAAAGGAAATGGCAACCCACTCCAGTATTCTGGCCTGGAGAATCCCATGGACAGAGGAGCCTGGTGGGCTACAGCCCATAGAGTTGCAAAGAGTCAGACACGACTGAACAACTAACACTTCACTTCACATGAGGGAGCTGAAGGGCTTAATTTATTCTACCAGTTTAAGCAAAGCAGCAGCTGCTGTCAAGAAAACTCTGGGCTTTCCTCTAAGCATCGGAAGATCCTGAGAGGAAAAGCATGGTTATAAGCGTCAAATAAGAGCCAAGTGGATGATCAAAATGGATGGGCCTATCTGCCTCAGAGACGACATATTAATGTCTTGCTGTGCAGGGCATAATTCAAAGAAGCAAACGAGTCTGCGGTGGTTCACTGCAATTATGGTCCCTTGTAATGGACTCCATTCCCTACCCTTCTATCTGCAAAGGGCAGAGACTTCAGATGGGAGTTTAGTTACAAAAAGGAAAAAAAAAAAGTACATACATAGCACTGACTTGAACTTTGGGTTGAAAGAGTGAAGAATTTGATTCCAGCTCAAAATTGAACTGATTAGAAAGAAGCTCCAACGATGACATCATAAGGCCTCTATGTGAAAATATGCCTCCTATTGAAATCTCTGCCTGCTCCCATTCCAGCTGTCCTTACAGACCACTCCACCCAAGCTGTTATCTCAGTCAAAAGTCTCAAAGACATAACAGGGGACAAGGAATCCCCCGCAGGGTCACCTCCACAGGCGGCTGAAGCCTCTGAGGAGGACAACGGGAACTGCCAGACCACTGCCCGAGTACCAGGTGGTCAGCCAGTCAGTCACCGTTAGCTGCGCAGTGTGTCTGACTCTCTGCAACCCCACAGACTGTAGCCCACTAGGCTCCTCCACCCCCAGGCAAGAATACTGGAGTGGGTTGCCATTTTCTTCTCCAGGGGATCTTCCCAACCTAGGGATCGAACCTAGATCCACATTGCAGGCAGATTCTTTACAGTCTGAACCAGCAGAGAGGCCCTCCTGGGTGGGGTGTGTCAACTACAATGGCACAGTCTAACAGCAGTGCCGTATTCCTTGATTCGAGGGTCGGAAAGGCAAAAACCTTGTCACTCTATGTGTGGAGAGAGTAACAGGTGTCCACAGACGTGTCAAAACCAAATAAGCAGCAGACCTTCAACTCCCTCCTGTTCCTGGCTCCTACATTTCACTATGTCCACTTTTAAGTCTTTTTTTTTTTTTTTAAACTGGAACTGCCCTGCCACTGAGATTTCATCTTTAACTCTTCATGCTTCAGTATTCTGAAAGCAAATCACAGACTTCAGATCATTTTACCTGTAAATACTTCAGCACACATCTCTAATAGAGAAGGACATTTTAAAACACCATCATGATGTTTTCACAAACAACAAAATCACCAATGATTTCTCAGGAGAATTAAGTTATCAGTCTATGTTGTATCTTATCCCACTGTCTCCAAAATGTCTTTTCAGCTTATTTATTCAAAACAAGATCTAAACAAGATCCACATGTGATCCATACTACTAAATCTGTAATAGGGTTTCGCTTAAAACCTCATTAGGGTTTCGCTTAAAAGCCAGCCATCATAACCACTTAAGTAGGCTCTGACTTAGATGGAAGGAGCCTGTTTTCTTATTGCTAACAAGAAACACCCACCACCTCCAGAGGGAGAATACTCACTTGCTTTATATCACTGGGAAAATTAATTCTCAGTAATAACTGAAAGCTATGATGAACGTTCCAGTGTAAAAATGCTCCAGACAGGAGTTTTATTTCTGGGGCAAAGTCTCAACTGTGTTTCAATTCAGAGTTGAAAAGGGCCATAAATTCTATTTTTGTTAGTCCATTTAGTACTAAGAAGAGATTGCCAGAGCAGTAAAGTAAGTTACACAGATTTCCCTGTAATAGATTCGGAAAAACTATATATTCTAATTCTTGTATTTGCCAAAGACATTTCAATTCAGAGTTGAAAAGGGCCATAAATTCTATTTTTGTTAGTCCATTTAGTACTAAGAAGAGATTGCCAGAGCAGTAAAGTAAGTTACACAGATTTCCCTGTAATAGATTCGGAAAAACTATATATTCTAATTCTTGTATTTGCCAAAGACAACATTGTCCAACTACCGAATTTAAAAAGAAACCAAGATATATAATAGTTGTATATTCTCATGGGGTTTGTTTTTTTTTTTAATCGGAACTTCAGCTTCCTTGGTACGGGCTAGATGGGGGCTACATGGTGAAATATAAGCGAGTTTGACAAGTAATCCAAGCCTAACTATGGGATCTGATGCTCTTCTTCTAAGGATCCAAACCTCTCATCACATCTGCTAATTGGTAGGAAAACGAAGTATATGTGGATGCCATCATTGTTTTTCTTTTCCTGCCTAATGCCAGTAAGAGTCCAGTGGCTAACCTGGAAGATAGCTAAGACTGGAAAGGTGGAAGGCACTCAGAAAACGGATCATTAATGCTTGAGGCAAGATGCTCTGTATGTGCGTAGGAGCCACGCTCCGGGATTTGTTCTGCATGCTGATCTCAGCTATCACTCTTGTGCTCACCGTTTCCATGTTTCTCTCTCCAGGCCAGACCCTCCCATGATCTGCAGATACAGACGCTGGTCTACTCTCTCTCCATTTGAGATGAGACATCCTGCAAGGTTTACCACTTTCTAAATATTCAGTGTCATTCCCAGTAAAGGTTTCCTACCTGCCAAACTCAACATCAGAAAGGAAGTCAACATCAGCTTTTCCTGAAATCTCCTCCTCTCCCTTCCCACCCTCTCAACCTCCATCCTCAAGGAAACCTTGCAAATCCTCTGTTCGGTCCAAGTATCTCCTGCTTCCAAGTATCTCCTTACCCTGTTCTACCTTCATCCTCTACTGATTCTCACCTGGACTAAACACTAGCCTTCCAACCTGGCTGCTGCGGCCAGTCTTGCCCCTAAACCACTGCCCACAATGTGGCCAGAATGGTTTTCCTAAAGGCAAACTAGATCATTGTACATCTCTTCTTAAATTCTATTTATTTTTTTTTGCAGCACTGCGGGGGCTTGTGGGATCTTATTATAATAATAGTCCCCCAACTGGGGACTGAACCCAGGCCGTGGCAGTAAAAAACACTGAGTCCAAAACACTGGACCACCAGGAATTTCCCTCTCTGCTTAAATTCTTATCAGAGTTCCCCAAAGCTGGCAGGGGGTGGGGGGAGGGAGGCAAAAAGTGCAAAAACCTAAACTCCTCATCAAGACACATATGACATTTTTCGTTCTGGCTCTTATCAACCCCTCCAACTTTCCTCGACTTCAGTCACACAAACAATTTTGCTCTTCCAATACATTTTCAAGCATTTGCCTAGTAAGGCTCCCCACCTGAGATAAGCTACCTTGCTGACTGGCAAAAGAACACATATCCTGCGCAAGACAATGAAAGCATTGTGTCCTGGCTGAAGTCCTTGGCCACCTCACCCTCCTCGACACACCCCAGCATCCGTGCACTGTCCCCTCCCAGTGCTGACCCTGATGCTCCAGATGTGGCTTCCTGTCCAAGGCCTCCCCTCGTCTGTGCGGCCACCACCAGAGTCGCCCAGGCTCCAGTCTCATTGTCAACATTTTTAACTTTTTATTTTACACTTAAGTATTTCCGATTAGCAATACTGTGATAGCTTCAGGCGCACAGCAGTGTGACCCAGCCATACACACACATGTATCCATTCTCCCCCAAACTCCCCTCCTGTCCAGGCTGCCACAGAACACTGAGCAGAGCTCTCTGTGCCATACAGTAGGTCCTTGTTGATTATCCATTTTAAACATTGCAGGGTGGACCTGTTGATCCCAAACTCCCTAACTATCCCTTCCCCCCTTACTATCAACTTTCATTCTTCTCTTGGGATACTTACAGATGAAGGCTGTCTCAGCTCTGGACCCCAGCACAGTCCTGGAACTCGATACATGAAACGTCAGTGTCTTTAGAATCCCCGCCCTCTAGAGTCCTCTGGGTCGCACACCGTGCCTCCTCTGCATGGAGCCTCTGAATATATACAAGCCTCCACTGACCTCGAAATCTTCTCAACCCCCAAGCTATGACAGTCTCCTACTGCCCTTTCCCATCAAGCTGTGAAAAATTACCCACTAGCACTTCCTTACCATCTCTTTACTCATTAAATCTGAATGTCCCGCTTCTCCCCTTACTGCTAAAACTGAGCTAAATCCAATGTCCTTTGAGAAGACCTCGCTTTCCTTCCCCTCACTGCAGAGATCACAACCGCTGGCCACTTCCACCTTGCTGGCCCCTGTGACGGCACTTTCTTTCCCTCTGTGCTCCACCTGGCCCATCACTGCTCCCCAATGACTTCACCACGGTCCCTGTAACACCCCCCTTGGCAGTCTCACCTGACCACGTGGTTCCCACAGCAGCCTCCGTGGGGAGGACGGCTAAATACAGCTCTTTTGGTCGCGGTCTCTCCTGAGTCCCACATTTCTGTCTCCCTCAAACTAAAGTCCCAATGGAGCGTCACACTCCAATAGATGGCAGCAAGCCTGGCACCTCTCTCCCCTCCTCAACGGCCACCCTCCTGGCCACATGGCCTCAGTCGCTTTCCATCGTCTCCCTTGTGTGAGTTGCTCCTCTCTCCATCATTCGCCAAGATCCTTCAACTCTGATGTTTCAGTAGTGCTGACTCATGTCCTTTCCTCCCTACGCCTCTGCCGCGGCCCTAGCTGAAACCCGCACTGCCTCATGCCTCAAGGCCTTTAACAGCTTCCGCTGGCCCACGGCTCCTCCTTCAGGCTGCCCACAACGCTCCACTTTTCCAATCCAACTTCTGCAGCTGCCTCCCTGCCTCCAGGGTGTTCCTCATTAGCTCCTCACACCTTAGCGCACCACCTCCAAAATCCATAGATTAAGACTCAAGGCTCTTCCTATTCTGGACCCATCCAACTTTAAAATCTCATTCTCTGCTGCTTCTCTTCATGCACGCTTTCCTCTCTCCCAGGGCTTCCCAAATATGCCTGATCATACAACTTACCTAGCTCCTTCGTTAAAAATGCAGATTGTCAGGTCCTGCTCAAGATCAAATGAGGCAAAAACTCCCAGGATTCATAGTGACTAGCCAAAAAGGATGGATGTTTTGGGAGTGGGGAGGCAGGTGGGGGGGTGGGGGGTGATGTGTGGGGGTGTGTGTGTGGGGGGTGTGTGTGGGTGTGTGTGTGTCGCTTTGCGACCCCATGAACTGTAGCCCACCAGGCTCCTCTATCCAGTGGTGGTGGAGTGGAAGGTTAAACAAACAGCCTAAAATAAGCTGATTTAATCATCTACATTAATTTGTCTCCCATAGTACTGATAACTGCTCCTAAGATCAAATTATACTGCTGGTGGTTTAGCTGCTCAGTCATGGCCAACTCTGCAATCCCATGGACTATAGCCCGCCAGGCTCCTCTGTCCACAGGATTTTCCAGGCCGGAATACTGCAGTGGGTCACCATTTCCTTCTCTAGGGAATTATACTGGTAAGGCAAGAGAAAGAAGAGGTGGGAAAAAATGTTCAAATCCCCACTACTATCAGAAACCTTTCCTGAGTCCTCTAGCCACTCTCTTCCTTTAATCACAAAACTCCCTTAAAATTACCCATAATCTTTCCATATATATAAATGTCTACTACAAACATGAAGGGAATGCTTTTCTTGTCCTTGTCCCAATCATGACAATGAAATTAAATAATCAATTTTATTATCTGAGGTAAAGCTCTTAAATCAATAAATGCTATTTTCCCAAGAAAAATAACTGAAGCAGAAAGCTTAATGTGTGTATATCTACTATGTTTTATTTTAAACATTAATTATATTATCTAACTGTTAAATATAGGGTTATAACATTAAGATTCATGTAGTTTTATATTTTTCATATCACAGAGAAAAATGTTTTTTCATCTAATTTCATTACAATACACATTTTAATGATATTGGTTGAGATTATTAGAATATAAAATTGATTCACATTTATTATAGAAAATTTGGGAAATAAAAGAACAAAGATGAAATTAGTATTTTTCCACTAGGTGACAGTACAACATAGCAGTTGCTAACCAAAGGGCTTTTGTAGCAGACAGATTTGAGGCTAAGTTCCAACCTAACCACTCACTGGATGTCAATACTTACCCTATCGGTCCCTCTCCTCACCAGCAAAACTGAGTCACAGTACCTACCTCATCAGGTTATAATAAGGACAAAGGAGACAACATGTATAAAACACTTTTAGTCCAGTGCCTCCAGATTTAGCAGGTGTTCAAAAAAGGCTGCTTAGTCATGAATTCTACTCCAGAAAAAAAAAACAAACAAACAACTGGGCATGTCCTCAGCCTCAAGAACTCCCAGAAAATGAATCACTGTGGACTCTATCCAAATACAAGGATTTTTGAAACCTGCCATAGACTTACCAATTTTCTTAGAAACATCCAGCCTGATATGACTATTTTTGGATATGTGTGCTCATCATTATGAACACAGTTAATAAATGAGTGGATAAAGATGGCATAAGGCCAGAACTGTTCTCTAAAGTCTCCATACAGGAAGAAAGATGTGGCACTCAGGTTATAATGTTATAATGAGATTTAAAGTATTAATGATACAATGTCTGAATTAAAGATAAACTCCCTTATGAGAACTTTTCTATATTTAAATTCTGAATTATACTCTTATAAATATCTTTGTTTAATCAGTGAGCATACAAAAAATCTTGCAAAGGATATAATTGTGCCCTAAATGACCACAAGGGAGAGAGAACAAGCTATAAACTTATTATTGTAGGACCACATCTTAACACATGCCTCTGTGTCCTTGTCCTACTAAGCTTGGTTTCCTAACACCAGCCTGGGTTAAAGTTGACAAGTACCACCAAGTAGACCATTTCTCCAGCACTCTGAAACTATCCAGGTGATACAATACAAGCAGAGATAATGTCTTTGAAAATGTTAGCATTCTACTACATCATTAAAGAGAGAAAGAAAGTAGCGCTAAGTCATGTCCAACTCTTGTGATCCCATGAACTGTAGCCTGCCAGGCTCCTCTGTTCATGGTATTTCCAGACAAGAATACTAGAGTAGGCTGCCATTTTCTTCTCCAGGGGAACTTTCCAACCCAGGAACTGAACCCAAGTCTCCCACATTGCAGGCAAATGCTCTACCGGCTGAGCTATAGGGGAAGCCCACTACATCACTGCTGACTGCTTTTTAATGGCACAAAAATTCTTCCATACCTATCTGAAACAGAAATACTCCTTCCAAAAATATACACACACATAAGTATTCATGTGTCCATTCCACGTTTTCACTAAATCACATGCATTTTCAGATCCTCTTCACAGAGGAGTCCTCCTTATATAGGTTCCACAGAACAGACACATTGCCCAGCTTGTTGATCCCTGAATTCCAGACCCTGGGACCCTTACTGACACACTTCAGATGTTCATCCAAGAGCAGTAGAATGAAAGAAGGCATACAGTCAGTAAATGCTTGAATTTATGCCAGAATTTATGTCCAATGATTCTACTTTGCAATATGTGATAGAATCACAGTCTATAAAGGTGCTAAATTCAGCACTTACTGAGTTCTTCCTGTATGCTTTTCATTTTACAAACCTGTCTCCAACACCTACAAGAGCTGTGCAAACAGGTACAATGGATAAGAGTCTCAAAAATAAGAGTCTCATCAAAGCTGAATTATAATATTTATTGGAGGACTCACAGCAAGCCAACACTAACCCTTTCTCAAAATTCAAGTAGAGTAATTGAAAAAACTGTGTAAAACAACCCAAAGTCCTCACAAGATTCATTCATCTTTACTCTTCAAGTATCCCAACCTAGAATAGTGGCTAGCATATTGTAACAAATGTTTGATCTTTTTTATCAAGTGCACATATTTTAATAATAGAAATAAATATTTGTTGCAAAGGAAAGAGGGCATGAGAAAGGACAACTATTAAGTGTACACTCAAGGTACACTTCAATTTTCTCATTCAAGGTCTGCACAATCATTGTTATCTAGTATCTTTTACTTCCTCTTACAGGAAGACTAGAAATCGCCATCTATCACAAGGTGATTTTGAAACTACACCTACTGGACTTTAACACATGCTATCTTGGCCAGTTTATTATGGCAACAAGACAGTGGGCCTGCTGCCTCCCAGATGCTGAACCTGAGGGGCTGATATGCCTTGTACTCCTGACTAGGACACCATCGAGGGCACGTTCTCAGCAGACCATTTGCAGCAGCATGGATATGACACCAGGTGAATAAGTCAGAAGGAGAAAGACAGATACCATATGACATCACTTATATATGGGATCGAATCTACGACACAAATGAACTTATCTACAAAACAGAAACTGACTCGCAGACACAGAGCAGAGACTTGTGGCTGCCAAGGTGGATGGGAGGTGGGGGAGTCATGGATGGGAGTTTGGAATCAGCAGATGCAAGCTGTTACCAGGTTGGCCACAAAGTTCATGCAGATTTTTACGTTAAGATACTACGGAAAAACCCAAATGAACTCTGTGGCCAACCCAATATATGGAGAATATATATATAAATAACAAAACCCTACTGTATAGCATGGGGAACAATAGTCAATATCCTATAATAAACCATAAGGGAAAAGAATATATATATATACACACATATAATATTCTGAGGAGGAAATCTGACGCCTTCTAAAGGACTTCAGCCCTCTGCATGTCCACAGAGTCCAGAATGGCTGCAAATGCTTCGCGTTCGCAGATCTGGGCTCTGTGCGCAAAGTGCACTTGAGATCCAGGGACCGAATGGGGAGCACTGCCACAAACGAAAACTGTACGTGAATCCCAACAACAGGTCTCCCAAGAGGACCCCGATGTGACTGAGCGGCCCCAGGCACTGCCGATTTCGGAGACCCCTCTGCTCAAAGATTTGCCAGAACCACTGCTTGTCCACAGCTCACTCCCAAAGCTTCTGGTGAGCCCTGTGAGACAGAGAAACCCAAAACAAGCTTCTCTGCAGTTCCCATGGAAATGAGAGGGTCCTTCCTGGTGCTGGTCCTGAGGGAATGTTTCTGAGACCTGGGCGGGCTGGCCACCATCCCCAGCATCGGCAGGGAGGTGGGGCTGCTGGTGACGAGTATTGTCCCTCAGACTCCCTTCTTCTGGGCCATGCACATCACCGAGACTCTGCAGCAGAACGTGCAGGCCCTGTACAGCGCCCTGGCTGAGGCGGAGCAGCAGACCTCCCTGCAGGACGTGGCGGTGTGGCACAGGACCCGCGGTCTGGCCGAGTACCACCTGGGCGATTCCGGACCAGCCAACAGGTGCAGGGTGCTGGACCACGTGGACTCCTGGGCAGTGGCCATGTTCGTGGATTTTGGCCAGTCAGCCACCATCCTGGTACAGTCCCTGCACAGCCTGGACAGTGATGATTTCTGGACCATCCCCCCACCTCCACCCCACTCAGCCATTCATGCTGGAGAAAGGTACTCTGAGTTTGCATCAGGTTACCCATCGCATCCTTGAAGGGAAAATCACCAGTGCTTTGGACTTGGGAGTCATACATCCTGAAGTCTGAAGAGTTTAAGTGACACAGCTACAATCAGCAAGTTCCCTCGCCCGTCTAGGTTCTGCCTGCCCTGCCCTTTCACTCTTGAGGTCCCGGGGGTGAAAAAGGCCACAGCGGTGCCAGAACTGATTGGATTCCCCTCTGCCTTTCCCTAGCTCACTTCTCAGCGTGTCATGTGTCTTCACCGTGAATCTAAACCAAACAGGGAGGCTTCCATGAGGTTGAAAGTCTGATTTGGCCAAGTCTCTCCTGTCTCCTGTCTCTTCTTGGTACCCCCAGAGCATGATCTAAGTTGCCCTGACAGATTCTGGAGAATGGAGAGGCCCATTGCTTAACTTTCCAGGCATTCCATTGTAGAATCAGGTGAAGGTGAAGGTGAAGTCGCTCAGTCGTGTCCGACTCTTTGCGACCCCGTGGACTGTAACCTACTAGACTTCTCCGTCCGTGGGATTCTCCAGGCAAGAATACTGGAGTGGATTGCCATTTCCTTCTCCAGGGTATCTTCCCGACCCAGGGATCGAACCCGGGTCTCCCACATTGGAGGCAGACGCTTTAACCTCTGAGCCACCAGGGAAGCCCCGTAGGGAGCATCTAAACACTGATCTGTCAGCTTGGTGAATAAATGTTGGTATACTTCACACACACACACACAAATTCACTGGATTGAGAATATCAGGTTGATAACAAGCTTCGTAGTTTCTTCATGTCACAATGACTTGGCAATATCCAGATGCAGAGGCCAAAAAAAAAAAAAAACTTAAAAAAATGATATAAACATTTTAAAAAACTGTAATAGGAAACCAAAATTTCATTTTATACCGACTCTACTTGTTACTAAGAAACCTTCAGAGACGTTAGAGAAACCTCCAATGCTTTTGATTGCCCAGCCTATTTTGAGAGAGAAGTTTGGAAAGTGAAATGGCCAAAGACAGCCTGCATGGAGAAAAAGTTAGAAAGCTGAGTGCCTGGGAACTCTGAGGCAGGCTAATCAGTCTCTGAAAAGTCAATAGCAGACACAGCCATGAATCAATTCAAGCAGTTCATCATGATTAATTGAAAAATTTGCTGACTCTTTCAAGGTTTATATTGTATCCACAATTGGGAAGCTCAAAAGTCTTTTTACAGTGGAAAGGTTCAAGGCCAAATGAAAGTCATCTGAAGTCAAAATAATCCCAGACCCTGTTAGAAGGAGCCACAGGGCCTCTACAGCTACTCTCCTGTAGAAGGAGAGAACTCTGATTTACTTTTAGGAGAACTGGGCTCTGGGTTAGGCCAGGGGAGCCACCTGATCCAGGATAAGGTGTTTCAAACAGTTTCATCACTTGTTTGAAAAAGAAAAGCCTACCTTTATTGAGTATTTCCTTAGTATACGGCTTATTTCACTACACTAAGAACTTCGCTGTGCATTATTACCCTGTGTGTGTGTGCATGTAGCCATATATATATATAGCTTTGGTGGTGGTGTAGTTACTAAGTCGTATCCGACTCTTGTGAACCCATGGACTGTAGCCTGCCAGGCTCCTCTGTCCATGGGATTCTCCAGGCAAGAATACTGCAGTGGGTTGCCATTTCCTTCTCTTTATTTAGATATAATTCACCTATGACACAATTCATCGATTTAAATAGTATACATCACAGAGTAACCAACACCACAATCAATTTTAGGCAAATGTTATTACCCCCCAAAGAAACCCCATGTCCAGTCGCAGTTATTCCCTACTTGCTGCACAGCCTCCAGTCCTAGACAGTCACTCATCTACTCTCTGTCTCTCATCATTCGCCTTTTCTGGGCATTTCACCTAAACAGAATCATGCAGTACATTGCCCTTTTTTCCATTCATTAGCTGATGACATTTGGGTTGTTTCCAATTTGGGCACTTAAGAATAATGCTGCCATGAACATTTGTGTACAAGTTCTGGTGTTTTCTCCTCAGCACATATCTGAGTGGCATTTCCGGATCAAGTGTTAAGTTCTGAGGAATTCCCAAAGCAGCTGCCCATTTTACATGCCCACCAGTAGCATCTGAGGGTTCCAATTGCCCCACATCCTCACTAAAGCTTGCTGCATCTGTCTTCTTGGTTACAGCCATCCTCCTGGGCACCAGGTGGGGTCTCACTGTTCTGATTTACACTTCCCTCTCTCGCACCATCCCATGAGGTAAGAACCAGCCCTCACTCCTGTTTGGTACACAAAGAAACTGTGGCTTGGAGAGCAGAAGCAACTGGCTGAAGGTCTGGTCATGTGCAGACTCTGCGCCCCACAGAGCCCCTTCAAGAGCATGACACAGCTACCGGGCCTCACACCATCCTAAGGAGGTAGAACCGGATGACCTCTTAAAGGCCTTTCCAGCTGGGAAGTTCTGGCTTCATGAATTCACACTGCGTAAAAGTCTCTTCTCTAGGTGCATTTTCACTTGGGCCCCCAAATCAGTAGTATCTGAACTTCTTCTGAGTAGGAGGGTTGTGTTCTAATCATAGTAAGATGAGGTTACAACCCAACATGCCAGCTCAAGGCCAAATCTGAGGCCAACTGGAGTGAGTACACAGGACTTAATATTGTGACTAAACCATACCAAACTGCCCACATGCAACTCTTCTAGGACTTCAAAGATGGCAATTTCATCTTCTGTGTATATTTTGTGAACTAACCTTACTCTTGGCTTTCTATGTACTTTCTTACCTTCATTTTCCCTTTACCTCCTTTTAGTCATCTACCAAATAAATTTTATCCAGTCAATTGTTTGCATCTTTGTAAACCATCTCAAATCTTTTCTGAAATCAAGTGGAGTAGTAAAGAAATAAACATACCAAAGTGTTTTCAAGTAAGCTTCAAAATAGCCCACAGCTGCAGCCTCTTTCATCAGATTGTGTACTTCCCCAAGCAAACTGTTCTCCAAGAAACAGAAAACACTGCTCCTCTCTGTACCTTGACAGGAGAGAAAATGCTTTTATGCTATTCTAAATTAGACAAGCTTTCCAAAATAGTTTATGGAAGGAGAAAGACAGGTAGTCGTTGCCCAGCAGGAAAAAAGGCAGAAAGCAATGATTCATTTGTACACTCACAAATACATGCAAAGGTTGTTTCTCCTGGAGTACCTCCTTGAGATTTTTTCCTTTGATTTATGTCTAATACTCCATGATACTTTTTGATGACTGAATGCTGTACTGAAGGCCACAGCTAACTATTAGAATCTGACAGGTGCCTAGGAAAATATTCAACACTGCTTTAAATTTTCTTCTCTTTTAAAGGTAATTATTTAGATCCCATAAGGTATATCCATGCCTTAATGCAGTTCTTTCATTTCCAAGACTTTGCCTTATCTCAAGAGATCATCACACTTGTACTGACAGATGCATCGACTCAGAGAGAAAACTACAAAGCACGAGAGTCCATCAGTTCAGTGCTGCTTAAATGAACTAAGGTGTGTGAGTGTAGAAACAACTACGATACAGCCATTAACAATCAGAATGCTACCAGTTGACATGGGAGAAGATATAAATCTTTTATTGAAGAAAAGCAAGGTACTTCATCATTGGAATAGTGTGAGGTCATGTGTACAACAGTACATCACATCTATCTGTGTGTTTATTCATAAGCAGGATGGATGTGCAACAACGTGTCGAGAGTAGTTATCACTGGACAGTGACAGGTCAGGGAGTTTTTCTACATCTGGCGCTTTTCATTTTTTTCTCATAAAAAGCAGGTGTTATTAGCTTTTAACTGACACACTGTATCTGATTTTGTCAGAAGCTTAGAAAAGAAACCCACAATGTGCAGAGCACTGTCCTAGGCAGTAAGAAGTACACAAAATGTGAAAATGAAAGCTAAGAACCCCTCAACCTGCCGGTAACCTGGCTGGAAAGGTTGCAAAAGAAGCAATTCAGTTGCAAGTAGTATAAGATGGAGCTTCAAAAGGGAGTCGAGTGTGCGCACATGCCATAAACATTCAGAAAAGAAGAGGAACAGCAAACGGTGCAACTGTGAGCTCATAAGAGAGGAGGGCTTCCTGAGTGTTTGGGAAGGATTTGTGAAGGTGGAGAGTGGAAGGAGAAGAGGGTGAAGAGGATGAGATGGCTGAATGGCATCACCAACTCAATGGACATGAGTCTGAGCAAACTCCAGGAGATAGTAAAGGACAGGCAAGCCTCGCGCTGCAGTCCACCCGGTCACAAAGAGTCAGACAGGACTGAGCGACTGAACTCAGTCCTCAGAGTGGAAGGAACAGAAGGAAAGGATGTTTTGAGAAAATTAGGAGACAGGTGAAAATCTGTATCCTATTTTCCAGGACCACTAATTACTTTAGCTGAAACCTAGCATCCTGAGTGCAGACTAATGAGAGATGAGAGTTCTAAAAACCATGATGATTTAGAAGACAACTGGGTGATAGCTACCCACGATACATACACATACACCCTTTGACCCTGCATTTCTGAGTATTTAGCCTACAGAAAAACTTAAAATACATGCAAACATGACATGTATACACGAATAATTAATGAAACAATGTTTGTATGGCAAAAGTTTGCAAATATCCAGATTTCCAATAATTGGGAACTGGATAAATAAATCATACGTAAAAGAATATTAGGTAGCAATACAAAAGGATGGAGAAGTTGTATACACACATGAAAATATATTCAGTGAAAAAACCCAAGATAAAGAACTGTATAACATGTTGCCTTTCTGCATTAAAATGAGTGAAAACTAGGACTATGTATTCACACTGGGCAGATAAACAACAAATGGAAAACAATTTTAAAAAGGTGAGTCTGGCAGAGGTTAGGTAGGTTGGATGTTCAAAGTGCTTCTTCATTATAACTTCCAGAAAACTCATTAACATGAGAAAGAAAGGGAACTCAGTCCACCCTAGTGATTCTGAAGAACTTCAGACAGCTTCCCATGCTCTCCTGCAACCTGATATTCAGTAGGGACAACATGTAGCCTAGGCTCCACTAGGGACAACATAATTCAATGATTCAGCAATCTGCACACAGCTCCAGACCATGTCGGGACCCTGAAGTCATTTTACGAAACAATGGAAGCCAGCAGATTAGACCTCAGAAAGGCAGATGGCTGCCTTGTTTCAGTGGGCATACATCAGAAAATCCCCACCGTACGATGTTATCTAATTGGCGTAGAAATAAGAGGTCTTGGAAAAGGGAATCTGGGCTTTTAAAGTCAATTTCAAATGCAAGCTTAAGCTGACAGAGTGCAGCTGTAAAACCTGGAAAATGAAAGGGAAAATTTTAAATAAGCAAACACCATTTCTTCGAGGAGCTTACATCTACAAGAAATACCAGTCGAGTCGGAGAGGGATTGTGTGGAGATGATCACATTTAATTGAGATTTTTAAAGCCAGGATTTGCAGGCTTCATAACCCAAAGGGCAAAACTTTGTGTGAGTAATGACTCCAATTCTGGGAGAAATGTAATCGGCCGGGCCCTACTGAAGGGCTGTGCTGATTCCAGAACCTCAGGCTAGCACTGAAATTCAAGATAAGAATTGCCTCTTCCTCTAAAGAACAATGATGGTTTCATGGAAGGCAGCGTTGCCATGCAGTCTTAGTGTACAGACCTTGAAAACAGTAATATATCAAGACGCCAATATATTTGTAAAGTAACAACATTTACTGTGGAAGCAGGAATAACACTATTTTTAAGCATCAGCTTTAGAGTCAGGCTGCCTCTATACACATTCCTACACTCACACTTTAACAGCTGTCAGACTCCCCATAAATTACTTACATTCTATGCACCTCAGTCTCTCATCTGCAATATGGAGACAGAACAGTACCGGCCTTGTAAGGATTTTGGACTGATACAATGAGAAGATATCAGTCAGGCACTTAGCACAGTATTTGCCTAATTTAAGCTCAACAGAGATTAGCTATCCTGGTTATTATTCTTGTTACTATTATTGTTATTACCAATACTTCCTGTCCGAGGGCTATACATATGTTAGAACTAACACTCAGAAGAACAAACTATATCCTGATTAAGTTACATCTAGGTTGAAGCTTAAACTATAATCCAGAATTACATGGAATAAATACATAATACAAAACTCACTCAGAAAAATTAAAGAATTGTTTTTTGATAATCTACTGATTTAACAACAGATGAATCATAAGGAGAAGGGCAGTTGCTTTCCAATAACACAGCCTTAAACATAAAAAACTACCTCAGTTGATTATTTTAACCATATACATCTACTCAGCATTAATGGCACAGCTGACAAAATATCTTTAAAATAACCATTAGTTAACTTCAGGGCAATTAAACAGAACATCAGAAGTGACTATGATTTTAACCTCAGGTCTTATTCTTAAATATTCTACATTTTGCTTTTTTCTCATTCTAATTCCCAGATGAATCACTTCACAACATGATGATTCAGTCTTTTAAGAACCCATGGGTCTTGGACTGAACCTGCTATAGGAAAACCTTCTAAAAGGCTTTAGGAATCTGGAGCTTTCCAGAATGATGACTTACCTCACTTACCACGTTCCTACTTGAAAGAAGAAAGCACCTGTCCTAAAAGACATTAGGGATAACTATACATTGTATATCATGGAGAAGGCAATGGCAACCCACTCCAATACTCTTGTCTGAAAAATCCCATGGACGGAGGAGCCTGGTAGGCTGCAGTCCATGGGGTCGCGGAGGGTCGGACACAACTGAGCGACTTCACTTTCACTTTTCACTTTCATGTATTGGAGAAGGAAATGGCAACCCACTCCAGTGTTCTTGCCTGGAGAATCCCAGGGATGGCGGAGCCTGGTGGGCTGCCGTCTATGGGGTCGCACAGAGTCAGACACGACTGAAGTGACTTAGCAGCAGCAGCATACATTGTGTAGCGAACTAACACCCAAAAAAGATGTCATTTTCATTATAGGGGACTGGAATGAAAAAGTAGGAAGTCAAGAAACACCTGGAGTAACAGGCAAATTTGGCCTTGGATTACAGAATGAAGCAGGGCAAAGGCTAATAGAGTTTTGCCAAGAGAACGCACTGGTCATAGCAAACACCCTCTTCCAACAACACAAGAGAAGACTCTACACATGGACATCACCAGATGGTCAACACCGAAATCAGATTGATTAGGTTCTCTGCAGCCAAAGATGGAGAAGCTCTATACAGTCAGCAAAAACAAGACCGGGAGCTGACTGTGGCTCAGATCACAAACTCCTTATTGCCAAATTCAGAGTTAAATTGAAGAAAATAGGGAAAACCACTAGACCATTCAGGCATAACCTATATCAAATCCCTTATGATTATACAGTGGAAGTGAGAAATAGATTTAAGGGACTAGATCTGATAGACAAAGTGCCTGATGAACTATAGATGGAGGTTCGTGACATTGTACAGGAGACAGGGATCAAGACCATCCCCATGGAAAAGAAATGCAAAAAAAAAAAATGGCAGTCTGAGGAGGCCTTAGAAATAGCTGTGAAAAGAGGAGAAGCAAAAAGCAAAGGAGAAAAGGAAAGATATAAGCATCTGAATGCAGAGTTCCAAAGAATAGCAAGGAGAGATAAAAAAGCCTTCCTCAGCGATCAGTGCAAAGAAATAGAGGAAAACAACAGAACGGGAGAGACTAGATATCTCTTCAAGAAAATTAGAGATACCAAGGGAACATTTCATGCAAAGATGGGCTCAATAAAGGACAGAAGTAAATGGACCTAACAGAAGCAGAAGATATCAAGAAGAGGTGGCAAGAATGACTGCTCCGTGAAATATCTGGCCTTTTCATTGCTTCACAGTTACACTGAAGCGTAAAAACAAAATACATGTAAATATAACTCGAATTCTGGGACGTTTTTGGGAATTTTACCCATTTTCGCATTTATTTTTAATCTACCAAATAGCTTCACATCAGGTGGCCAGAGTACTCGAATACTTTGGCCACCTGATGAGAAGAGCTGACTCACTGTAAAAGACCCTGGGAAAGATACTGGGAAAGATCGAAGGCAAGAGGAGAAGGGGACCGCAGAGGATGAGATGGTTGGATGGCATAACTGACTCAAAGGACAGGAGTTTGAGCAAACTCTGAGAGTTGGTGAAGGACAGGGAAGCCTGGTGTGCTGAAGTCCATGGGGTCACAAGAGTCAGATACAACTGAGTGAATGAACAACAACAAAGCAAGAGCTACTGTAACGCTAGGAAGCATCACTATGAACAAAGAAGCTGGTGGAGGTGATGGAATTCCGGTTGAGCTATTTCAAACCCTAAAAGATGATGCTGTGAAAATGCTGCACTCAATATGCCAGCAAATTTG
>SJYT01038392.1:379846-392099 GCA_006410635.1 Cephalophus harveyi | reverse complement strand
GTGAGAGCTGGACTATAAAGAAAGATGAGTGCTGAAAAACTGATGCTTTTGAACTGTGGTGTTGGAGAAGACTCTTGAGAGTCCCTTGGACTGCAAGAAGATGAAAACAATCAATCCTAAAGGAAATCAATTCTGAATATTCACTGGAAGGACTGATGCTGAAGTTGACGTTCCAATACTTTGGCCACCTGATGTGAAGAGCCGACTCATTAGAAAAGACCCTGATGTTGGGAAAGATTGAAGGCAAGAGGAGAAGGGGATAACAGAGGATGAGGTAGTTGGATACACATGAGTCTGAGCAAGCTCCAAGAGATAGTGAAGGACAGTGAAGCCTGGTGTGCTACAGTCCACAGGATCACAGAGCCACATATGACTGAGCGACTGAATAGCAACAATCAGAGTGCAAGACAGCTACTACAGAGAAGCTAGTAGGGAATACCATTTGATGGGTTGTTGTTGTTTAGTTACTAAGCCATGTCCAGCTCTTTTGTGACCCCATGGACCATAACCCACTATGTTCCTCTGTCTATGGGATTTCCCAAGCAGGAATACTGGAGTGGGTTGCCATTCCCTTCTCTAGGGGATATGCTGTGTCTCCTGCATTGGCAGGTGGATTCTTTACAGCTAAACTACCAGGGATTGTATAAATGGACATGAATCTCTTCATAAACTTCATATTTAATGGCTTGAACCATGACTGTTGGATGGTGCAAGGAGAAGGCTACTGAGCAGCACACGGGGTTGGCAATGAAGACTCTGCACCCTGCCTACTGGGGTTGCAAACAGCAGGTCCTGACTGGGTGGAATGAAGACTGGAAAGGAAAGGAGAAGTAGGTTCCTTCTGCAAGAAAACTTAGTTCTCTCTGAGTCCTTTTGCATTAGGATGCTTTCAGCTAGGAACGATAGGAAAGCCAACTGAAAGTAGCTTATACAATAAGATTACTCTTCAGCTGACATATGCGAGGAAAATCAGAAGTAGGGGTGGGCTTCAGCTTTAGTAGATCCAGAAGTTCAGTGATGTCATCAAGGACTTAGTGTCTTTTCATCTTCCACACTGCTGTCCGCAGTGTCAGTTTAATCCTAAGGCAGTTCCTCTTGGGGCTGTGGGAGGACTGCCAGTAGCAATCAGCAGGGGAGTGTCTGCTTCCCTGTTGCTCTCTCTTAAGAGTGAGAAAGCACTTCCTCAGAAGCCTCCCAGAAAATCTCTCTTTGGTCACATGCCCATTCCTAAACCAGTCACTGTCATGAGGGATAGGATAACTCTTCAGACCAGTCAGATCTACCTTTGAAGCTATGGGAAATCCCACAAACTGTTTGCATACCACCCTGAGCAGAGGGATGGGATGCATATTGCCTATCGAGCACAACATCCACTGTACCCTCCTGACACCTAGACAGTAAATTGTACATAGCAATGTCAACAAGTCTTTGTTGATGGAATAGAAGTTTGTATTATGAAGTGAATTTCCTATGGACAGAACTGGGTCCAGAAAGTCACTGAAGAAGAGCTAAGACTGAGAAAGACCACTGGGCTGGGAGCTAGAAACACTGCATTCTCTAACTTATTTTATCTTACTTATTTATTTTTTTGGCTGCACTGCAAAATGTGTGGGATTTTAGTTCCACAACTAGGGATCAAACCTGAGCCCCCTGCACTGGAAGCATGGAGTCTTAACCACTGGATAACCAGGGAAGTCCCTGCATTCTCTTCTTGACCACTTTTGACACTTAAAATTTTTTTTATTTTAATTGGAGGCTAATTATTTTACAATATTGTAGTGGGTTTTGCCATACATTGACATGAGTCAGCCATGGGTGTACATGTGTTCCCCATCCTGAACCCCCTCCCACCTCCCTCCCCANCTTAAAATTTTTTTTATTTTAATTGGAGGCTAATTATTTTACAATATTGTAGTGGGTTTTGCCATACATTGACATGAGTCAGCCATGGGTGTACATGTGTTCCCCATCCTGAACCCCCTCCCACCTCCCTCCCCATCCCATCCCTCAGGTTCATCCCACTGCACCAGCCCTGATCACCCTGTCTCATGCATCGAACCTTGACTGGCGATCTTTACATATGATAATATACATGTTTCAATGCTATTCTCTCAAATCATCCCACCCTCGCCTTCTCCCACAGAGTCCAAAAGACTGTTCTATACATCTGTGTCTCTTTTGCTATCTTGCATATAAGGTCATCATTACTATCTTTCTAAATTCCATATATATGCGTTGGTATGCTATATTGGTGTTTTTCGTTCTGGCTTACTTCACTCTGTATAATAGGTTCCAGTTTCATCCACCTCATTAGAACTGATTCAAATGTATTCTTTTTAATGGCTAAGTAATATTCCATTCTGTATATGTACCACAGCTTTCTTATCCATTCATCTGCTGATGGACATCTAGGTTGCCTCCATGTCCTGGCTGTTATAAACAGTGCTGTGATGAACACTGGGGTACACGTGTCTCTTTCAATTGTGGTTTCCTTGGTGTGTATGCCCAGTAGTGGGATGGCTGGGTCATATGGCAGTCATATTTCCAGTTTTTTAAGGAATCTCCACACTGTTCTCCATAGTGGCTGTACTAGTTTGCATTCCCACCAACAGTGTAAGAGGGTTCCCTTTTCTCCACACCCTCTCCAGCATTTATTGCTTGTAGACTTTTGTATAGCAGCCATTCTGACCAGTGTGAGATGGTACCTCATTGTGGTTTTGATTTTCATTTATCTGATAATGAGTGATATTGAGCATCTTTTCATGTGTTTATTAGTCATCTGTATGTCTTCTTTGGAGAAATGTCTGTTTAGTTCTTTGGCCCATTTTTTGATTGGGTTATTTATTTTTCTGGAATTGAGCTGCAGGAGTTGCTTGTATATTTTTGAGATTAATTCTTTGTCAGTTGCCTCATTTGCTATTATTTTCTCCCATTCTGAAGGCTGTCTTTTCACCTTGCTTATAGTTTCCTTCATTGTCGACACTAACTTTTTGTGCAAACTTTGGATATTCCATATGCAAAATATATTCAATCCTGTCTTTCCCACAGTTCCAAAGGGTTGTTTCAAGATGAAAAAAGATGTACATCAAAGTCCTTTAGCTTCCTAAGAAGAAAGAAATGTGCTAACTATTGTTATTTCATAATATTTTGTCACAAGATGGGAATTTTCCAAGTTCATGAAAATTATCTTTTGTTAAGATAAAAATCTCCTGCTTATGACAGGTGACTAGAGTGCTACTTTTAAAACTGAGCCAAAAAATAATGGAACGCTAAGCAGCATGAGGGAACCACCCATGTCTCTGAGTCGACACTTGGCCTGTTTTTCCTGGACTTGGACTTCATGTTTGATTTAATGAGGGCTCGACTAGAACCTCATTCTTTAGCTTCTCTGTCTGTTCTTGGGGGATTTGAGCTTGTTGTAGCAGTGGTATCAGAAAACATAACACTTTTATTAAGTCTATCAAAAGGCCGACTCTCTGTCCTGGGGGCCAGATCATGCTGGTCTGTTATCGTGACTCTGTTCCAGTACTTCTCATAGCAGCTGTTTTCAAACACATTCTTGGGCTCATACTTAGAGTATGATGTTAATCCATTTGTTCATTCAGCTATCTGTTGCTGTGTAATCTTGATCACTATCTAACCCCAACATATTTAGTAGGCCTAGATCCAGCAACAGCACTGAGCTGTGCTTTGCTTAGAAGGAATTACTCAGATATGTTGTCTCTGGGTGTGATCCTCAGTGGCCTCAGGGAGCTCTCTCTGTGCTTCATTCTTTCACAACTACATATACCACCTGCAACTCTTATTTTTTAAAAGCACTTCATTATACTCATGATGATCATGTTAGTATAGGTCACCATGTTGGACTTCCAAGCCTCCAGATGCCTCAGGAGTCCTTGGGAGAGGTTAATTTATAAGCCCTGTAGGTTCTTCACAAGACTGGAAAAACCTAAGCCTGACAGTAAGGAAGCCAATGTTGGGGCCAGTGTCCACTTGCTACCCACCTATCCTTCACCATGGCTCTTCAGCTCCTTTATTCAGCAACAAGTCTAAAATTTCTAGATCCTGTCCTTCCTTCTGTTCTATAATGATCTTGCCTGTATATCCCATAATCTGTAAATTACCAGGTTAACTACCACCAATAAACTCTAAATAAACTAAAAGGGGGGAAAGAGGAAAAGAAAAATTATTTTTAAAATAGAAATTATATATATGGAAAAAATACAGGTCCACATATCTGAAGTTGGTTAAAAGTATAGCTAGTATTTATGATTTTCCTATTTTGTGTTCTCCTTGCTTTCAGGCAGTTTTTTTCTTAAAGGAGTTTTTTTCATACCTTCATACCTGAAAATTCTGAGACCTTGATGGTTTTGCTGATTTAGAGTTACTGTAATCTTCCATTAAGTTTTCTAATCTTTGGAAACTGATGCTCTTTCTTCCCTAAATGTTATTAGAATTCACTAGGGATGACATCTGGGCCTGGAGTTTTCTTTCTGGAAAGTTATATTACAGATTCAGTTTATTGAGTACATACAGAGTCATTTCAGATTTTTAAAATTTTTTCTTGAGTTTATTTGGTAATTGTTTTCCTTGAAAATTGTGTGCTTTTTCAGAATATGAACATTGTTGTATCTTTTTAATGTTGTGGGATCTAGACGGTAAGCTGATGTGAGAATCACAAATTGCATCTAGCTGTTATGATTCAATTTTCACTAGCATTTAGTCTGAAATTTTTCCGCTAAGAATTCTTTCATTCACAGATTATTTATAAGTATAGTGCTTAATTTCCAAACATTTAGGTATTTCTAGTTATTCAGAGGTTACTGATTTCTAACTTAATTCCAGTATGGCCAGAGAATATATTCTGTTGATTTCCATCTTTTGAAATACATTAAAACTTGTTTCATGGTTCAGAATGGCCAATTTTAGGAAATCTGTGCGCTTTTGAAAAGAATTTGTATTCTGCATCTGTTGGATGTATTGCTCAATATATATCAACTGGGTCACATTTTTTCAGACCTTCCACATATTCACTATATTTTTCTCTCTATTCTTTCAGTACTGAGTGAGGTTGATTCTGGATGTGTCTAGTTCTCTTCTTTATCTTATGAAATTTTGGTTTATATAATTTGAAGGTATGCTCTTAGGTACAAACAAATTTAGAATTGTTGTGACTTCCTTATGGATTGATCCTTTTCTACCATAAGTTTTCCCTATTAGCCTCTTTTATCTTTAGTCATATTTCTTGGCCAATTGTACTTTGTAACTATTGTACTTTGTAACTATAGCAACAGCAGCTTTTTTTGGTTAATATTAACATTACATCTATATTTTCTCATTCTTTCACTTTCAATGTTTATTTTTCCTTATATTTAAGATACTGTCTTTTTTAAGTAGCATGTACTGGGGTTTTGTGGTTGGTTTTAATTCAGTCTTTTTAAAAAATTTTGATATTTTAATTGAATTATTTTAATAAAATTACTCACATATTTGGATTTATGACTATCATTTTACTATTTGTTTTCTATTTGTTCTATCCTATAATCTTCTTTTCTGCCTTCTTGCATGTTTTTTGATTAATGTGCTTAAAAATTTATTTTATTATATTTTTGACTGAAAGTCTGCTGGTGATGAATTTTCACAGCTTTTGGGTTCTGGAATTGCCTTAATTTTCACCTTCAAATTTTAAACAAATTTTATTTCAATTAATTAATTAATTTTAAAGATTTTGTTTTTTTAGAGTAGTTTTAGGTTCTCAGCATAATTGAGGGAAGGGTACAGTGATTTTCCAAATACGACTGCATAGCCTCCCCATTATCAACATTTTCCACCAGAGAGGTACATTTATTACAAGTGATAAACCTATATTGACACAGTAGAATCACACAAAGTCCACAGTTTACATTTTGAGTCACCCTTGATGTACATTCTATAGGTATGGACAATGTATAATGACATGTATCCATCCTATGGTATCATGCAGGGTATTTTCACTGCCCTAAAAATCCTCTGTGTTATGCTTGTTCTTTCTTTCCCCCTCCCTCCAGTCTCTGGCAACCATGATCTTTCAATTAAAAATTTTCCATAAATTTGCCATTTATAGAATGTCTTATAGTTGGATTACACCCTGTGTAGTATTTTCAGATTGGCTTCTTTCACATAGTAATATCCATTTAAATTTCCTCCATATCTTTCCATAGTTCGGTATCTCATTTCTTTTTATTTTTAAATAATGCATGTGTGAATGCACCACAACTTATTCATCCATTCACCCAGTGAAAGTCACGTTGGTTGCTTCCAAGTTTGGGCAATTATGAATAAAGTTTCTGTATGCCACAGCGTGCAGTGTTTGTATGTATGTACATAAGTTCTCTACTTTTTTGGGCAAATACAAAGGAACATAATTGCTGGATTGTACAGTAAGACTATGGCTGGTTTTATAAGAAACTGCTAAACTATCTTCCAAAATGGCCGTACCATTTTACATTTCCTTCAGCAATGAATGAGAGTTACTGTCACTCCACAATCATGTCAGCATTTGGTGTTGTCAGTGTTCTCGATTTTGGCTCTTCTAATAGGTATATAGTGAAGAGGAGCTAAAAAGCCTCTTGATGAAAGTGAAGGAGGAGAGCGAAAAAGTTGGCTTAAAACTCAACATTCAGAAAACGAAGATCATGGCATCTGGTCCCATCACTTCATGGGAAATAGATGGGGAAACAATGGAAACAGTGTCAGACTTTATTTTTTTGGGCTCCAAAATCACTGCTGATGGTGACTGCAGCCATGAAATTAGAAGACGCTTACTCCTTGGAAGGAAAGTTATGTCCAACCTAGATAGCATTTTCAAAAGCAGAGACATTACTTTGCCGACTAAGGTCCGTCTAGTCAAGGCTATGGTTTTTCCTGTGGTCATGTATGGATGTGAGAGTTGGACTGTGAAGAAGGCTGAGCGCCGAAGAATTGATGCTTTTGAACTGTGGTGTTGGAGAAGACTCCTGAGAGTCCCTTGGACTGCAAGGAGATCCAACCAGTCCATTCTGAAGGAGATCAGCCCTGGGATTTCTTTGGAAGGAATGATGCTAAATAGTACTTTGGCCACCTCATGTGAAGAGTTGACTCATTGGAGAAGACTCTGATGCTGGGAGGGATTAGGGACAGGAGGAGAAGGGGACGACCGAGGATGAGATGGCTGGATGGCATCACTGACTCGATGGACGTGAGTCTGAGTGAACTCCGGGAGATGGTGATGAACAGGGAGGCCTGGTGTGCTGCAATTCATGGGGTCATAAAGAGTCGGACACGACTGAGCGACTGAACTGAATTGAACTGAATAGGTATATAGCAGTATCTCTTTGTTATTTTATTTTGCTTTTACCCAATGACAGATAATGTGGAACATCTTTTCACATGTTTATTTGCCATCTATATTTCTCCTTTGGTGGGGTGTCTTTTAAGGTCTTTGGGTCATTTAGTTTCAACTTTGAGGGACATTTTCATTATGTGTAGGATTTCTAATGGTGGTTACTATTTCAACACTTAAAAGATGTCATTCTGAACTTCCCTGAGGGTTTAGTGGTTAAGACTCCATGCTGCCAATGCAGGGGGTGCAGGTTCAATCCCTGGTCAGGGAACTACAATCCCACGTGCCATGCAGTATGGCCAAAAAATAAAAAATGAAAATAAAAAAAATAAAAGATATCATTTTTTGGTCTTCTATTTTCTACTCTTTTTGTTACCTTTGGTTCTTTCAGAGTAATTTGGCCTTGTCCCCACCTTTGATTGCTTTGAAGATTTTCTTGCTTTTGAGTTTTGCTGGTTTCTTTTCTTTCTTTTTTTTTTGGTTTCTTTTTCAAAACAATTTTTACCTGGGGCTCTTTAATTATTCACTTGAATTTTGAAGCATTCTAGAATCTATAGCTTTTATCCAGTTTAGGCAATTCCTTCCCTTTGTCTAATATTTCTTCTGCTACATTTGCCCTCTTCTCCCATAACTCCATTTGTGCAAGTGTTAGATCATTTACCCTATTCCATTTTTCCCATTCTTTCTTCTGCTCTCTTTTAATAAGGATAATTTTATTGACTCATCCACCAAATAATTGCTTTTCCTTTTCTTGTATTTAAACTGCTTTTATACCTATTTCCTGTATTCTTAATTTCACTTGTATATCTGTTAATTTCATTTGATTCTTTTAAAATAGATAGTTTTCTGGTAAAATTTTGTATTTTGCCTTTAATCTTATAGAATATATTAATCAGAGTTTTAATGTCTATATCTCCCAAATTTAATACCTGAATCCCTGTGCATCTATTTCTATTTTCTTTCCTTCTTGATTCCACTCCTTGATAATTTTTATTGAATGTTGAATATTGTATAAAATATATTATAGAAGATTACATGATGCTATCCTTTAAAGAGAGTTTTCTTTAGCTTTTTGGTAGGTAATTACAATAGGATCAAATCACTTAATCTAATCAGGGACTACTCTTCAAGGTTAGGCTTCAGTCATTGTAAGGTTTGATTTATTTCTAGTGTTTCCTTATTTCCAGGGTATAGTTTTTTGGGAGATCCCAAAGCTGTTGATATTTATCAGAGAGCTCTACCTGTTAGAACCTGAACTCCAATTTTAATCTCCTTGGTTCTATGAAACTATTGATAGTTCTGGTTAATATCTTAGCCTCTTAGCCTCCATTTGTTGCCTGTAATCTCCATCTCTAGGCTTGTGCTATTTATGAATGCCTCTAGGAAAAAAGCAGTAGAATGCCTGGCTCATTTTGAGGTATTTTCCTTTTATTTAAGATTTTGAACCTCAAAATCTGGCTGTTGTAGTAGTCTTGATTTCCAAAATGTGACTTCCCATCCTGTGTGACAACTAAAGTTCTACCTAGTTCTCTGACTTTTCACAGCTATTTTTCATTCAGTTTCTCAGTCTCACCAGCCCATTGCTCATACGTCAGCAAATGCACCAAAAGAAAAAGAGCACAGAATATCTTGACTCACCTCAATGTGTTTTCCTTCCCCCACATCTCAGCTGTTTTGATGGCTCTCTGATGCCTTCTTGTTCAGTCGCTCAGTCATGTCCGACTCTTTGCAACCCCATGGACTGCAGCATGCCAGGCTTTCCTGTCCTTCACTATCTCCCTGAGTTTGCTCCAACTCATGTTCATTGAGGCCATACAACCATCTCATCCTCTGTCACCCTCTTCTCCTCTTGCCCTTAATCTTTGAGGGCAAGTATCAGGGTCTTTTCCAATGAGCCAGTTCTCTGCATCAGGTGGCCAAAGTATTGGAGCTTCAGTTTCAGCATCAGTCCTTCCAATGAACATTCAGGACTGATTTCCTTTAGGATTGACTGGTTTGATCTCCTTGCAGTCCAAGAGACTCTCAAGAGTCTTCTCTAACACCACAGTTCAAAAGTATCAAGTCTTCGATGTTCAGCTTTCTTTATGGTCCAACTCTCAAATCCATACAAGACTATTGGAAAAATCATAGCTTTGACTAGACAGACCTTTGTCAGCAAAGTAATGTCTCTGCTTTTAAATATGCTGTCTAGGTTTGTCATAGCTTTTCTTCCAAGGAGCAAACATTTTTTAATTTCATGTATGCAGTATCTGAGCATGGCCCCTTCCATCAGAACAAGACCCAGATTCCCTCACAGTCAGTCTCTCCCATCAGAAAGCCTCCACAGGCCTCTTATTCTTATCTATCAGAGGACAGACAGAATGAAAACCACAATCACAGAAAACTAACCAAACTGATAACATGGATCACAGCCTTGTCTAACTCAATGAAACTATGAGCCATGCCATGAAAGGCCACATGACGGACAGGTCATGGTGGAGTTCTGACAAAATGTGGTCCACTGGAGAAGGGAATGGCAAACCACTTTGTCACAGCTTCGTAGACTGGGACCTGGGGACTGGCGTTGATGAGAAGAAGGATGCAGGGGACCCAAGTCTCGAGTGAAACAAGGGTGCTTTATTTACAGAAATGCATGTTTATATATCTTCATACAAAGCAGCTTTAGACAATAAAAAAAAAACTGAGCAAAAACAAAGCCAAGCAGATAACAATCTTCAAAGGGCCAGAAAGCATTCCATATCCTGAGTAAGAGGGGCATAACTGAATAGATTACCTTTAAGTAAAAGGTCGCTGAAGGGAGTCACTGCAAGGAATCCAAGCAGGTGCTCCTTCTCATGATCTCAGTCCTGAGAACTGCGTGCAGCTCTGCTCGCTCCTGTTTTCCAGGAACTGATAAGGAATAGAGAGTCCTTGAGAAACAGCACACAAAAGAAGAAAATAACATATTGGATCCCTTAAAGTTGAGCATCCCCTGAAACCACTTCATTGTTCTTGTCTTGAGAACCCCATGAATAGTATGAAAAGGCAAAAAGTTATGATACTGAAAGATAAACTGCCCAGGTTGGCAGATGCCCAATATGGTACTGGAGAAGAGTGGGGAAATAATTCCAAAAAGAATGAAGAGATGAAGTGAAAGCAGAAACAACACCCAGTTGTGGATGTGACTGGTGATGGAAAGCAAGTCTGATGCTGTAAAGAACAATATGGCATAGGAACCGAAAATGTTAGGTCCATGAATCAAGGTAAATTGGAAGTGGTCAAACAGGGGCTGATAAGAGTGAACATCAACATTTTAGGAATCAGTGAACTAAAATGGACCAGAATGGGCAAATTTAACTCAGATTACCATTATATCTAATATGATGGGCAAGAATCCCTTAGAAGAAATGGAGTAATCCTCATAGTCAACAAAAGGGTCCAAAATGCAGTACTTGGGTACAATCTCAAAAACTACAGAATGATCTCTGTTCATTTTCAAGGCAAACCATTCAATACCACAGTAATCCAAGTCTATCCCCCAACCAGTAATGCTAAAGAAGCTGAAGTTGAATGGTTCTGTGATGACCTACAAGACCTTCTAGAACTAACAACAACAACAACAACAAAAAGTCCTTTTCAGCATAGGGGAATGGAATGCAGAAGTAGGAAGTCAAGAGATACCTGGAGTAACAGGCAAGTTTGGCTTTGGAATACAAAATGAAGCAGGGCAAAAGCTAACAGAGTTTTGCCAAGAGAATGCACTGGTCATAGAAAACACCCTCTTCCAATAGTAGAAGAGATGACTCTACACATAGACATCAGCAGATGGTCAGATCAATACCAAAATCTGATTAGTTATATTCTTTGAGGCCAAAAATGGAGAAGCTCTACACAGTCAGCAAAAACAAGATCAGGAGCTGACTGTGGCTCAGATCATGAACTTATTGCCAAATTCAGACTTAAATTGAAGAAAGTAGGGAAAACCACTAAACCATTCAGGTGTAACCTAAATCAAATGCATTATGATTATACAGTAGAAGTGACAAATAGATTCAAGGGATTGGATCTGATAGAGAGCCTGAAGAACTATGGACAGAGGTTCATGACATTGTACAGGAGGCAGTGATCAAAACCATCCCCAAGGAAAAGAAATGCAAAAAGGCAAAAGGGTTGTCTGAGAAGGCTTTACAAATAGCTGAGAAAAAAAAAGAAGTGAAAGGCAAAGGAGAAAAGGAAAGATATACCCATCTGAATGCAGAGTTCCAAAGAAGAGCAAGGACAGATAAGAAAGTCTTCCTCAGTGATCAATGCAAAGAAATAGAGGAAAATAATAGAATGGGAAAGACTAGAGATCTCAAGAAAATTAGAGATACCAAGGGAACATTTCATGCCAAGATGGGCACAATAAGGGACAGAAACGGTATGGATCTAAGAGAAGCAGAAGATATTAAGAAGAGGTGGCAAGAATACACAGAACTATACAAAAAAATCTTAATGACCCAGATAACCATGATGATGTGATCACAGATAACTACAGTGGTGTGATCACTCATCTAGAGCCAGACATTCTGGAAGGCAAATTCAAGTGGGTCTTAGGAAGAATCACTACAAACAAAGCTAGTGGAGGTGATGAAATTCCAGTTGAGCTATTTCAAATCCTGAAAGATGATTCTGTGAAAGTGCTGCACTCAATATGCCAGCAAATCTGGAAAACTCAGCAGTGTCCACAGGACTGGAAAAGGTCAGTTTTCATTCCAATACCAATGAAGGGCAATGCAAAAGAGTGTTCAATCTGCCACACAATTGCACTCATCTCACATGGTAGCAAAGTAATGATCAAAATCTGCTGGATCATGGAAAAAGCAAGAGAGTTCCAGAAAAACATCTGTTTCTGCTTTATTGACTATGCCAAAG
>SJYT01038392.1:353505-379405 GCA_006410635.1 Cephalophus harveyi | reverse complement strand
GCTGGACTGGAAGAAACACAAGCTGGAATCAAGATTGCCGGGAGAAATATCAATAACCTCAGATATGCAGATGACACCACCCTTATGGCAGAAAGTGAAGAGGAGCTAAATGGCCTCTTGATGAAAGTGAAAGAGGAGAGCGAAAAAGCTGGCTTAAAAATCAGCTTTCAAGAAACCAAGATCATGGCGTCCGGTCCCATCATTTCATGGCAAATAGATGGAGAAACAATGGAAGTAGTGATAGACTTTATTTTCTGATGCCTTAAAACCACTTTAAAACATGCTCAAGCTTTTCTAATGGTCAGTGGGGCGGGGGGTGGGAGGGGGTTTAATCTATATGATAGGCTCCATAAGCAGATATGGAATTCTCTCATTAACTTTCCTGCACATGACAATAATTAACAGAAAATCTAGATGGTTTCCTTCTACAGTCCCTTGCCACTGTTACATGGCAACCACCCTCTTTAGTCAGGCTCTATTACCTCAGTTAAGTCTCAAAATCTACCATTTCTTTAGAATGTCTTTCCCTTTAAAAAAAAAAAAAAAGCATATAACCAAGTGCTTATCTTGGTTTCTGATCCAATGAAACAATTGTTTTGTGTCCATGTTGAATAATTCCTTCCTTTGGCGCCAAAATCACTAACACAGTAGAGTCCATTGTTTTGGAGATGGTGGAGTAAAACTTTGTAAATGAATTATTATACATAATAAGGAGAGATACTACTCATCTTTTATACTGTAGTTCCCAGACCAATGTATTCTGGATATAGGAGAATCATCACTTTTATTGGCTATATGATCAGAGAATAAACCACATCCCCAAAATTACCACTCCAGCCCATAAGGTTGTATATTGGGTTCCAGTTGATGTTGTTACCAACTCTAAAGTGGATCATCCAACTGTTCTGTGAAGTCAACTCTTCTTTATATGAGGTTTATAGAACATTAGCTTAAATCATTTGTCATCAAGTAGGGTGATTTACCCTATAGGGAACATTTTATAATGTCTGGAGACTTTTTTTATTGTCATGACTTGTGGAGTGGGGAGATATTATTTACTGGCCTCTAGTGAATAGAGGACAGAGATGATACAGATCATTCTTCTATGCACAGGACAGTCTTCCGCAACATAGAATTATCTTGTCCAAAACGTTAGTAATGCTACTTTTAAGACACTCCGCTTTAAAATGGTCACTGTGAAATCTATTTCTTGGTCAGAAGCAGTATTGCACAGGTTAAAGTGACTGAAGAGGAGCATTCAGTGAATCTTGGAATGGTGGTCCTCACCAAAGGGGACCAGAAAAAGCAAATAAAGGTCCAGTGACTACTCCAGTGAGGACAGATTTGTATTTCCCTCAAATGGAAAAGATTTGATGTAATTAACTGTCCTTGAGTAGATATTTAGACCATCCCAGATTAATGAATTCTTTAGAAAGATGAGGATTGATTTTTGCTGTTTCTAGTAAGTTAGGCATTCAGCAAGAGTGTAGTTACCCATGGCTAGAGGTCTGGACTGTTGAATTTAAGCATTTTTTGCATTCTCATCACCATGGGCATTTTATATATGATCCCGTTGAGTGAATATTAGGGGAACTGATAAAAGGACTAAAATAAATCTACTGGGTAGGTCACTTTGCCCAACTGGTTATTACAAAGTTTCCTTTACAGTGGTAGCTTATACTGATTATTCATCGAGAGCACACATATTCACAGACTCTGGGATCATTCTAAAAGATCCATCTAAAAATCTCCCTCAGCTTTCTTGTTATTAATCTCCTAATTAATTCCTTCTAATGACTGCCATTCTGGCTAGGCTCCAGAGCCCAAAGTTAGGCTATGTATGTCAAGGCTATGTATTGTCACCCTGCTTATTTAACTTATATGAGAGTAGTGAAAGTGAAAGAGAAGTCGCTCAATCATGTCCGACTCTTTGTGACCCCGTGGACTGTAACCTACCAGGCTCCTCCATCCATGGGATTCTCCAGGCAAGAAATCTGGAGTGGGTTGCCATTTCTTTCTCCAGGGGATCTTCCCGACACAGGGATTGAACCCGGGTCTCCCACCTTGCAGGCAGACGCTTTAACCTCTGAGGCCACCAGGGAAGCCCCTATATGAGAGTACATTATATGAAATACAGGGCTGGATGAATCACAAGTTGGAATCAAGATTGCCAGGAGAAATATCAACAACATGAGATAAGCAGATGATAACATTCTAATGGCAGAAAGTGAAGAGGAACTTAAAAGTCTCTTGATAAGGGTGGAAAAGGAGAGTGAAAAAAAAATGATTTAAAACTCAACATTCAAAAAACTAAGATCATGGCATCCAGTCCCATCATTTTATGACAAATAGAAGGTGAAAAAGTGGAAACAGTGACAGATTTTATTTTCTTGGGCTCCAAAATCACTGTGGATGGTGACTGGAGCCATGAAAATAAGACACTTGATCCTTGGAAGGAAAGTTTTGATAAACCTAGACAGGATATTATTAATAAAAAGCAGAGACATTACTTTGCTGAGAAAGGTCCACATAGTCAAAGCTATGGCTTTTCCATTAGTCATGTATGGGTGTGAGAGCTGGACCATAAAGAAGGCTGAATGCTGAAGCAATTGATGCTTTCAAACTGTTATGCTGGAGAAGACTCTTGAGAGCCCTTTGGACTGCAAGAACAAGCCAGCCAATTCTAAAGGAAATCAACCCTGAATATTTATTGAAAAGATTGATGCTGAAGCCCCAGTACTTTGGCCACCTGATGTGAAGAGCTGACTCACTAGAAAAGACCCTGATGCTGGGAAAGATTGAGGGCAGAAGGAGAAGGGGATGACAGAGGATGAGATGGTTGGATGGCATCATCGTCTCAATGGACATGGGTTAGAGCAAACTCTGGGAGATGGCAAAGGATGGGGAGGCCTGGCATGCTGCAGTCCATGGGGTCGCAAAGAGTTGATCATGACTAAGTGACTGAACAACAACAAAGACACCCGAACTCCCTTACTGGATTGCTGCTGCTGCTGCTAAGTTGCTTCAGTCGTGTCCGACTCCGTGCGACCCCACAGATGGCAGCCCACCAGGCTCCCCTGTCCCTGGGATTCTCCAGGCAAGAACACTGGAATGGGTTGCCATTTCCTTCTCCAATGTATGAAAGTGAAAAGTGAAAGTGAAGTCGCTCCGTCATGTCCGACTCTTAGCGACCCCATGGACTGCGGCCTACCAGGCTCCTCCATCCATGGAATTTTCCAGGCAAGAGTACTGGAGTGGGGTGCCATTGCCCTCTCCATTACTAGACTAACTTGGTCTAATATAATGACTGCATGGTTGAGAACACAGTTGCTGAATACACCTAGGGCAGTCTATGTAAGGATTTATAAGTTTAACAAAAATGTTTTTATATCTGAATCTGACCTAAGGCAGTCTATGTAGGGGTCTGTAAGTTTAATAAAAATATTCTTATATCTGATCCTTCTACTTGGAGAGTCTGGATGCTAGTAGGTAATACCCGGAAAAAAGTTGTAATTATAGCTACTGAAAAGCGACAAAATTTTGTGGCAATAATAGGAGAGTAACAATCATAGCACCTGAGAAAGAAATACCTTCAGGTCTGCCTGGTATGGGGAGGGATGGATGATTCTGTCAATTCACCTCATCACACAGGGAGGTCAGTTTATATCAGTCCCTATTTGCAAGGGACCCCACAATGGACACAAAGCTTTCTTTCTGGAAGCACCAGGCATTGCTTTGCCTCCTTCTCCAAAGAAAAATGACTTGCATCTGTCTTAGAGGTATTTTGAGAGGCCTTCAAGCATTTAAGGAAATGTCATCATATAGACTCTTGATGAGTGTAAAATTGTCTGTAAGATGAAGCTACCCTTGTTCATCAAGTGGAGTTTCCCAGAGAGATAAGTGATTTATCACACCTGTGGGCAGGTATCCCCATGAAAGGAGTCATCCAATTAAAAAAGGTGATACAAAATGTATTCCTAGCTTTAGCTGAAGTGACCAATGACACAATTGGCCATGAAAGGCACTCAGGGCAGCCCTGACTCCCTAGTCACGGTTGCTTTGGATGACAGAACTGCCCTAGAATTTCTGTCTGTGGGCCATCGAGGCAAATTCTTTACAACTGCTAATTCATCCTGCTATGCCTGGATCAGTTCTGCAAGCCTAGCAGAACGGTCGAGAGAGAGACATAAGGAGAAAGCCACTTGGCTTTCTAAGGTGACCCTGATGGTTGCTGCAATTTGTTCAGAAGGTTGGGTCTGGAATCCTGGAGAGCAAGGTTGAGATATCAATACTGTGAGTTGGCCTCATCCTGCTACTTGGAAGCCTCAAATGAAATGCACTGTGAGGTAAGGTGAATGGATTTGGTCTCAGTCTCTGTCATTCAGATTCATCAGAGTGGCCAAATAGAGTGGCACATTCATGGGAAAATTTACCAGAAGCTAAGACAGTGTAAAACGGCAGGTGGATATCATTAGGTGATAATACTCCATGGGTCACCTGTATTACTGCATGTCTTGTGAGCAAGGCACTGTCTGCCTTTGCTCCATATTGTCTAATCTGTTTGTGTATCAAACAGCCTTAAAAACTAGAGACAGTGTCTCCCAATCAAAAGGCAGATACGCTTACAGTTCATTATTAAAGATTTGGGTTTTCTCACCTCAGCATTTCTCTCTTACAATGCAAACCACTTCACGAGTATGTATCCATCTGGGTCCAACTGCATGACCTCTGGGGAAACTGAAGGCAGGATGACCTGCTGCAAATTTACTCATGCTGCTTGATGTACTGTGAATTTAAGTAGTTTCTTGTCTTTAATTCAGAAGTTTCATGTCTTCTGCCATGGTTCATGAAATACTAGCAAGCTAACTTGTATGTCAGGTAAAATCTCAGACCATGCAGAGTTCTCAACACCTACAGAAACCAGGAACACATTTTATTGTAGTATCTCCCACCAGCCTTTTCAGCCTGTACTCCACAGTGACACTTTTCATAGATGCTGGCACTTTCTCTACCAACATATTTCTCAATGCTTTGGTGAAAGAATTATCTCCTAAGCCCTCTCAGAGGACATATTTAAAAGTGGGTGAGTAAATAGTCCACAGTGAGTTCCCTCCCTAAGTCTTCAGACTTTACTTTGTGATTAGTCATAAAGTAAAAACCTGGTTTATTTTATTTTCCAAAAATTTATCAAAATTTTTGGTACATTGATGATTTCTCCCTATTTTTAGTACTGATATGGAGTTAGCCTCTTGTAGTTCTTCCAGTCATCTCAGTAGATTGACAAGGGAGATAGGCTGTGTCCTCAGTCTGCCATTTTGAATTGGGAGTCCTTCATTCAGTTCCTAACCCAGTACTCCACTGGAGCATTCTAGTAAAAGTCATCTTTGCCCTACAAATTGCCAAATCTAACTGGCCCATTCTTGGCTTATTTAACTTGATCTTTCTGGAACTTGATATTGTTGATCATTTTCCTTCTTGGAAAACTCTCAACCTTTCTCTTCAGATACTTAACACTCTCTTGATCCTTTGACTTCTTTTCCTCAGACTGTCTCATAAGATTCCATGTTTTCTTCTAAACCTCCAAAATGCTAGTGTTACCAAGTTTCAATCTGTGTCCTTTCTTTCCTACATTTAACAAGAAAAATCAAAGGAAATAAGACTAAAATGGGAATTGGATGCCTCATCAACAATCCTGGATACTAGAATGTGAGTCAATACTTCAAACCCATACAAGAAAATAATTTCCACTTAGAATCCTATGCCCAACAAAATTGCTGGTGCAAAATAAGATCACATTCAAGCATGCAGAGACAGACACAGGCATTAATGCAAGCTGTACGCTTATAGCTTCCAAATCTACATAATTAGCCCAGATTTTAATGCTTAGTTCCTGACTTGTTCAACTACGCATTAAATAGTTCCATCTGGATATCTCAAAAACTCCCTAAACTTCGTATGTTCAAAAGTGAACTAAATAACCTACCTGATAAAAGGTATTCACTGTATTATATTCTTGATCTCAGCAAATTAAACCATTATGCACCCATCAGACTTTCATCACCAACACCAGTAAGTAATCAAGTCTTCTCAAATCTACACACTATTTCTCACTGCTATTCTTTCCCTTTTATCTCACTATTGCTCTCTTAATTCACATTTTCATAATTTCCTGCCTAGCCTTCCTACCTCCAAAGTTGACCTACTTAAGTCTACCCCCTACCCTATAGCAAGAATGGTCTTACTACAGGGTATATATGGTCATATCTCTCTTTTAATTCAAAGAATCATTTTCCAGTTCTTTATTTGATTATCTGTCTCCTGACCATCTTCTTACCTCTTCCTATTCTCCACCTCACCTTCCTTGTTCCAGCTATAAGTGAAGTGAAGTCACTCAGTCATGTCCGACTCTTTGCGACCTCGTGGACTGTAGCCCATGACGCTCCTCTGTCCATGGGATTTTCCAGGCAAGAGTACTGGAGTGGGTTGCCATTTTCTTCTCCAGAGGATCTTCCCAACCTAGGGATCAAACCCAGGTCTCCCGCATTGTAAGCAAAACACTTTACCGTCTGAGCCACCAGGGAAGTGGTGGTTCCTATTATACTAAATCATAATGTATTTGTAGCTCTCTAATGCTGTTTCCACCACACTTATGGCAGAAAGTGAAGAAGAACTAAAGAGCCTCTTGATGAAACTGAAAGAGTAGAGTGAAAAAGTTGGCTTAAAACTCAACATTCAGAAAACTAAGATCATGGCATCTGGTCCCATCACTTCATGGCAAATAGATGGGGAAACAACGGAAACAGTGACAGACTTTATTTTGGGGGGCTCCAAAATCACTGCAGATGGTGACTTCAGCCATGAAATTAAAAGATGATTGCTTTTTGGAAGCAAAGACCAACCTAGACAGCGTATTAAAAGACAGGGACATAACTTTGCCAACAAAGGTCCATCTAGTCAAAGCTTTGATTTTTCCAGTAGTCATGTATGGATGTGAGAGTTGGACTGTGAAGAAGGCTGAGCGCTGAAGAATTGATGCTTTTGAACTGTGATGTTGGAGAAGACTCTTGAGAGTCCCTTGGACAGCAAGGAGATCCAACTAGTCCATCCTAAAGGAAATCAATCCTAAATATTCATTGGAAGGACTGATGCTGAAGATGAAACTCCAATAATTTGGCCACCTGATGCGAAGAATTGGCTCATTTGAAAAGATCCTGATGCTGCGAATGATTGAAGGTGGAAGGAGAAGGGGACGACCGAGGATGAGATGGCTGGATGGCATCACTGACTCAATGGACATGAGTCTGAGTGAACTCCAGGAGTTAGTGATGGACAGGGAGGCCTGGCGTGCTGCGATTCATAGGGTCACAAAGACTCGGACACGACTGAGCAACTGAACTGAACTGCACTGAACTGAAGATAACAATACTCAGATTTGGCTGCAAATCATTAGCTCAGACTACATACACCTGAATGGAATAGGATAAACTGTCCTAGAAAGAGATGAAAAACTTTTCAGTCATGGAAAATGAAAGTTATTTCTCCACATATGTGTCCTAATGTGTACATTGTGTCTCCCCACTTCTACCCTCAGCTATCCATATATGTATATGGCAACCACATATCCCCAACATTCCATAAAAGCTGTAAATTGAATTGGGCTTCCCCGGTGGTGCTCATGGTAAAGAACCCACCTGTCAGTGCAGGAGATGTAAAAGATGTGGTCAGGTGTAAAAGATCCCTGCGTCAGTAAGCTCCCCTGGAGGAGGGCATGGCAACCCACTCCAGTATTCTTGCCTGGAGAATCCCAGGACAGAGGATCCTGGTCGGCTATTGTCCACAGGGTTGCAGAGTCAGACATGACCTAAGCTGCTTCACTCACTCACTCACTCTCTCCTAACTTGAACAGTCTTGTTTCTTATGATTGCATCAATTCGGCAGTGCCATGAACTCCACGTTTTGGTTCAGAAAGTACTACATACTGAGTTCCACTATTGACTTGCCCCCCCACCCACTATCCGCACACCAGGGAAAAGAATAGGTGGTAAATTACATTTTGCTTTCAAGACTTGTTAGCCGTGACACTTGCATTGTCAGAAATTTTATATGGAACATGTTGTACAGATTTATATGCTTCAATGTTGGAGAGCTGAGACACATTTAAATTTGCACATTGGTCCTTTGGGAGTGACAGCCTGCACTGTTTCTCCATTTGTTTCATCATTTCATTAGTAATTGTGCATAACAAATGTGATCCTCAAGTGAAAAATGATGATAGGGGTAGAAACATACTATTAACCCTTCAGGGAAGCTTTTAGAAAAGTCAAGGTTAGTTAAGGTCTTCAGTCAAATTAGCCTCTGAAAGTCTACATATAAATAAAAACAAACAGGGAAGCTCAAGGACCTCTTGGGTGGCTGGAAGAAGGAGGAAAGGAAAGCTGTAATTAAGTTTCCTTTGTCATCAACTATTTCTCAGATAAATGATCATAAATTACTAGAACATGTCTTAACTCTCAGCCCTGAAAAGCTACAAAAAGCTCTGTCTCTTAACTTGTTTTAGAAATTTGGTGTAAGTAATTGGGAAACTAGGAAATGCTTAGGTTCAAATCTCTGGCTTTCTTAAACTTATTAATAAAATTTCTAAATTAATCAGAGTAGAGGATGCTTAAACTAAACCACATTCTGGCTTAACTGTCTTCTGTGTCATTTTTGCTGGAGGGAGAAAATAGATTTTCCAACATCATATTTAATTTCATTAGCTACTGTTGCTTTTTGGAAATCTACTTATAACACATGAAGATAAACATTCTCCTTGTGATAAGGCTATGTTTATAAACTGGGTTTAGGATGAAAGAAAACCCTAAACTGAAGTGTTTTCATTGTGGGGTTAATGGTGCTTTACTAATCCCCTTTCTGTGAGCCAGCAAGGCGCAGGCATTCAGGAAGTATTTCGGGTGACTCGCACATACTGGCCTTCTTAAACATTGTAGTAGGAGAAAGCCCTTTTCCCTGCTGAGTAATGCCAAAACATCATGCTCCTCTCCTCTTGGAAGGGAATTTCTGTGCAGCAAAAATAAAAATATACAGATTTTTTAAAGCTCACTAGTGAAGGTTGAATGAAGGGTTATTTGTTCCTTTAACAACTGAACCCTTTGTGCAGGGGTCCCCTCTCTTCTATTTTTGTCTCCCTACCTGGAAATGGGGCTCCTCGACACTAAGGGCAGGAGGAAAGTGAGTCTACTTCTATGTTGTGAAGTGTGAATTTCCACCTTTCCTCCCAGGAAAGAGCTGAAGGTTTAAAGGAAATGTTAAATATTTCGGATCTATAGAAAGGTGTAAGGAATTATGTCATGAACACACATTCACACACTATCCAGCTAAAGAGATGACTCATTACAAACATGGTTGAAGCCCCTTGGTATATTCCATTATATTCAGTATCTTCCTTATGCCTCCTCCTTCCTCTCCTTGCCAGATGCAAGGGTTTAGATTTTCTCATACTGGTGCTGCTGTTGTTTTTAGTCGCTAAGTCATGTCTGATCCTTTTGCCACCCCACGAACTGTAGCCTTCCAGCCTACTCTATCCACGGGATTTCCCAGGCAAGAATATTGGAATGAGTTGCCATTTCCTTCTTAAGGGGGTCTTCCTGACACTCAGATTGAACCTGCATCTCCTGCATTGCAGGTGGATTCACTGAGCCGCCACGGAAGCCTTAGTGTGTCCCTGAACTAAACACAGGGCTCCTTTCACATTTTAGATTAAATAAAATCCTGATATATGTTAAATATATAACATATATATATATATTCTTTTACAAATTGCCTATTTTATTTTTGAGTTTTATGTATGTGGACAAAGTTTTTATATATTTTTAAAATTTATTAAGATATGGTTGAGCTATATATTTAAGATGTACGATGTATGGGATGGTTTGATACATTTATGTGTGTCAAAATATATAATTACCACTGTAGCATTAGCTGACACCTCTATCATATCACATAATTATCATTTTTTTTTGTAATGGTTGTTTTATCATGTGCATTGTTCTAAACATCATTTCCACTCTATATCATGGATTTACCACAATTTATCCCTACATGGAAGCCCTTCTTTCCTCTTGAATAGATACAGGGATACTGGGAGCATTAATGAGACCCTCAGATGGCAGAATCCACAGCAAACGAAACATCCTTACCTAAGAGAAATTCTCACAGTAGAGAAAAATGTAAAGAGAATGCATAGTGAATGATGCTTTGTGGTTCCACTTTCTGTTTAAACCGGACGGACTTTCTTTTGTATGTGAGCTGGGGTGTATTTCTACAATTGGGTGAGTTAACTCTTTCTACGCATCATATTGACTATTTTAAATGCTGAAATAAGAAACCAAGATCTGTTGTCACCTGCTAATAATGTTTATGGAGCAAAATTTTCCAGCAGGTGAAGACATTCCTGGGTATTTGTCTTAGGGTGCTCTTAGCCTCAGAGGAGACATAACCAGGTAGAAAGAGTTTGGCAAGATCAGAAGAATCCTACCTCATGAAGTGACAGTTCTAGAAAATTCCAGGAAGGCTGCTGATGACTAGGACTGGGGTATCTTTTCTCTTTGCATCTTAAACCTTAAGGCTGCATGCAAGAGATTAACAAGTATCTATAATGGTGAGACTGCCTCCTGATTTTAAGGAATGAATTATCAAGTACACTGGGCAAGGTCACGGGTTTGTGACTCTCAGGCCTGGTTTCTATTTCTTAGCCTTTCTATCTTTTGCTCCTTCTACAGTGTTAGTCTGTAGTCTGTTCTTATCTCTTCTGCTGTAGATTCAGTAAGCACAGTGATTTTGATCTTCTGAAAAGTGTTTATTAAATCCTGCTGAGTCTTCCTTTGAAATGCTTCTTATCCATACCCCTTCCTTCCATCACCTCCCCCGCCCCCAGCCATCACTTCACACCTGGACAGCTGGCATGGGCTCAGAGCTGGACTAGGCGAGGCCTCTCTTATTCCTAACCCAGCCTACACGCCAAGGCTATTCATCTTCCTCAGATATTCTTGTTCTACAGCTCATTGGTCCCAGACCTTCAAAGACTTGCCATTTTCTAGGACATCAAACCTAAATTTTTCCAGAAAAAGCCAATAATTTGTGTATCCTGGTGATCCTCGCTTCCTGTCATTTCATGCTACCTAACTTCAGCTCTTTGGCTAATCTCTCTCACTTCCATGAATACGTCATTCTCATGTCTGCAATGTTTTCTTCTCCTGGAATATTTTATTTATCTCTTCAGACTACTCATTCATTCACAGCATGTATATTGCTATGTGCTAAATCCTAGAGTTCTAAGATCATGACTTTAAGTGGATTTTTTTTACTAGCTGATCTCTAATAACCTCTTTCTTTTATTAGTCTTAACTACTTTATATCTATACATAGTCCATTAAATAAAGGTAAAAGCAAGTAAGGGACATGGACCTCTCTCTTCAAGTAGCAACCACTTTATCAATAAGAGGAATGAAGAGAATTTCAAACCCTAGAGAAGTATTTAAGTAAGGGAAGATGTGAGAATTAAATGAAATGAAATGTGATTAATGGAGCAGTGATTTAGCAGTAAATTATGTGTAACTTTATTTTGTTCACTCTTGTTTCAAATGGGTTTTTCTTATCTTCTTGTTGGAAGATAAGCTATTTGAGGGCAAAGGCTAAGCCTTCTTTAAATTGCCCCAGTTCTTAAACAATGTTAGATACACACTGGAGCCTTTGCCAGCTTTCTATTGCTTCTGACTACCACAAAATGAAATGCTCTTTTGCCTGTATTCCCAGGGACAATAGTGGCGGACACAGCACGTCAGGGAGCAATCACCTTCCCAGGCTTTTATCCTCAGTTTATTTCTTTGAGAAACAGAAGGCTTTGGATAAATAAGAGCAGGCAATAATGCAATGAAAGTAGAAGGTAGAATCTGGGCATCCACCTTCCTAGTGGTTGTGCCCCCACAGATCAGCGAAGAGTACTAAACCATTTCCATGGAAATGTTTGTCTTTGCATTTATGTCTCTTGACATAAATAGTGTGGCAAAGACTCCCTTCCCTAGATGTGTTTTCATTGTTTTAGTCATTTCTTCTGACACATCATGACGTTTTAACCATTCTCTTAAACCACAAATCCTAGTAAGAATAGAAGATTGTAAGGCAGGGAATTGTGGAGGCAGTCCTAAAACCACTGTAGAGGAATCTAAAATGGTTCTGATTGGATTTTAGGTTGAAGCTGAATTTTAGTCCAAGTCGGTCAGCAACTGGTTGAAACCACTTTCGATGGCAGTGGCGTGCAGTTTCTATGTTTGCTTTCTCAATAACCTCACTCTTAATTTAAATAAGATCATAAATTGGATTGATTATAGATTTAGTCAGAGTTGTGCTTTTTGGGGAATCAGCATTTCAGTGTATTTTGTCCTTCCCCCTCCTATAGAACTAGTTAAGTATGCTATAACTTAAATATAGAACACTGGGTCTGAACAAACAGGGAAATCATGACCTTTCAGCAAAAATAATCAAGCTATTATTTACTTGAACAGAAGCAAACTTCAAATGCTAAAGAAACAAGTGATTTATAACATGTTTAAAATTGAGGACTAATAATAAGTAGGAAGTTCAGTGATGCTACAATAGTGTGGCTACAGGCAACCCAAGCAGCCCACCAGTCTCCTCTGTCCATGGGATTTTCCAGGCAAGCATATTGGAGTGGGTTGCTATTTGCTTCTCCAGGGGATTTTCCCAACCCAGGGAATGAACCTGGGTCTCCTGCATTGCAGGTAGATTCTTTACCATCTGAACCACCAGGGCCCAAGTGGCTATCATAAGTTAATGTAAGAATTAACTCGTACTTACAAGTAAATTTTTTAAGAAAGCAAGAGACTCTTCATGGATGTTTCCAATAACTTAAAGAGAGGCAGTTCTGTATGTTTTTTACTTTGGAAAAAAAAAACACCCAAATCTCAATATCCATTTAAAAGTTGGAATGTTGTGGGGGATGGGAGATGTTGCTAACTGATAAAGACATAGATTTTCTATAAAATATCTTGGCTTTAAAAAGATGGATTATATTTTCCTTTTCTTTCCCCATGCTACCTTTTCCCCCAGTATGCTATTTGAATTTATGTGTGGCCTAGGAGGGTGTATTATTATAATTTCCATTTTATAGGTAAAGAAGTTGGAACCTAATGGTATAAAGATGAGCTCAAATTCAAGACATCACCTGAGGAAACAGAAGCAGCAATTACTGTTCCATTGCCGACCTATGCTTATTCTAGAAGATTGGGATATATGCTGACGGGAGGATGACATCATTAATCTTTTGTGTCCCCACAAAATGTTGAAATCCTAATTCCTAGTGATGATGACACTAGGAGGTGAGGCCTTTAGGAGGTCATCAGGTCATGAGGGTAGAGCTCTTATGAATGGGATTAGTGTCTTGATAAAAGAGATCCTACAGAGCTTTCTTGTCCCTCTGCCATGTGAGAATACCACAAGAAGTATGAAATCCAGGATAAGGTCCCCACTCAACCATGCTGGCACCTTGATCTTAGATTTCCAGCCTCCAGAACTCTGAGTAATAAATTTCTGCTGTTTATAAATTGCTCAGTCTGTGGTATTTCATTATGGTAGCCCAAACAGACTAAGACAGATGCATTTCTTTGATCTGGGCCAGCTCCTTCTCAGGACCACCACGCTTGCAGTCTTAGTGCATTAGAATAGAGCAATGACAGTCATGGAGAAACTCTGCTTTAATCTTTTAAGGACAAATCCCTTGTAGCTCAGTTGGTAAAGAAACTGCCTGCAATGTAGGAGATCTGGGTTCAATTCCTGGGTTGGGAAGACCCCTGAAGAAGGAAATGGCAACCCACTCCAGTATTCTTGCCTAGAGAATCCCATGGACAGAGGAACTTGGCAGGGTACAGTCCAAGGAGTTGCAACAGTCAGACACAACTTAGTGACTAAACCACCAACCACCACCACCACCAAGGGCAAATCTGTGAGTGCAGTTAGGTGACTACTACCAGAAGCAGCACCTTCAACATTTATGCAGCATTTGAGCTGAGGCCACCTCCTCTTGGGAAACCCTGGTCAATAAGAGAGTATGGGAAAAGTAATAGGACCTGGTTGTTTCTGCACAATGCAGAATTCTAAGAGCAGTCTTGGCACTGGAGCTCCCCACTGAAACTCTCTCTGAGCTCCAGCACAAATTGAGTTTTCTTCCTACACCATACTCCTTCCCTCTCCACCTTCACTCATAGGAGTCAGAATAATCTGAAGGCTCTCCTCACTTAATCTTGCTGTCAGTCCCCTTATAATTCATGGTTTTACTGCTCCACCCACCCCAGTCTCTTGTACTCTTAGCTCCATCTTGGTTTCTACTTCCTGGAGAATCTGAACTGACACAAACAGCCTGTCTATAATAACATCATTTGTTGGCAGAGGTCTGGTTATAGTATCTACTCTAACATCACTTTTATATTGCTAGAGTGGTAGAACTAAGAGCCTGTAATGTCCATCTGACCAAATATGTAGTTATCACCACATTCCTCTGTTTAATTCCTTTTATCAGTCCCTGTACAGGTGTAAATCTGACGTAAGGTAGTGAAGTAAGACATTTTTCAATTTCATGGCCCATAATCAGTAAAATATTGAAGAGTTGATATAACAGTTCTAGTTTTTAAAATTTTACCAGGTAAAGGAACTAAAAAGCATCTGTACACAACTGTCAAAGTTGTTTCATAAAAGATAATTTTTTTAAAACAATGAAAAGAGGAAGAACACAATATGAGAATCTAGGATAGTTGAAAAAAATAACAAAAACAAGCTAGGACATCAATTTTTTTTTTCCCTTATAAGATTAACTGTCATAGGAATTGCTCTCACAGTGTAAATAATTAGAAACCAGACACGGTACATGAAATAATAGATTTCAGACACTGGATGGCACGTGGCACAGGATGATGGTTCCTAAGAGAAGAAGAATAAAAGAGGTAAGTTATATGATAACCTTGCTCATTTCTTGGGGCAGTTCCCAGGCTTATGAGCAGGTAGAATAAACTGACAGAGTATAGGAATGTCATCAAATTGAGGGGAGTTGCAGAGTAGTTCTGTTGAGTCTATCTGGGTGAGTACTTACCTCCACATTTACAGGTGAAACTACCTCAGGCTTGGGAATCAGTATCAAGCAATAGGCCAACAGTTCTCAGAGCTCATCAAGGGCTGAACATAGTATGTGATTTTACTGGCTAGAGTGGAGGGACTTCCTAAAAAATGTGGGCATGTTGTCCTAAGTATCATGCATTTGTTGCAGGCAAATTTGTTTCTAGAATGAAGGCTAATCTAGACTTGTCATAGAAAACCATGAAAGCAAGCCTTAAAGGGATTGAACTCACTCATGAGTAACTTAACTGTGCATCAGAACAAGTCCAACATTCTTTAAAGAAAAATAAAATTCAGCACTTAACATAAAATTCAGAATGCTCAGCATCCAATCAAAGACATGGAAAGAAAAAGGGAAATATGATTCATAACCAGAAGAAAAGTCAATCAGTGTAAACAAACTCCCAAATAATAGAGACTATGGAATTATTAAAGAAAGACCATCAGTTCAGTTCAGTCGCTCAGTCATGTCCGACTCTTTGCAACCCCGTGAATCACAGCATGCCAGGCCTCCCTGTTCATCACCAACTCCCAGAGTTCACTCAGACTCACGTCCATCGAGTCAGTGATGCCATCCAGCCATCTCATCCTCGGTCATCCCCTTCTCCTCCTGCCCCCAATCCCTCCCAGCATCAAAGTCTTTTCCAATGAGTCAACTCTTCGCATGAGGTGGCCAAAGTACTGGAGTTTCAGCTTTAGCATCAGTCCTTCCAAAGAAATCCCAGGGTTGATCTCCTTTGCATCTTTTAATTTCATGGCTGCAGTCACCATCTACAGTGATTTTGGAGCCCCCAAAATAAAGTCTGACTCTGTTTCCACTGTTTCTCTGTCTATTTCCCATGGAGTGATGGGACCAGATGCCATGATCTTCATTTTCTGAATGTTGAGCTTTAAGCCAACTTTTTCACTCTCCTCTTTCATTTTCATCAAGAGGCTTTTTAGTTCCTCTTCACTTTCTGCCATAAGGGTGGTGGCATCTGCATATCTGAGGTTACTGATATTTCTCCTGGCAATCTTGATTCCAGCTTGTGTTTCTTCCAGTCCAGCGTTTCTCATGATGTACTCTGCATAGAAGTTAAATAAGCAGGGTGACAATATACAGCCTTGACATACTCCTTTTCCTATTTGGAACCATAAACCAGCTAAAATTTTATAAACATTTCAAGGATATAAAGGAAAACAAATAATGGTAAGGAGAGATATAAAGAATAATTTTTAAAAATATATTTGCAGCTTCTAAAGGAAATAATTTACATTATCCACAATGAAAAAAATATACTCAGTGGGATTACTATCACAGTACACACCAAAGAAAGAAGAGTGAACCTGAAGACAAAGGAATAGAAAGTATTCAAACTGAAGAGAGAAAAACCAATGTCCTGTTCCATATATAGTGCAATATAAAATGGTATATCATGCATAACTGGACTTCTAGAAGGAAAATAAAATGAGAGAATAAGGATGGAAAAAAATCTGAAGAAATAATGGCCATTGGAAAATTTGATTAAAAACTTTAAACCCACATACAGGCATCTTAGTGAACCTCAAGCAGAAATATATAAAGAAACTCACAAAAAGATACATTGTAATCAAATTTCTAAAAAAAGAATCATAAATAAAAAATCATAAAAGTACCCAGAGAAAAAAAGATATATGTGTTGTGCCAATGGGGTAAAAAGCATGTTAACAGACTTCTCACTATAAACAATGAAGGCTCAAAGACACATGAAACAATATCTCTAAAGCGCTGAAAAACAAATTGCCTACCAAGACTTCTATACCCAACAAAAGTCTTTCAAAACTCTAGGAGAAATACTTTTTCAGCCTAACAAAAGTGAAATTAACCATTTGCAGACCTGCACTTTAAGAAATGTTAAAAGAAATTCTACAAGCAGAAGTAACATGACAATGCCAAATGGAAATTTGAATTTGGATGATAGAATAAAGAAGGCAAGAAGTGGAAATATGTCAATAAATTTTTAAAAGTTACTTCACCTCAATTTTTTTTTTTTTGGCTTTGAAACTTTTTTTCTTTTTTTTTTTTATTTTTTATTTTTATTTTTTTTAAATTTTATTTTACTTTATTTTACTTTACAATACCGTATTGGTTTTGCCATACATTGACATGAATCCACCATGGGTGTATATTAGCTCCCAATCCCGAATCCCCCTCCCACCTCCCACCCCACATCATCTCTCTGACTCATCCCTGTGCACCAGCTCCAAGCATCCTGTATCCTGTACCGAACATAGGCTTGTGCTTCGTTCTTACATGTTAGTTTACATGTTTCAATGCCATTCTCCCAAATCATCCTACCCTCTTCCTCTCCCATAGAGTCCAAAAGTCCTTTCTATACATTTGTGTCTCTTTTGCTGTCTCACATACAGGGTCATCACTGCCATCTTTCTACTTCACCTCAATTTTTAATCTCTTTGAAAGATAAAGTTTGAAGCAAAATAATAATAGTGTATCTTGAGGAGTGTAACACTAATTTTAAAATATATGAGAAGAATAATATAATGTTTGGGAGATACAAACTATAATTTTGTAAAGTTGTTACACTGTAAAGTAGTATAATATTATTTGAACTTAGGCTATTTTAAGTTAAAGATGAATACTGGGAAACTTACAAAGGTTGACAAACTGACAGCCTGTGGGTCAAATCCCATTTGAGCTGCCACCCGTTTTTGTATTTTTGTACTTAAATTTTATTGGAATACAGCCATAGCCATTCTTTTACATGATATCCAGGTATACTTTTCAACTACAGTGGCAAAGTTGAGTAGTTGCAAGAGAAATTTAAAATATTTAATATCTGATGTTTTACAGAAAAAAATGTGCAATCTCCTAGTCTTGAGAAACCAACAGTAATAATGATGATGATAATAATTAATAGTAAATCAAAGCAAAATGTGTAGTTAACAAACCAATAGTGGAGACAAAATGATTTTATAGTAAGTACTCAGTTAATGGAGGAGAAGTGTTCAAAAAAGAGAAATACTAGATAAAATAAATGAGAAACCTATAGCAAGATAATAGAATCGAACACAATCTTGTTTACAATTACATTAAATTTAAATTTTTCTAAACATTCCAATTAAAAGGTAGAGAGTGTCAGATTGCAGGCATAAGCAAATATGCTCTCTATAAGAATATCATAGTTTCAAAGTGAAAAGTTGCTAAAATATGTAACATAAAACTGAAAGGAAGCTAGGATGACTATATTAATAGCAGACAAAGCAACTTTAAAAACAAAAAAATATTACCAAGGATGAAGAAGCTCTCTCTGATTCCCATCTCTCCGTCATGTGATGATACAGCAAGAAGGTGGCCAACCATCTGCAAACCAGGAAGAAAGTTCGCTCCAGACACTAGATTTGCTGTCAACCTTGATGCTGGACTCTCCAACCTCCAGAACTGTAAGAAATAAATGTTTATTGCTTAAGTCATCCAGTCAATGGTATTTTTGTTATAGCAGCCCCAACTGCCCAAGATATCAGTCTAACCTAATTTTTGTTTATACAGCACTCCTCCCAACAGCATAGTATAATCTCATCAAGAGTACATGAAACATTCACAGACAAAATTCTGAGTCATAAAATTTTTAAATGATTTAATTTACAGGGTATTTTCTCTGATGACAGCAACATCAAACTAGAAACCAATTTAAAAATATTTCTGGAAAATCCATAAATAGTTATAAATTAAATGGCACATATCTTAACTCATGGCTCATGGAGGACATCACAAGGGAAATTAGGAAATAATTTGATATGAATAAAAAAGAATACACAGCATATGAAATTGTTAGGCTGATATAGAAGAGAATACTCAAAGAAAAATGTATAGCATTAAATGATTGTATTATAACAGAGAAAAAGTTATAAAAATTAATGATCAAAACTTCTACTTGAAGAAATTAGAAAAAGAAAAGCACCAGCAATTAACTTAAGCAGAAGGAAGTAAAAATAAAGCAACTACAAAAACAATGAAGCAAAAAGAAAGACACTCCCAAAGCCGTAGAGAAAAATCCATAAACCCAAATGCTAGTTATTTGAGAAAATCCATAATATTGGTTAAAATCTTTGAACAGGATGATTAGGGAAAAAAGGAGACGAAAATTATCAATATTAGAAATAAAAAGGGGAATATAACTACAGAGCCTACAGGTGTTAGAAATATAAGGCAATATTACGAATAATTATATGTCAACAAATTCATCTATTTGATGCAATGGCTGACATTTTTTGAAAGATACAAAGTGTCAAAGCTTATTCAAAGTAGAATAGAAAAGCTAAAGTCTTTCATCTATTTTTAAAAATTGAAATCAGAGTTAAAGTACTCGTGCCCCCCACTCCCCACAAAGAAAACCACTAGGTCCAGATAACTTCACTGATACACTGTGCCAGGCATTTAAGGAAGAAATAATGACAATCTTACAGAAACTCTTCCAGCAAACAACAGGGAATGTTTCCTAACTCATTTTAGGAGGCTATCATTAACCTGTTTCCACAACAACAGAAAAACATTGTTAGAAAAGAAAATTATAGATCTTTATCCTTCGGGAACATAGATGCAAAAATCTTTAACAAATCTTTAATACTCTGAATCCAGAAACATTTAAAAAGGATAATACATCTTGACCAATGAAAGGGAGACAGATGGAAAATAATAAGCAAAACTTTCTTGATTAGTATATGACAGTGAATTTCCATATACAAAATCCCAAGCTGTCTTCAAAAAACCTACTAGTCCATGTAAGTGAATTTGGCAAGATTATAGAATAAAAGGTCAATATACAAAAATCAATTGTATAATACATGCTAACAATTTGCATAACATTTGATCTTGAAATTTAAAAAGCAATACCATTTGCAATAGCATGAAAAACAGAAGATGAGAATAAATGTAATAAAAATGGTGTTAAAACACATATATTGAAAATTACAAAGCATTACTGTAAAAAATGAAAGGAGAAAAATGGAGAGACAGACTGGCAAACAATGTGCCATGAAGATGTGAATTGTTCCTCAAATTTTCTGTAGAGTGAATGAATTTCCAAACAAAAATCCAAGCAAAATTTTTTGTAGACACTGAGAAGCAAAGGGGCAAAAGTAGGGGGAACTTTTAGTGTGATGAAAATAATCTACATCATGATTGCAGTGGTGGTTACATGACTGCTTTACATTTGCCAAAATTCCAAACTAAGTTAAAATTGGTGAATTTTAGTATATGTATATTATCCTTTGAGAGGGTTGATTTTTTTCAAAGGCCCACATTTAAAAATTCAAATTCAGAAAATTATAGCCTAGAATTTTATGTGACATTTGTATAGCAGAATTTTCTTGGCTCTGTTTGTCAGTATGCCTTGACCTAGAGCTTTCTTGGTATAGCACTTTGATTTTTATTACAATCTTGTTCTAGCTCCTTTTTGTTTTTATCAAAAGTCAAATTACACATAAAAACTGGATGCTAACTCAGTACAATTCTGTACAATTTAAAATAGTCAGGTTCTGTTCTAACAAGTAGAACTATGGGCCCACAAGTCTTTTCCCTGTGGGTCTGAAAATCCTATGACAGGGGTGTAGACCAGGAATGCAGCCAGTGAGTGCTTCAAGGAGAGGGCAGAAGCTAGCTTCTCCCTGAGTAACTCTTACACCTGGGATCTGGGATATGAGTGCCCAACAAGGTGCTATGTGCATGGATCATACCATCATAAAATTCATCATAAAGGGCAGGATTAACATTGGAGAGGGGCTTCCCTGGTGGCTCAGATGGTAAAGAATCTGCCTGCAATGCAGGAGACCTGGATTCAATCTGTAGGTCAGGAAGATACCTTGGAGAGGGCATGGCTACCCACTCCAGTATTCTTGCCTGGGAAATCCCATGGACAGAGGAGCCTGGCAGGCTACAGTCCATGCGGGTCACAAAGAGTTGGACACGACTGGGCGACTAACATTTTCACTCTAACATTTGGGAGTCACTGATCTATGGCACTTGGGTTACCATTCTGAGCACAAAAACGTGTTAAGTATAAAGGATTTGGAAACAGGCCACCCTGAACTTGAATCCTGATTCTGCTAATTCTTACCTGTCTGCCACAAAAATGGGTGAAAGTGTTAGTTGCTCAATTGTGTTGGAGTCTTTGCAACCCCATGGACTGTAGCCCGCCAGGTTCCACTGCCCATGGAATTCTCCAAGAAAGAATACTGGAGTGGGTTGCCATTTCCTTCTCCAGGGGATGTTCCTGACCCAGGGATCAAACCCAGGTCTCCTGCATAGTGACAGATTTTTTACTATCCAAGCCACCAGGATAGCCATTAGGAAAGTCATTTAACCTCTCTCAGCTTCAATTTTTGTTTAGTCACTAAGTCATGTCTGACTTATTAGCAACTCCATGGACCACAGCCTACCAGGCTCCTCTGTCCAAATTACTATACAATTGCACTCATTTCCCATGCTAGCAAAATGATGCTCAAAATCCTTCAAGCTAGGCTTCAGCAGTATGTAAACCAAGAAATTCCAGATATACAAGCTGGATTCAGAAAAGTCAGAGGAGCAAATTGCCAACATTCGCTGGATCACAGAAAAAGCAAGAGAATTAAAAAACAAACAAACAAACAAACATCTACTTCTGCTTCATTGACTACACTAAAGCCTTTGACTGGGTGGATCACAACAAACTGTAAAATTCTTAAAGAGATGGGAATACCACAACACCTTACCTGACTACTGAGAAACCTGTATGCAGGACAAGTAGCAACAGTTAGAACTTGACATGGAACAATGGACTGGTTTAAAATTGGGAAAGGAGTACATCAAGGCTGTATGTTTTCACCCTGCTTATTTAACTGCTATGCAGAATATATCATGTGACATGCCAGGCTGAATGACTCACAAGCTGGAATCAAGATTGCTGGAAGAAATATCAACCACAGCAGATAGGCAGATGACACCACTTAAATGGCAGAAAGTGAAGAGAAACCAAAGAGCCTCTTGATGAAGGTAAAAGTGGAGAGTGAAAAAGCTGACTTAAAACTCAACATTCTAAAAACGAAGATCATGATTTCCAGTCCCATAACTTCATATGGGGAAAATAGGTGGGGAAAAAGTGGGAATAGGGATTTCTTTGGAAGGAATGATGCTAAAGCTGAAACTCCAGTACTTTGGCCACCTCATGAGAAGAGTTGACTCATTGGAAAAGACTCTGATGCTGGGAGGGATTGGGGGCAGGAGGAGAAGGGGACAACCGAGGATGAGATGGCTGGATGGCATCACAGACTCGATGGACGTGAGTCTGAGTAAACTCCGGGAGTTGGTGATGGACAGGGAGGCCTGGCATGCTGCGATTCATGGGGTCACAAAGAGTCGGACATGACTGAGCAACTGAACTGAACTGAACTGAGTGACAGATTTCATTTTATGGGTTCCAAAATCACTGTGGGTGGTGACTGCAGCCATGAGATTAAAAGATGCTTGCTCCTTGTAAGAAATTCTGTGACAACCTAGACAGCTTATTACTAGGGCCTGATGCTGAGGGAGTGTCTGATGCTGGAGGAGGGCCTGATGCTTGGGAAAGGCCTGATGCTGGGGGGCACATCTGATGCTGGACTAGGGTCTGACGCTGGGGGAAGGTCTGATGATGGTGGACAGCCTGCTCCCAGATGTCCATGGAGTTGAGGATAAATCTCTATGAGAAATCTTTTTTTCATACTTTCCTGACCACCTTGCTATGTTCTTTTTAACTTAAAGATAATTTAGTGCAATATCGCTTGATTTCTGCCATACATCAACCTGAATTACCCGTAGGTGTACGTATGTCCCGTCCCTCTTGAATCTCCCTCCCACCTCCCCTTGCTACATTCTTGTTTCTATGGATATATGATTCATAGACTGTTGACTAAAATAACATGAAAAGCTCCCACACACAAGTGTGCACACGCACACTCCCTAGTGCATCATTCGGGTCCGCGTCAGGGTTGCCCTTGGCTCCCCCACCCTGGGACCGACGGGGAGCCTCGACACCTGCACTTTGTTCCCACCCTCGGCCCGCTGCCCGCGCCTCAGCAGCAGAGGGGCCTTGTCCCCGCAGATGCTGAAGTGATGGAGCCTCTTGTTTCCGGAGTCAAGGGCATGAGCACACCGTCGGTCGTCCTCTGGGGACCCCTACGCTTCCGCCTTCTGGCCTTTCCATTGGATCCGTCCATTTCTCTTAACACAATGTCTGTGTGATGACTCAGGCTCCCATTACCAGCTCTGGTCTGTTTTCAGTGCGACTTTGGCCCTGGGAAATTTTGCTTCAGTACTTTATTGAAAGAAAGCAATAAATAATCCTGTGATAAAAATAGTTCAAAAGTTCAAACAAACAAACATCTACTTCTGCTTCATTGACTACACTAAAGCCTTTGACTGGGTGGATCACAACAAACTGTAAAATTCTTAAAGAGATGGGAATACCACAACACCTTACCTGACTACTGAGAAACCTGTATGCAGGACAAGTAGCAACAGTTAGAACTTGACATGGAACAATGGACTGGTTTAAAATTGGGAAAGGAGTACATCAAGGCTGTATGTTTTCACCCTGCTTATTTAACTGCTATGCAGAATATATCATGTGACATGCCAGGCTGAATGACTCACAAGCTGGAATCAAGATTGCTGGAAGAAATATCAACCACAGCAGATAGGCAGATGACACCACTTAAATGGCAGAAAGTGAAGAGAAACCAAAGAGCCTCTTGATGAAGGTAAAAGTGGAGAGTGAAAAAGCTGACTTAAAACTCAACATTCTAAAAACGAAGATCATGATTTCCAGTCCCATAACTTCATATGGGGAAAATAGGTGGGGAAAAAGTGGGAATAGGGATTTCTTTGGAAGGAATGATGCTAAAGCTGAAACTCCAGTACTTTGGCCACCTCATGAGAAGAGTTGACTCATTGGAAAAGACTCTGATGCTGGGAGGGATTGGGGGCAGGAGGAGAAGGGGACAACCGAGGATGAGATGGCTGGATGGCATCACAGACTCGATGGACGTGAGTCTGAGTAAACTCCGGGAGTTGGTGATGGACAGGGAGGCCTGGCATGCTGCGATTCATGGGGTCACAAAGAGTCGGACATGACTGAGCAACTGAACTGAACTGAACTGAGTGACAGATTTCATTTTATGGGTTCCAAAATCACTGTGGGTGGTGACTGCAGCCATGAGATTAAAAGATGCTTGCTCCTTGTAAGAAATTCTGTGACAACCTAGACAGCTTATTACAAAGCAGAGACATCACTTTGCCAACAAAGGTCCATACAGTCAAAGCTATAGTTTTTCCAGTAGTTATGTACAGATGTGGGAGTTGGACAATAAAGAAGGCTGAGTGCCAAAGAATTGTTGCTTTCAAACTGTGGTGCAGGAGAAGACTCTTGAGAATCCCTCAGACAGCAAGGAGATCAAGTCAGTCAATCCTAAAGATCAACCCCGAATATTCATTGGAAGGACTGATGCTGAAGCTCTAATACTTTGGCCACCTGATGTGAAGAACTGACTTCACGTTGGAAGTCAGTCATTAGAAAAGACTCTGGTGCTGGGAAAGATTGAGAGCAAGAGGAAAAGAGGGAGACAGAGGATGAGATGGCTGGATGGCATCACTGACTCAATGGACATAAGTCTGAGCAAACTCAGGGAGATGCTGAAGGACAGGGAAGCCTAGCATGCTGCAGTTCATGGGGGTGCAAAGAGTTGGACATGACTTAGCGACTGATCAACAACTCTATGTTTTCCCTTGAGTTTTTTGCATTCATTGATTGCAGCCTGTTCTGTCCTTAGAACCTCAAGTGAGTGAGTGAAGTCGCTCAGTCGTGTCCGACTCTTTGCGACCCCATGGACTGTAGCCCAGCAGGCTCCTCCCTCCATGGGATTCTCCAGGCAAGAGTACTGGAGTGGGTTGCCATTTCCTTCTCCAGGGGATCTTCCCGACTCAGGGATCGAACTCGGGTCTCCTGCATTCCAGGCAGACGCTTTAACCTCTGAGCCACCAGGGAACCTCAAAGAACCCTGAAAAAAAAAAAGTGTGTGAACTCCTTTTTTTTTTCAGAAAAAAAAGGAGAAAGAGAAAAACAGAAGCCCAGGGACAGAAGCCAAGGAGGGAACAGGAGTAAGGCAACTTGAAATTGTCTGCTAGGAGGTAGAACTCAACAGTTTGGGGAAAAAGGAAACAAGTATGGCTGGACCACTCCAGTTCAGAGTTCCTAGCTCATGATAATCATCATTCTTCTTTGGTTTGTTTCTTCTGTTGGTCAATTTTCAATTTATTATTTTTTTTACATTTAAAAGATACTCTAATAAGACAGCTTTAAAAAATAATTTAAAGGCAAATATAAATAAAGTCCCTAATCAGCTGAATTTTTGTTAATGAAGGAGATTATTGTAGGTGGACTTGACTTGAAATCAGTTCAGTTCAGTTCAGTCGCTCAGTCGTGTCCGACTCTTTGCGACCCCATGAATCACAGCACGCCAGGCCTCCCTGTTCATCACCATCTCTTGGAGTTCACTCAGACTCACATCCATCGAGTCCATGATGTCATCCAGTCATCTCATCCTCTATCATCCCCTTCTCCTCCTGCCCCCAATCCCTCCCAGCATCAGAGTCTTTTCCAATGAGTCAACTCTTCGCATGAGGTGGCCAAAGTACTGGAGTTTCAGCTTTAGCATCATTCCTTCCAAAGAA
>SJYT01038392.1:341506-353182 GCA_006410635.1 Cephalophus harveyi | reverse complement strand
ATGCTATCTAGGTTGGACATAACTTTTCTTCCAAGGAGTAAGCGTCTTTTAATTTCATGGCTGCAGTCACCATCAGCAGTGATTTTGGAGCCCAAAAAAATAAAGTCTGACACTGTTTCCACTGTTTCCCCGGCCTTTAAAGAGAGTTTAGGATGTCAGTAAGCAAAAGAAGGCAATCTGAAAGGGCTACATACCATATTTTGTAGGAAGATCAATTGTTGCCATGGTCTTGGGAGAAGGTAAGAATGAGTAAGTGGAGCACAGGGGACTTTTAAGGCAGCAAAACTATTCTGTATGACACAAAGTAGGGACTTTGGTTGATAATGATGTGTTCATTCATTCAAACGTAGCACACTGTGTAAGATATTGTTGGTAGGGGAAGCTATATGCCTATGGGGAAGAGGGTATGTGGGAACTCTGTACTTTCTTCTCAGTTTCCCTGTGAACCTAAATTACCCTAAAAATAGTCCATTAATTCTTTTTTTTAAATGAAACAAACCACCCGAGATCATACCACTTATTAAAAATATTCTTATTTTTCTGAGTGACCCTTATGCACATGCACATACATTACAGGATAGCTTCGATTATTGAGGGAAAATCACTTGAGCTCCTGCATTTTAATTTAACACAGGATGAGCTATTCATTGCTTAGCAGAACCCAGTGGTTTTAACTGCCTAAGCATTTCTGCACCTAAACTATTTATTTGTAAGATATATTAGGTACCAAAACTTAATGGAGAAGCAAAGGGTAGGAAGCTAACATTTATGGAGCACTTACAAATTACAGTCTCTATGCCAGGTGCATTACATATTTTCATTTAATTCTCATAACAACCTATGAATTGGGTGTTATTATCTCCATTTTATAAGGAAGCAAACTGTAATTTAAAAATAACTCAATTATCGGATTAACCAAAGATCCTTGGACAAGTTTAGATATTATTGGTGATACACTCAACCCAGATTTTCTTATGATATAAAAAGTCAGTCAGAATAATATTTAACAAAGTATGTTTTATGAGACCCTATTTTCATAGGAAATTTAAAAGTAGATAGATGATTGCTAGGTAGAGAGAGAGAGAGGGATATTGACAGTCATATATATATATATATAGTGACAAATACATATGTCTCTTTCTCCTGTAAGATTTGAGAAGTTCTAGGTGAACATTTTAAAAGTTTTTATCCTAAAGGAAATATTAGGGCTTTTATATACTAATGTACCCTGAAGTTTTGTTCTTATTTTTCGGAGCAAGAATACTAAAAGTACTAGTTCCATCAAACACACTGGGAATCCTGACCTATAAAATTATTCACAATTTATTCAGAGGTCTTGCTGGTTAACTTTCAGGATTTCCAGAATACATTCTATGACAGTGTCCATAAAAATTTCAAGTTTTGCCTTATTATTTACTTAATCAAATGAATAATATACCTTGGGGTTAAGCCATAAAATGATGTAGAAGCATAGAATTGTAGGCCTGGAAAAGATCACAAGAACTCAAGGCAGCCTTCTCCCAGGCTTCAGAGAGGACCACACCTAAGCTGTCACAGACAGATGGGTATCCAGCTTGTTGCAAAAGACCTCCAGGGAAGAAAATTCCATAACCTCCCTGTAACTTATTCCAGATGCCCAACTCTTCTGAGAAAATAATGAGCTCCTTGAAGCTCTTCTAACCTATTATGCAAATACTGAGTGCTTCATCATTATGGTGGCATATTATATGCAGGTGTTTAGATTAAACAAAGGGTAAGGTGAAGTAAGTGAAGATACCTATGTCTAGCTATATTAAACCCAGGTCTCCTGCATTGCAGGTAGATTCTTTGCCATCTGAGCCACCAGGAAAGCCCATCTCTATCTATACCCATGCCTATATCTATTTATGTGATATAAGATATAGACCTATCTATAGAGAAAATGCAGGAATTGAAATGTCCTCTCAGAATCATCTTTGACTTCTTCTTCTATCTGTTTTCATAGTTTCAATTAGTTATTTCACCCTGAAATTTTCTCCTTTGATGTGTCTCCTGGTTCAATCCCTTCCTCTTTTTCCCTTGCCATCCATATTTGAAGTTCTCATTCTTGCTAGCTTGAATTTCTCAACTCTTGACTAATTTTCTTATCTCTAGACTTGCCTTCTTAATTTGCCCCAGTGCAAGCACATTCATCTTCACATTGCAGCTCTGTCTTGTTTCTGCTGTGCCCAACATTTTTGATGATTTCCTATTGACTGTAGTGTAAATACGAACTCCTGAGATTGGCCCATTTAGCTCCTCATGGTTTGACTCCAACTTCCCTTCCCACTCTCATCTCCAGTTATTCTTCACCACACATTCAACACAAGGCAAAGAGTTGGACATGACTTAGCAACTGAACAACAACACATTCAACACATTGCTCATAGTGACCATTCTTTTCATACTCTGTGGATTTTTATGCCTTTGACGTTTCTTTATTCTGCCAAAATTTCATTTTTTCCTTCCTTTGGTATGTTCTTATTCATTTTCTAGTCCTAGCTTCTCTGTAGAATCTGCCCAGGTCTCCCTAGGGCAAACATTATTTTCTCTTCTTTTTTGCTTTCCAAAATTTCTGTACATACTTCAGTCACAACGCTTAGAAAGTTATGTCATGAAAAATGGCAGATATTCAACCAATGGGTAGCATGACTTTGGTAAGTGCTGTGGAAAGGGGTGATGGGCAGAGGCCAAGAGGACTGAACAAATGGGAGACAAGGACTGTCTACAGCTAAGGAACAGGAGATCATGAGGATGGTGAAGAAAGATACCTCCCCCAAGAATGAGTGGGCTTTGTCTATAATTCAGGAAAGATGGACAGGTGCAGGGCTGAGGGCAGGCTGAAGTTCTTCCATGTCCTCTGGAACCAAGGACATAAGGGAGAGAGCAGCCACAGAAGCTAAGAACCTCCAGTGGAAGAACTTCCAATATGCCTGCCATCTCTAGGACTAGCGATGACCTAGGTCAAGGCCAGGAACATTGGAGGAAGGGAAAATGTAGTCGCCATCATCATATGATAAGCACAGCTTCAACTGTTTATGTCGTGGTGGGTTGTAGCTTTCTATGGTGGGAATACCTGACTAGCATTTCAGTTGTTCTCAGGAGTTCTACTTGGGACAGAAATGAGTAGGCTAATGTGGCAACACTCTTCTGAAATTAACTACCTTGCAGACATTTCAAATAAACTGCTGTGATGAGTGTGTTTAAGGGTGTTGTTGAATCAGTCGATGAATACATGAACTAGAAATGGAGGGCTTTCTTAGGAAATTTCCATTTAAGAGGGTCTCAACAGTTCACAATCAATTTAATCACAATGATTTAAGACATTCTTTAAAACACCAAACCACAACTTATATATATGTAAACAACTATTTTTTTTTTCTCCAACTGGTTACCTTTAGGTAAGTGCACATTTAGGAAAATCATATTGCCATTTTTGTTTTGTTATAATTTATTGAATGCCTGCCATGTGCTGGACTCTGCTATGAAAGCTTTACAACCTCTAATCTTATAGCATTCATAGGAGGTAAACATTGTTATCTTAATTGTATAAATGAGAAAATAGAGTAACTTGTCCCCAAAGGGCAACAGCTTGGTAGGCTGGTGGCAGAGCCAATAGTTGGTCAAAATTCAATTTGAGAATAAAGCTCATGTTCTTATTCTGCTATGTTGACTCAAAACATTTATTTAGAAATATTTTTAAAACCTAAGTCATACTAATTTAATACATTCAAAGCAATGAACCTTTTTACTTTCAGGATGAATTTGAGTTTAAAAAATAGCCAAAAGACTTTTGGACCAAGTATGGTGAAAATGGTGAAAAATTGGGCTACATTAATATGATTTGGGAACAAAAATGAAGTGTGATTCTGGAAGAAATACATTGAATGCTTTGCCTGATTTTTTTTAAAATTGAGTTTAAAGATACTTTGAAATATTATTGGTTTGGGTATTTCTAAACTGCCACAGATCCTGCAAGAGTGGGATTTGATATAGAACATTTTAATTTTATATCAAATGTGCAATCCCAGCCTTGACAGTCCGTAGACGTTTACAAGGGTTGTGACAGGTCACTGAATTTTTTTCAAATTCCATATCAGTGAGTTGCAGAGCAAACCTTTGAACCCCAGCCAGCCAGACTGGAAGTCATTTTCAGTGTGCCCTGGCCCCCAAACACTTTGGGAAATGCTTTTTAGAATCCAGCACCCTAGCTAATGAGCCTTTATTCTGTGCTTAAAGCCTCTAGGGATGATGAGGAGACTTCATCTATAATCCTTGATCAGATTGTAACTATCAGGACATCGTTTTGGTATATTGAGCAGAAATTCTCCATTTATTAGGTATTTCAAGATTTTGAGAAATGATTACAACTTCATGAACTAAAAAGGAAGAAGTTAATTTAGACATATTCTAAAGAGATATTCCTGAAATGAAAGTAAAGTTTCCAAAGCAGATAAACTTGATTGCCCCTTACCAGGCTGGTGGTTTTTTTTTTTTTTTTTTTGCCATTACTCAACCCAGCTTTCACAGTAGACTCAAAGGAAAAGCACTGAAATACTTTTCTGACTTTTCCATATTTAGCGCAGCACCACACAAAATTGCTAAATACCATATAACCACATTTACCATCCTGGGGCCTATAAATTCAGAATTCAGACACTTGATTACAAACCACAGAATAACTCTGTTTAAGAAATAGTATGTGGTATTGTAAGGGAATGGCCCCTATTTAGATGTTCTTCTGGTTATTAACTTAGTAACATGGGCTTTTTTCCTCCCTCTTCTTTCTCAATCCTTCTACCATGGCTGTCATCTCCAATTTCTTGTACAATTTTGTGAGTATTGGGGCTGTATGCCTGCAAGAGTCGGGGGAGCATTTTCTGCCTTAATTATAGTCTTATAGGTAAATAAGCACATACATTTTTGGTTTCTCAGTAAAATTCCATAGCAAGACAGTAGTCAATCACCAATTTTAGACAGTGAAGGTATGACAGAAAATTGACTCTGCTCATCGAGGGTGGCTCAGACACCTATGTATACTGTGCTCCTTCTAATTCAGCTGTGAGACCCCCATTCCCTCTTCAGATTCATATGCCTTTCCCTTCTGTTCCACACCTTTATACCAATGTCTGAGCAGACCCATTAGTCCCACTAAAGTATAAATGATGGGAATCATCAACAAATGTTTCTACATTTTACAGTGATCAAAATTGTAAGCTAAGCCATGGGAGGGCACCCCCTCCCCCAAACAGGGAGATACCTTAGACCATCTAATATGTCACTTCACCAAGCTGTTATCCCCAATCCTTTATTAAGGCCACTATTGTTGATAAACTTGCTTAAATAGATTAGAAAATTATAAAATGCTTAAATGTTCTTCATGACAGAGTTTTAGTTTTTAAATATAAATTCCCTATTTCATCCCTCTATGAGAGTAAATGTTTCTTATAACTCAGAAACCATGCCACCACACAAAGAACAAAGAGTTATTACGTGAAAGACAAGTTTGCAGCCTATCCCCTTAACCACCATGCTGGAAAATCTTTCTAAACTACATAAGATGAGAACTTTTATATCAGCCTTGATTTTTGGATGCAAGCAACAGATACTGATTCAGGGTTACTTTAGGGGGAAAAAAAAGATGATAAGAAGCTCATAGAAACTCTGGGGGTACTGAAAATACAAGTTCAGATGCACTGCAGTAAAAAATAATACCAAAGTTGCGCTGTGAAATGAGTCCAGGGAGGATGGCCCTGGAACTGCTATTGCTGAGCCCTAAACAGCCACTTAAGCTGTGGACACAAATGACCTCAGACACTGAACACAGCTGCTAGACCTGCTGCTCTGTTGCTCCGAGAACTTGATCTCCTAGCAGCGGCCTCTGTTGCCAGAGGAACTTTGTCTCAAAGCTTTATTGCTTGCATCTTTGGTCCCCTAGTCAAAGACCAGAGTAGATGCATTTGATTGCTAAGGCCTAGGTCGTGAGGGTGCTCAGTCACTTCACTGTGACTCTTTGTGACACTATGAACTGTAGCCCTCCAGGCTCCTCTGTCTCTGGGATTCTCCAGGCAAGAATCCTGAAGTGGGTTGCCATGCCCTCCCCAGGGGACCTTCCCAACCCAGGGACTGAACCTGCGTCTCTTACATCTCTTGCATTGGCAGGCAGGTTCTTTATCACTAGTGCTACCTAGGGAGCCGAGGTCACATGCCCACATACTAGTTGCAAGGGGGACTGGGAAAGTGAGTTGGTGGCATTTTTTGTTTCAGTAGTGACAGATATCTGTGCATCCCATCAAAACCCATAAGACAGATCATTGCCCATTGGGTTTAGATGCTCGGCAGCCAGAAGAAACAACAGTTGCCTGCTACACCTGAGAACGAGAGTGGCAAGCTTCTCTAGCACTGCACAATTTACACCTTCATCCTTATGAGCATAAGATGCTCTTTCCCTCTGCACCATGATTCTAAGATAATCAGCATGTATAGCAGAGCTTTGTGGTTCACCAGAGTGTTCTGTGGATGATGAATGGTGTCTACAGAGATCCTGAGTCATACACAACTACTATTTAAAAAGAATGCCAATGTATGGCAAAACCAATACAATATCGTGAAGTAAAAAAAAAAAGAGAGAGAGAGAAAGAATTTTCCACAGTTTGTTGTGATCCACACAGTCAAAGGCTTTGGCATAATCAATAAAACAGAAGTAGATGTTAAAAAAAAAAGATAAAAAGAAGACAAAAGAAAATTTTAAGTACTTTTGAAAGATTGGTTCTAGTGAATCAATGCTCTGTGGATTGAGGCTAAAGAACATTGTGTCCAGAGTAACTGCATTTTTGGATGAAGAAAGGAGTGCTTCTGTAAACTTGTAATTACCCTTCTGGTGTGCTCGTGATAAATGCCAACAGTACAGATGTCAGCTTCCAGCTTGGACCAATTTGTTGACCGGAACCATTTTATTTTCACCAGAACTCAACTCCCAGAGGTCCCCCCACTATAAAAGAGGAAGAAGAGAAATATCTCTATTAGAGGAAGAGTCATAAATCTCGCCTGTCATAGACATCTGTTGTGTTTCTCCGCTCAGTGTTCATTCTTTCTTCTTTCATTAACATGATCACAGTATTCTTTTGGGAAAGACCCTACCCTCCTGGTTCTAGAGATGGATGCTCATGTGACCCATGCACAATATGCAGTGATTGATTCGGAGAAAGGCATATGATGCAGAACATCCCAGTCAGAATATTCCAGGTCTTTCCTGGAACTACTGGGAAACAGAAATTCTCTACTAGAATGTCTGAGTCAGTAGGTGGTACATGAATCTTCTGATAGACATCTTACAGAGGGAGAGCCTATCTGAGAACAGAGCCAACAGAGACTCTCAAGCAGATATCTAAAAGAATAAAATACTTAGAACATTGTGTAACACCTAGATCTCACAGGCTCAAAGCCAGCAACCTTGAGCTTTTCAAGTACCTGAACTTGTAAATATCTTCTTTCCCTTAAGCTGGTGTGAGTTGGTCACCTGTCATATGCCACCAAAGACTCCTAACCAATTCACTGACTTTATTTTTTAATTTATGGAGCTTTGGGCTGCCTTGACTCAAGAAGCCCAGTAATAAGTTGTCTTGAAGTTGTAGAAGAGGCTTATAGGGTAGAAAACTTGGTTTAGATATTTTCTTTCAACATGGAGAATCTAGGATTCTGTGAATAAAGACAAATGAGAAGCATTTGTTAAAACACATTAGATGCTATCACTAAAAAAGATAATAATGGAATTGCCATTTAGCACACAGAAAACATTACCCAAATTAGGCTAGTAACTATTTTAGGCTCCATTTAACTTCTCGTGGTAATGCATTTCATAAGTACTTTGTAATTTCTAAGTTTGTGAGGCTTAAATAATTATGTAATTACTTTGCAACAACCACAGAGCGCCACTCAAATTTGGTAGCTACTTTAAGCCATGTTAAGTTTTTCATTATAAATTATATTATGTTTAGTACTTAATTTATAGTTTGTTTGAAAAGAATAACCATATCACGCAACTATTCTGCAATAGCATAGCAATTACTCCCATACTGTGGTAACTTCCAGTGGAATGGATATTTCTTTTGTAATTACAAAAATGATAACATCACATCTGACAATTTCCTGGCGATAACATTTCTTACTATAAATTCAACTGTAATTTATTTGCTTCTTCTTGGCCATTCTAGCTGAGGGAGAAAATAAATGGGGTAAAATATTTTTCTGCCACTTTAATATTCAATGATATTTAGCAAGTATATACTACAGGAACTGAAGCTTGAAAATAGATTATGTGTAAAGAGATCAAAGTATATTATTTTCCTCCATTTATGCTCTGGCAACAAATAGGCCTTGATCAGCTACAACAGTTCAAGATCAAGGAATCATGCAGGAAAGTTATATTTTATTGTAACATAAACCCAGTTGACAAACTACCCTGAAAGATGTGGTGTGAGAGACAGGCTTCCGTATGGCCTGGAAGGAAAGTGAAAGGCACAGGATGTGGAATTAGAAACCTGAGTTGAAGTCTAACTTTGCTACTTCCTAGCTAGGTGAGCTTACCAACTGTAAAACCTCTCTCAGCTTGTTTCTTTTTTCTGTAGATTTGGCTGACTTCTAATAAGGTTTGTTGCAAAACCAAATGATATAGCGCATTTGGAAGGACATGTCAAATACTAAACAAATGTGAGGTAGTCTTAAAGAAGAAAGTCCTTTGTTCTCATCCAACTTATTTAGGCTGAAGTAAAATCCTCTTCTTTAATATAAACTCTTACAATGAAAGACAAAGAAAAATAGACCATGCCTACTCTGTGTAAGATACTGCACAAATGCAAAGAATTCATTTGGTGTCTTGTTCCTTTTTTGGTACAGTCTGGAATTTTTGCAAGAATTTGCATATATCAATTTTTTCCTAAAAGATGGTTTTGAGTGCTTTGAAATTTTGCTTTATTAGTGACAAGCACAGTGTCTATTTTCATAGACAATCAGAAGAAAACAATGTAGACAAGAAGATATTTCTTCACCAAAGGGTTTAGCTACGGGATACAATGCGTCTCTAGTCAGCTTCTAGAAGACAAGTATTTGAACCTTAGCTGGAGGATATTAGTGTAGTTTCTTAAGAGTTGTTTGAGTTAAATGTTAGGAAATTCTTTTTAAAATGTAGTCAAATATCATATAATCCTAAATAGGTAGTTTCAGGCTGTTGATCCTCTTCATATTGCTAGATAGTAACTCTATTTGTTAAGTTTAATTGGCTTAATATAAAGTATAATGTTCACATAATTTTGTCTTGGATTTAAAAGTCTAGCTCATAATCCTAAACTAGAAAGGGGAATTTTAAAAGGATGTAAAAGACTCCTATAGAGCTTTGAATTTTTGTGTTACATCATCAATATCTGTATTGATTCCATGGATATATACAATGGTAGCAGTGTTTACTATTATTATTTTAAAGTAATTAAGTAATAAAGAATCAGTTTATTTTAGCATCAATTCCAGGAGATGGTGGAGGACAGGGGAGCCTGGCATGCTGCAGTCCATGGGGTCACAGAGAGTCGAACACAACTTAGTGACTGAACAACAATAACGAAAGAATTAAAGAAAAGAGCAATATCTTTCCAACTTGAGTCAACAACGAAAGAATTAAAGAAAAGAGCAGTATCTTTCCAACTTGAGCCTTTGTTAATCAGCATTGGATATTGGAGTTCTTACTTCAGAAGAGGCCAGAGGTTCTAGTGGGGGAAAGGCAAAGGGCAAAGAAAAATGCTGACAAAACACTAATATTTAAATGTATGATATCTCTGTAATATCTTGCTTTTCTTATTTCCCCCATCATCTGATTTCTGATTTCTGTGTAGCTGTGCAACACACTAATTATGTAATCTTAGGAAAGTTAATCAACCTCTTTGCCTCAGTTTCTGCATTTGAAAAAAATGGATAAAATAACAGTGAGTTATTGTGAGAATTAAGTGCAAAAAAAAATTACATACCATGCTTAGGACACTGTCTGGTACTTAGTACTCACCATGAACTACTAGTATATGTAATTACTATCATTCATACAACAATTAAGTGACTAAAATGGAAGGAACAAGCTGGATATTTCTGCCTGTGGTAAAACTCATAATTTCAAGTCTGGAAGAAATACTAGGTGTCTCTTGGCCTGGCTTCATCATCATCAACACATGAAGTAAAAGTGAGAGGGTGACTTGCCTAAAAGAATCCTATGGAAAAGGGGGGACTAGAATCCAGCCTTCCGGATTCCCTGTGAATGCTGTGTAATTATAAGTGGATTCCTATGACAGAAAGGGCATTCAAATTATGTTCATATCTGTTTTCCACATAACTAAGGGCAGAAACTAATGTGTTTTGTTCCTAGCAAAAGCAATTACCATTTTGGTATCAAGCAGGCTATTCAGTCAGGGATGGTAGTAAATGGCAGTTTTCCTACCATCTTAGGGTTAGATAGCCTTCAAGTGCTCTGTCTAGCTGATGGATTTATGTCTGATAATACTCTCCCGTGTGTCCCTGAGCATGGCATTTACTTTCCCTGGTTCCTAACTTCCTCTACTGTGCACCACAGTAGTTGGATTGAGTTGTCTTTTGAGCATTATCCTGCTTTACCAAAGCAGATTCCCAGAACTGGCATCTTTGGGATAAGACCTGGGAGTCTACATAGTCATCCAGTTCCCTAAATGATTCTTACACACCTGGAGGTTTGCAAATGACTGGTCCAGAGGGTTCCTATTCCTATGGTTTCTCCCGCTCTAACAAGTTTTGATTCCACATTAAATGTCCATACCTCACACCCCACCTGTAGCTTAGACCAAATAATGTTGCCCTCATATCCAGTTCAGTTCAGTTTCTCAGTCGTGTCCGACTCTGCGACCCCATGAATCACAGCATGCCAGGCCTCCCTGTCCATCACCAACTCCCGGAGTTCACCCAGACTCATGTCCATCGAGTTGGTGATGCCATCCAGCCATCTCATCCTCTGTCGTCCCCTTCTCCTCCTGCCCCCAATCCCTCCCAGCATCAGTCTTTTCCAATGAGTCAACTCTTCGCATGAGGTCGCCAAAGTATTGGAATTTCAGCTTCAGCATAAGTCCTTCCAATGAACACCCAGGATTGATCTCCTTTAGAATGCACTGGTTGGCTCTCCTTGCAGTCCAAGGGACTCTCAAGAGTCTTCTCCAACACCACAGTTTAAAAGCATCAGTTCTTCGGTGCTCAGCTTTCTTCACAGTCCAACTCTCACATCCATACATGACCACTGGAAAAACCATAGCCTTGACTAGACAGATTTTTGTTGGCAAAGTAATGTCTCTGCTTTTGAATATGCTATCTAGGTTGGTCATAATTTTCCTTCCAAGGAGTAAGCGTCTTCTAATTTCATGGCTGCAATCAACATCTGCTGTGATTTTGGAGCCCCAAAAAATAAAGTCTGACACTGTTTCCACTGTTTCCCCATCTATTTCCCATGAAGTGATGGGACCAGATGCCATGATCCTCGTTTTCTGAATGTTGAGCTTTAAGCCAACTTTTTCACTCTCCTCTTTCACTTTCATCAAGAGGCTCTTTAGTTCTTCTTCACTTTCTGCCATAAGGGTGGTGTCATCTGCATATCTGAGGTTA
>SJYT01038392.1:315064-341327 GCA_006410635.1 Cephalophus harveyi | reverse complement strand
AAGCAGGGTAACAATATACAGCCTTGACGTACTCTTTTTCCTATTTGGAACCAGTCTGTTGTTCCATGTCCAGTTCTAACTGTTGCTTCCTGACCTGCATATAGGTTTCTCAAGAGGCAGGTCAGGTGGTCTGGTATTCCCACCTCTTTCAGAATTTTCCACAGTTCATTGTGATCTATACAGTCAAAGGCTTTGGCATAGTCAATAAAGCAGAAATAGATGTTTTTCTGGAACTCTCTTGCCTTTTCCATGATCCAGCGGATGTTGGCCATTTGATCTCTGGTTCCTCTGCCTTTTCTAAAACCAGCTTGAACATTTGGAAGTTCACGGTTCACATGTTGCTGAAGCCTGGCTTCGAGAATTTTGAGCATTACTTTGCTGGCATGTGAGATGAGTGCAATTGTGCGGTAGTTTGAGCATTCTTTGGCATTGCCTTTCTCTGGGCTTGGAATGAAAACTGACCTTTTCCAGTCCTGTGGCCACTGCTGAGTTTTCCAAATTTGCTGGCATATTGAATGCAGCACTTTCACAGCATCATCTTTCAGGATTTGAAATAGCTCAGCTGGAATTCCATCATCTCCACTAGCTTTGTTCTCTGTGATGCTTTCTAAGGCCCACTTGACTTCACATTCCAAGATGTCTGGCTCTAGATGAGTGATCACACCATCATGATTATCTTGGTCTTGAAGATCTTTTTTGTACCGTTCTTCTGTGATTTCTTGTCACCTCTTCTTAATATCTTCTGCTTCTGTTAGGTCCATACCATTTCTGTTCTTTATCCAAAAAGATGGCTAATAAAACATAAAAAACATATTTATATCTGTAATGTTGTATTCAGAATAAATATCTTTTTACTCTGAATGTCTTTAACTGCCCATGATGGTCATCTAATTCAAATTTTCTGTGAGAACATGGAAATATCTCTGGTCAGGATAAATCACTGTATTGTTTTTCCAGGGTTTGAGGTTCAATAGAACAGTTCTATAATATAATCTTTGGGGGACAAAGGCATACAGACTGTGTTATAGGTGATACACTTTTCTAATATTTTTGGTGACATGTCCTTTAGGACAGGCCTCTTACACATGAATGGTTTCTCCACATCGCTGTGAATCTCCAGTGGCAGTGAGACTCCAGAGCTTAGGACATTCTAGAATGTAGGACAGCACCTGACAATTAAAGCTTTAGGTTTAGGCAGTTTCAGCTTGGAAATAAGGCTGATGTTTTTTGACACAAGGTTTCCTCTCATGAGGACAAAGGGCAAGTTAGTTTTTCTCTTTGTTCACATACTGAGCTGGATTCCAGAGACAGGGCCCTGTGCACTGGAGCACACCTGCATGTGAAGAAAATCACCCCGGGACCCTTCATTTCAATGCCAAGTGGCTGGGACCTTGGGTCTAGTCGCCTCTGGAAAGGCAGAGGCATTATGATTATGTAACCATCTTGGAAAGCAGAGTTTTAACTTGAGGTAATTGATTTTGACCTTAACAACAGTCCTTTGAAAAAAATAAAGCATTTGTTTAAATGAAGTCCTGTTGCTTGTGGGATAGGAAGTGGCTGGTGCTTTATCGTGCAGATATATGCATTATGAATGCTTTCCCAGATTAGGCAGAAACTGATTTGGTTACTGAGTCTGTCTGTACTGAAACTATTTTCTTAGCGTTCACCCTTCATCATATTTCCCATTAAAATAGCACACAAACACTTGCTAACTTGCTCTTGTATCACTCATGTCTTGACACATGTTTTTCCTGTGATCTGAAACTGGAAATAATTTCTTATTTGTTGATGGTCTCGTAATTTAAGAATCATTTCTGCTAAAACTTATTCAGCTGGCTACAGAGGAACACCCCAAGTCGGTAGGTACCCAATATGCTACTGGAGATCAGTGGAGAAATAACTCCAGAAATAATGAAGGGATGGAGCCAAAGCAAAAACAATACCCAGTTGTGGATGTGACTGGTGATAGAAGTGATCGGACTGGTGATGGTCCGATGCTGTAAAGAGCAAAATTGCACAGGAACCTGGAATGTTAGGTCCATGAAATCAAGGCAAATTGGAAGTGGTCAAACAGAAGATGGCAAGAGTGAACGTCGACATTCTAGGAATCAGCAAACTAAAATAGACTGGAATGGGTGAAATTAACTCAGATGACCATTATATCTACTACTGTGGGCAGGAATCCCTTAGAAGAAATGGAGTAACCATCATGGTCAACAAAAGAGTCCAAAATGCAGTACTTGGATGCAATCTCAAAAACGACAGAATGATCTCTGTTCGTTTCCAAGGCAAACCATTCAGTATCACAGTAATCCAAGTCTATGCCCCAACCAGTCAGGCTGAAGAAGCTGAAGTTGAACAGTTCTATGAAGTTCTCTATAAGACCTTTTAGAACTAACACCCAAAAAGATGTCCTTTTCATTATAGGGGACTGGAATGCAAAAGTAGGAAGTCAAGAAACACCTGGAGTAACAGGCAAATTTGGCCATGAATGCGGAATGAAGCAGGACAAAGGCTAACAGTTTTGCCAAGAGAACGCACTGGTCATAGCAAACACCCTCTTCCAACAACACAAGAGAAGACTCTACACATGCACATCACCAGATGGTCAATACTAAAATCAGATGGATGATATTCTTTGCAGCCAAAGATGGAGAAACTCTATACAGTCAGCAAAAACAAGAATGGGAGCTGACTGTGGCTCAGATCATGAACTCCTTATTACCAAATTCAGACTTAAATTGAAGAAAGTAGGGAAAACCACTAGACCATTCAGGTATGACCTAAATCAAATCCCTTATGATTATACAGTGGAAGTGAGAAATAGATTTAAGGGACTAGATCTGAGAGATAGAGTGTCTGATGAACTATGGAGACAGGGATATAGACCATCCCCATGGAAAAGAAGTGCAAAAAAGCAAAATGACTGTCTGGGGAGGCCTTACAAATAGCTGTGAAAAGCAAAGGAGAAAAGGAAAGCTATAAGTGTCTAAATGCAGAGTTCCAAAGAATAGCAATAAGAGATAAGAAAGCCTTCCTCAGCGATCAATGCAAAGAAATAGAGGAAAACAACAGAATGGAAAAGACTAGAGATCTCTTCAAGAACCCTCTTACACTGTTGGTGGGAATGCAAACTAGTACAGCCACTATGGAGAACAGTGTGGAGATTCCTTAAAAAACTGGAAATATAACTGCCTTATGACCCAGCAATCCCACTACTGGGCATATACACCGAGGAAACCAGAATTGAAAGAGACACGTGTACCCCAATGTTCATCACAGCACTGTTTATAATAGCCAGGACATGGAAGCAACCTAGATGTGAAGGTGAATGGATAAGAAAGCAGTAGGACACATATATACACAATGAAGTATTACTCAGTCATTAAAAAGAATACATTTGAATCAGTTCTAATGAAGTCAATGAAACTGGAGCCTATTATAGAGTGAAGTAAGTCAGAACGAAAAACACAAATACAATATACTAACGCATATATATGGAATTTAGAAAGATGGTAACAATGACCCTATATGCAAGATAGCAAAAGAGACACAGATGTATAGAACAGTCTTTTGGACTCTGTGGGAGAAGGCGAGGGTGGGATGATTTGAGAGAATAGCATTGAACCCTGTATATTATCATATGTGAAACAGATCGCCAGTCAAGGCTCAATGCATGAGACAGGGTGCTCAGGGCTGGTGCACTGGGATGACCCAGAGGGATGGTACAGGGAAGGAGGTGGGAGGGGGGTTCAGGATGGGGAACACGTGTATACCCATGATAGATTCATGTTGATGTATGGCAAAACCAATACAATATTGTAAAGTAATTAACCTCCAATTAAAATAAATAAATTTATTGAAAAATAATGAAATATAAATAAATAAATGACCCGCACTACTAAAAAAACAGAAAATTAGAGATACCAAGGGAACATTTCATGCAAAGATGGGCATGATAAAGGACAGAAATGGTATGGACCTAACAGAAGCAGAAGATATTAAGAAGAGGTGGCAAGAAAACACAGAAGAACTGTACAAAAAAGATCTTCACAACCAAGATAATAACGATGGTGTGATCACTCACCTAGAGCCAGATATCCTGGATGCTGAAGCTGAAATTCCAATACTTTGGCGACCTCATGCGAAGAGTTGACTCATTGGAAAAGACTCTAATGCTGGGAGGGATTGTGGGCAGGAGGAGAAGGGGATGACAGAGGATGAAATGGCTGGATGGCATCACCGACTCGATGGACATGAGTTTGAGTGAACTCCAGGAGTTGGTGGTACACAGGGAGGCCTGGCGTGCTGTGATTCATGGGGTCGGAGAGTCGGACACGACTGAGCGACTGAACTGACTGACAGAGTTATTATCCAGTTGCTGACTTCATCAAGCATTGTCTTTGTTTTAAGAAATAAGCTTTAATAAAAATTGCTACAGAATCAATTAAATGCCAAAGTTGGTAATACTACATTTATCTCAGTTCAGTTCAGTTCAATTCAGTTGCTCAGTCGTGTCCGACTCTTTGTGGCCCCATGAATCGCAGCATGGATCACAATAAACTGTGGAAAATTCTGAAAGAGATGGGAATACCAGACCACCTGACCTGTCTCTTGAGAAGCCTATATGCAGGTCAGGAAGCAACAGTTAGAACTGGACATGGAACAACAGACTGGTTCCAAATAGGAAAAGGAGTACGTCAAGGCTGTGTATATTGTCACCCTGCTTATTTAACTTATAACACTTACCTACATTCAGTTAAATGTATGTATTGCTTCAGAGTTCGACATCTTCGGCTACTGGAAAATTATCCATCATCGGTAAACTTAAAGAATCATTCTCTTTAATTAGAAAAGAATTTCCCCTCTGGCCCTTCCTTCTCTGTGTGTATTTACAGTGGTATTATCTGGTCAGGATGTGAGGACATATTGAATGCTGGGCAAATAAAAGATTTCTCAAAACAAGTCCCACTGAGAGCTGTTCCTGGCGAATATCAAGTGTTTTCCTCATATGTGCGGATATAAATTAAGCATTGTAATTATTTCTCTTTGGCTTTTAAAGACTTTTTAAAGTCAAAAGTACAGATTAAAAGTGACAAACACAAGTTGCATCGTTTTCACAGGCTCTGATTTTTTTGTCAAGAAGCCTAGGTGAGCTTTTCATTTGGTTAATCACCTTAATTGGCTGTTCATCCTCCAAAGCCATTAATTACTCCAAAATACCCAATTTGCCTTTTTCACTCTGAAATTTATGACCATATAATTAATGAGCCTCTTAATTCTATGTTGTGCATTGACTTATTCAGCAATGAAACATTACACTGTTAGATTGTTGGGTTGTTTCCAATAACTGAAACACTGGATTTCTAAAAAATTTCTGTAGAATGTCCAAGCCAACTTAAGCTTAGATGACTCAATATGCAAATTACCCATCTGTGTAATGTGTCACTATTTGTAAATGTTCTTTTCTTTTTCAACAGTAGCAATTCCCCCATTTCTTTTCTATTCATCAACTAGGGTGTCATCATGGAATTGGACTTTAAAAAAAATAGTAATTATGGAACAAATTCATCATAGAAATTGAATTTCAGCAGCTTGGTATTCATTTTCCCTTTTAAAAGTGGACTCAGAAATGTCCGCCTTATTTTATGTGCCTGCGTGCAGGTTGAGATGATTATCATTTCAGGTGCGATTAGCCATGTAAGCCTCCAAATCACAGGAAGACTTTAAAAATACCATTTGATGAGACAATAGTAAACTATATGGTGCCAGTTAAACGCTTTGAAACTTAGACAAGAGTCAGAGATAGATAAGCAAATCATAGCTTCTAAATCTTTTTTATTAATTAGTTGCTTGCACTATAATTCTGCAACTCAAATCTGTAACTTCTTTGCAATTGCCAGTGCTCTTTAAAACAGCTTGGAAATGTTTACATAGAGAAAGATTCTCTTACTACCCAACTTATACTATACTGGAAAAGAAAACTACACACCAAAGTATATAAGAATTCATAAAAGGGAAATTGAACCTACTTTATATGTATATTTTATACTCTTATATGTACATCTAATTTAAGATACATTTCTGAAAGATTCATAGACATCCTGAAGCTCTTCAGGAGAATTTAGAATAAGAAAGCAGGCAAAAAGAAAAAGATTTATACCTTTGCAAAAAAAAAGAAATCAAACTCTTGTATTTCAAAAAGTATGTGAACCAAAATAAACAGCAAGTGAGAAACTTGGAAAACATACTTGAATGCTGTGTCAAACAAGTATAATATCCTACATATATAAAGAGCTCTTAGATGTCAATTAGAGACAGATTAATACTCCCAAAGAAAAAAATAAGGAAATGAGAAAATTCCCAAATGCCAATAGACATACAAAGTACTTGTTCTATAAACATAGAAAAAAGAAAAACTCTAGAAGCCTGAATTCTCATAAGAAAATCTTTTGTCTTATTGAGTCATATTGAGGGGCTAATAAAAGGTGACTTGGAATATCAGAGGATTGGAAATCTACAGAGAAAAGAAATGAGTCTTGTCCTTTTGGGTTAACTGTAAATCTTTTAACCACCATGGCCCCATGGTTTCACTTTTGTTATTATTGTTGTTTTAAAATATAGATATTAAGTCGTCTCAGCACCACTAGTTGAAAATTATCATTATTCATCTAATTTCCCTTGCATCTTTGTCAAAACTCAATTCATCATCCCTATGAATTTATTTCTATACTCTCTATATGTTCATTGATCTCTGTGTATATCCATCTGCCAATATCATACTGTTATGCTTAATACATAAAGAAGACAGAGCGCCAAAGAATTGATGGCTTCAAACTGTGGTGATGGAGAAGACTCCTGAGAGTCCCTGGGACAGCAAGGAGATCAAACCAGTCAATTTTAAGAGCTACTCAAAAGGGACTGATGCTGAAGCTTAAACTCCAGTATTTTGGTCATCTGATGCACACAGCTGACTCACTGGAAAAGTCCCTGATGCTGTGAAAGATTGAGGGCAGAAGAAGAAAAAGGTGTCAGAGGATGAGATGGCTGGATGGCATCACTGAAGCAATGGACACGAACTTGGGCAAACTTTGGGAGATGGTGAGGGAGGGAGGCCTGGCATACTGCAGTCCACGGGGTCACAAAGAGTTGGACATGACTGGGTGACTGAACAATAACAATGCTTAATAAAATTTTTAGTAAGCCTTAAAAACAGGTAGTATGAGCCATCCAACTTTGTTCTTTTTCCATATTGCTTTGACTACTCTAGATTCTTGGGATTTTCATATAAATTTTAGAATCAACTTAATTTCAAAAAATTCTATTGAGATTTTGATTGGGATTGTAGTGAATCTATAGAGTAGTTGAAAAGATGGACTGAAATCTTAACAATATTCAATATTTCAATCCAAGAATAGTGTTTTATCTCTCCTTTCATTTAAATCTTTGGTTTCTTTCATCAGTGTGTTGTCCTTAGCATACAGATCTTGCAAATTTTGTAGGTTCATACCTAAGTATTCCATGGTTTTGGTGCTATTTTTAATTATATTGCTTTGAAAGTTTTGAAGTTTGAGGTTAATTAAATGGAGAGTGGATAATCTTTTCAACAAATGACACTGTAATATTTGGACCTTTGTGCATCAAAAAAAAAAAAAAAAAATATATATATATATATATGAACCTCAACCTATTCACTGTAATCCACATCTTGAATGTCAACCCTGCCTTAGACAATTATCTGTCAATGGATTATAGGTCCAATGTAAAATTTAAAACTTTACAACTTTTGTAAGAAGATACTGGTGAGAAATTTTGTGCCCTTTCATTTTGCAAAGATTTTTTAGAGATGATACCAGAAACATAATCACTAAAAGAAAAAGTTCGATAAATTAGACTTTACCAAAATTATAAACTTTTGCTCTTTAGAAAATGCTATCAAGAGAATGAAAAGTCAAGTCACAAAATAACATAAAATATTTTCAAAACACACAACTGATAAAGTACTAGTATCCAGAATATATAAATAACTCTCCCAGAGCTCAGGCAGCCAAACAGCTCAATGAAAAAATTGGGCAAAAGACTTGTACTGACACATCACCAAAGGTCTATGAGTGATAGTCAAGAGCATGAAAAGATGATCAACATCATTAATCACTTGCAAGCATGCTCAATCGATTCAGCCGTCCAGTCTCCTTTGTCCCTGAGATTCTCCAGGCAAGAATACTGGAGTGGGTTGCCATTTCCTTCTCCAGGGGACCTTCCCAACCCAGGGACTGAACCTGGGTTCTCTTCCATCTCCTGCATTGGCAGATATAGGTTCTTTACCACTAGTGCCACCTGGGAAGCCCTATTAATTACTAGTGAAATTAAAATTAAAACTACATGAGATATCACTACATTCCCATGAAAATAGTTAAAATAAAAATCCCTGACAATACCAAGGATTGGTATAGATATGGAGCAACTGGAACTTTTATACATTGCTGGAGAGAATGCAAAAAGGTATAGCAATGTTGCAAAACAATTTGATGGTTAAGTGTTAAATGCGTACTTACAATATAATCCAGCAATTTCATTCCTAAGTATTTACTCAAGTGAAATGAAAACCTATATCCACACAAATGTTTGTAGACTCTTTATTCATAATCATCCAAAACTGTAAACAACACAAACATCCTTCACCAGAGTAATGGATAAATAGCTGTGGTACATAAGTACTATGGATAACTACTCAATAACAAAAATGAATGAGCTATTCATACATGCAGCAGCACTGATGAATCTCAAATGCATTAGGCTAAGTGAGTATGGGATTCCCTGGTATCTCAGCTGGTAAAGAATCCGCCTGCAATGCAGGAGACCTGAGTTTGATCCCTAGGTTGGGAAGATCGCCTGGAGAAGGGAATGGCTAACCCACTCCAGTATTCTGGCCTGGAGAATTCCATGGACAGAAGAGCCTGGCAGGCAAGTGAGTGAAGTCAGATTCAAAGGCTATATAGTCTATAATTTTATTTGCCCAGCATTCAAAGCTATATGGTTCAAAAATAGGTGAGAACAGGCAGATGGGCATCTAACTAAATAATACATGAAGGACTTTTGGAGGAGATGTGACTTTTCAATATCTTCATTGTGATACTCACATTAGAAAGGGTGAGTTTTAACTGTACATAAGTTATACCTTAATTTAAAAATCATTAGTCTGGAGAAATCTTCCCAACTGACTCAGAAATTTGATTCTATTATTGATTCTAATTCTTTACATTGAAAACAGTCAGTTGGAAATTGCAAAATATTGGAGATTTTTGTGAGAAAGAGAAGATGAAGTCCTGTCTGTACTAACCATACAGAGATACAGAATGATGTGTTTATAATTCAAACAAGAAAATAAAGCATGTAAAACCATGTGGTATATTTCATGTTTGTGGATGAATTAACATTTTTAAATGTCCACATCCAAGGTGATCTGCAAATTCAATGCAATCCCTATCAAAATTTCAATGGCATTTTTGACAGAAATAGAAAAAACAATCATAAAATTTATATGGAATCACAAAGGACCCACAAATAGCAAAAGCAATCTTAAGAAACTGGGGATATCACAGTTTCTGATTTCAGACTATATTTCAAGGCTATAGTAATCAAAGCAGTAGGGTATTGGTATGGAAACAGACACAAAGGTTGATGGAAGAGAATAGAAATCCTAGGGCAAAATCTATGCATATATGGTTAATTGACTTTCCATAAAGGAGCCAAGAATATACAATGGAAAGGTGATACTTTCAATAACTGGTACTGGAAAAGCTATATGTGTGCTTGTGCTTAGTTGCTCAGTCATGTCCTACTCTTTGAGATCTCATGGACTACAGCCTGCCAAGCTCCTCTGTCTATGGTGATTCTCTAGGCAAGAATACTGGAGTCCATTGCCATGCCCAACCCAGGGATTGAACCCAGGCCTCCTGCATTGTAGGTGGATTCTTTACCAGCTGAGCTGCAAAGGAAGCCCAAGAATACAGGAGAAGGTAGCCTATCCCTTTTCCGGGGGAACTTTTCGACCCAAGAATCAACCGGAGTCTCCAGCATTGCAGGCGGATTCTTCACCAGCTAAGCTACCAGGGAAGTCATATGCGAAAGAATAAAACTAGATCCCTATCTTACACTGTACACAAATATCAACTCAAAATGAATTAAAGACTTGAATGTAAGACTAGAAACTAAAACTCAGAAGAAAACAGGGTGTAAGCTCCTTCAAATTGGTCTTGATAATTATTTTTTTTAATTTGACACCAAAAGCAAAAGCAAAAATAAACAAATGGGACTATATAGCAAATTAAATGGAGAAGGCACTGACAACCCACTCCAGTACTCTTGCCTGGAAAATCCCATGGGCGGAGGAGCCTGGTAGGCTGCAGTCCATGAGGTCGCTAAGAGTCGGACACGACTGAGCAACTTCATTTTCACTTTTCACTTTAATGCATTAGAGAAGGAAATGGCAACCCACTCCAGTGTTCTTGCCTGGAGAATCCCAGGGACGGAGAAACCTAGTGGGCTGCCGTCTATGGGGTCGCACAGAGTCGGACACGACTGAAGCGACTTAGCAGCAGCAGCAGCAAATTAAAAGCTTTTGCACANACTTTTCACTTTAATGCATTAGAGAAGGAAATGGCAACCCACTCCAGTGTTCTTGCCTGGAGAATCCCAGGGACGGAGAAATCTAGTGGGCTGCCGTCTATGGGGTCGCACAGAGTCGGACACGACTGAAGCGACTTAGCAGCAGCAGCAGCAAATTAAAAGCTTTTGCACAGCAAAATTATATTAAAGACCTTTTGTGAAATATGCTACAGCAAATTGCATTCTATAGAACTCTTGCCTCTTGAGATTTAAATCCAGCTCAAATGGAACATTTCCCTTTAAATCAGGAAAATCTTTTTAATTGAGCCTTTCTGTATTCAGTTTGCAGCACTGTTTATCATATGGTTTATAAACTAAAAAAATAATACATTAAATGAAAGTATTAACAGACTGTTGGCATTTGTAGAGCTTCTGTGATGTAGAAGAGATGCTGAGAATAACTTCTTACTTTTCACTCAACTGATATATGATCAGCTTATGTAGAATGCAAGCTTAACAGGCAGTGAGGGCTGAGGACTTGGCCAACACTAACCAAATTAATTCAATGTTTGCAAGTGTTATCAAGTAACTCTAATCTACTCTCTTCATTGAATTCTGGGAAATTATAAAACCCAATCTGTTACTTGGGCTCTCCAATGCCCTTAGATAAAGTTCAAAATCCTTAACAGGATTTCCAAGGTCTACCTTATGCTCCTGACTCTCATACTGCAGTCACTCCAGGCTTACTTATTTTTCCAGTTCTCCAAACTCAACTCTCCCACTCCCAATGCTACATATTAGTATATGGACAGTAAACCATCCTTGTAAACTGGCATTACTAATACATGCAATTTCAAGTACTTGGCTGCATTGGATCTAAGTTGCATGTTAAAAAAATCAATGTATGGCATCGTATATATGAGGGTGTCTATAAATTTCCCAGCGATAGTTTGGGAATATTAGAACTATGATTGCTGCTTCCTTCCCGTGTGCCGAATGGCGTGCCTGTTGAGACAGCTGCTTCCCTAAGATAAACACAGAGGAGGGGGCTTTGGCATAGAGCTATCAAGCTTTGCCTCCTTGAGAGCTTCAGTAATGGTTTTGCCCTGAGCAATTTTCCATGGGATTAGTGGGGTTTGAAATCTGTGATGTTTTCTGAGGACACACTGGAGTAAAAACACACAAAAATATGATTCTTAGGGATATATTCATTGAGAGCTTGGCATTTGCCCTGTAAAACTAGAAAGTATATTTGAAACCTGAGACTATACTGTGCTAATAGAGGCATATTGAACACATTTGTGTATTTCTTTAAAAGGAGGATAATGGCACTGTTTATTATTCTTTGTTTGACTCACATTTTAAGGTAACTTCATTTGCTCTCTATTTTTCTTTGAGTCGATAATTGGACACAGCAATTCTTCTGTAGCTAAGGCTTCCTCTATCAATAGGCAACTATGTCTGAACGTTATTCACTTTCAAACCAAAAAAGGGCATCATGCACTGAGAGCAAAATTTGGCTAAGAAGTTGGCACATCACTACCATCAAAGACATTCTCTATGTGAATCACAAGGGGAAAAGTCAATGAAATAGCAAAGAGCACATAGTCATGAGGAAAATATCTTATTGAGTTGGAATGAGATATCATTTCTTAATGAACTGGATATTTTAAAATTTAAGGTTGCAAAAAGTCACTTAATAAGTCATCTAATAAGGTTGCAATAAGTCACTTAGGATCCACTTACTTCATTAGCTGGATCCTAAAATATTTTTAGGAAGGAAAAAATCACTGTTAAAAAAGAGAAATGACTTTTAAAAGCTTTTATAGCCTTTAAAATGCCTCTGTTCCACATAGATTTTGCATATCTGAGCTATGGTGCACAATCAAAGAAATGATGAGTAATATTTGCAACCATGATCTTTGGCAGGTTCATCACTTTGTTCTAAGGAACTAGAGAATTGATTAAAAAATAAACCAGATGGCCAAATTATCCAGCCATTTTTATTATTCCAATGGAAGATGCACTTTTATGATTCAACCCCTTCAATGACCACATTGGGTTATCTGTATGAGTTATGATTAATGATTATACTGCATTGGTCATAAATTGGTAAAGATGTTATTTATGTACTAAACATGACAAATACAAGATTAATCTTTTCCTCAAATCACCATCACTCACAAAGGAAGGAATCATATTATGTCCACATACCTTCAGCACTTCTAGAATGAGGGTAATGACGATTGTATTTTTTTTTTTTTAAGTACTGTTTAAGAAAGATACATTAGCTTAAAATGATCTCAGTAAAATTTAATATTGAATGCATAGAGAGGGTATTTGACGGAATTTCCTAAAAGACAAGGTGAACTTAGCAAAAGTTCACAGTGCTTACATAAGCATGTTTTTAAAAATTCATTACTTTTTAGCAGGATAGAATTACATGGTACAGATTCAAACTGTTGTCCTCCAAACACCCAGTTCTCTTCCCGGGAGACAACTGATGTCACCATAAACATACCCTTTCAGAGATCTCTTTAAAAAGCAATATAGTGCAGGGTCATGTCATATTCATGGGAAGAATGGAAAAATCAGATTTTTTAATATTCTGAAAATGGGTTGTTTGGGAGCTTAACATCTCTGCAGTATGCTATAAAGATTCCGAAAGTGCCTCATCACAAGTATCTCAGATGGAAGTGAAAAAAGCATGCCAGGGACAGCTGTGCTGAAGGACATGAACTCCTCCCACTGCACAGGAAGGTAGTCCCAGGTCTTGAAATTTATAAATTGTGCATACTGAAATCATTCATTCATTTCCTCACTAATATATATTGAAAGCCTCCTTTGTAGATACTGCAACAAATATTAAAGATAAAATGAACAAAAAAGATGTAGTGCCTGTCCTCATGAAGCTTACATTTTATAGGACTTGGCTAAAATAAATAAGAAATTTAAAGTATGGTAAGAAGCCATGAAAATGGATAAAATTATTAAAATTCATAAAGATTGCAAAATAACTCCTTAATACAACAGTATCACTGTTTTTAAACCTAGTAAGTATTCTTTGGAATACTTTTTTTTTGATGTAACTGCTTTCAGCTCTGTTAAGGCTTTTATTTATTTTAATTGGAGGACAATTACTTTACAATATTGTGATGGTTTTTGCCTACATCAACATGAATCAGCCTCATTTTGATGAAAGAGGCCTTCAAGCATGCTTCCAACCAAGCTGGGGGTTTTCACCAAGTCATTTAGAGCTATTCAAATATAAAGCATTATTATTATCTCAGTTTAAATTCCCTCTCCTCTGTATTTCCATAGCTATCTATAAATTCTCCACTATAGCCTTTATGACATTATGTGATTATTTAGGTCCACCTGTCTTTCTTCTCCTATATGATGGGCTCTTTGAGGACAAAATGATGTTTTATTCCTCTTAGCATGTCTAGCTCTTATCATAGAAACATACCTGTCATATAATAGACACTGAATGAATATGGACTGAAAAAAGGAATAAATGAATAGTGATCCTAAAAGTTGCAATGTGGGTTTTGTCAGCTTGCCTATTCACAAAGGATGCCTTTTTGCTATGTAATCAAATTGCTTCTGGCCTCATCCTTCTTGGAACAGGCGATCCAAAGGGAATGCCTCTTTATCTCATGACTAATGAGCCATCCAGTCTCCATTCCTTGCTATGACTTTTTAAGTATACATTTGCAGGGATTTCAAAAACCATTTGGAAATGTAATTATCATGTTTTCCACCTACATAAATACATAAGGGATGGATTTATTTATGTGCTAAGGTATATAATACGTGTCCTGTTTTTTTTTTCTTTCCCCAAGAATTTTCCCTTTTTCAGCAGACATTTCTAGGGCAAAGAAGGTTATGCTATATTTTCAGTCAGCGTCCATCAAAGGGAACCTGGAGAAAATGTGCATATACCCAAGAGCACCTTTCTTACAAGCCTTGGGTAATGACTCACTGTTGTTTACAAGAGGATTTTGCCTCATGTGAAGCAGGTGTTGAAACATTTGGACAGCTCTGTAAAAATTTTAGTCAAACGTGGTGAGTGTTAATCATCAACCTGCATGTTTTTTAAAAGTGCTGTTGGTCCTCCGAGCCACCTTCAACTTGCAGAGCAAACTTTTCTTCTGTTTCCTTCGACCTATTGTCCCCCATGTCTTGTAGCCTTCACTCATACCTCACTCCACCAAGGGCTCTCACCACCCCTACTCCAGTTTACCACCGTCCCTCCTCTTTAGCATTCGTCCAGCTCCTAAAATTTCCCGACAGATTCCATCACTAAGTGAAATTGAAGTGGCAGTTTCCCTTGGTCTGTCTTTGTCTGAACACACTGCCTCCAGTGCTTTTCTCTATACCAACCACACTGGATTACTGCAGTGCGTAAGCAGGGATGGAAAAGATACTCTAAAAAAGAAAGTTTATTACTGTGAAATTCCTCTGGGCCTACCCCAGCCTAAATCCCTGAAGTATGTAACTAGAGGAATTTTATTAAAGGAAGGAAAATACTGATATTGGTTCACAGTGTTGCCCAGAAGCTTAAAACTTTTCCTACTTCCTACATTAATTACTTTACTCTTTTAAAAAATTTATATGATACTACCCTAGCTCAACACAAGTTACTTTTTGTGGATTAAAGGATGATGTTGATTAAAAAGGAAGATGGGGAAATTACCAAATCCTTCTACTTCAGAACGTGATAAAAAATCCCTAAATCCTTTACATTGTGCTCTGTCAAGTCTTCCAAAAGTAGTTGAAAAATCAAGAACTGATGGCTCAACAGGAGATACTTCTGTCAATTCTGATGCTGTTAAATCACCTCAAGAAAAGAACACAGTGGCAATCTCCCTGGTCCATCCACATTCCAGACCCAGCATGATATAAACCTCATGACCTCAGTAAATGTGTCAGAAACTCATTCTAATCTAGCTCCATCTTCACGAGCAGAGACTAAACCTTCATAGTAAATAAAAGGAAAGCAAAGGACCAGAAAGAGCATCAACTAGAATTCATTGTTTTTCTGGTTATTCAACTTAACTGCAAAAATACACTGAAGGCAAATCATGAGATATTTACTCCAGGCCTCAGTACCCCTTGGACTTCGTTGTTTCATGTTGGGATAACAAAGTTTCATAGGCCGATCTCCTCCCCAAATCTATTTTTTGTTAGTCTTCTGCCTGGCTATTTCCTTGAGGATTATGTGGTTGACTTTTCGACTACTAAGGCTCAGTTCCCTCACTGGTCCTTCCTATGAGAGATCTCGTCTTGTATAAATAGCCTCCTCCCCTGAATGAAAATTGCTGAAGTGATCCAAGTCAGTCCTAGGACTCCTTCTTTCCCTAGGTAGTCACATCTGGTCTCACAGATTTGAATAACATCCGTTAAGTTTACAACTCCCAAATTTACACTTCTTGTCCAAACTCTCCCCTGTGCTCCAGACTCAGAGAGCCAAATGTCTACTCAGCATCTCTTCTTAGACGTCTAGTAGGCATTCTACACTTAACCTATCCAAGGCCAAATTCTTGATGTCCTCCCTAAAATCTCCCCTCTCAGTTTTCCCCATCTCGATTAATGGCATCTCTACATTTCCACTTGCTCAAGTCACAAATCTAGCAATCCTCTTTGACTTTTTCTGTCTATCACATGGTTTCTATTCCAACCATCAGCAAATCCTATTAGCTCAAGCTTCACAGTATGTCTGGACCAGATTCCCTCATCCCCACTGCTTACCCTCTGAGAACCATCCTCACTATTGAGAGAGCTGTTAACAACCCTGCAATATACAGTTCTGTCTTTGCCAGATAGTTGTTTGCATTTGTGAAATTTAAGTCTTTGAAAATGAAAGTGAAATTCTGCTAGGTCATTTAAATCAACTCTGCTGTTGAGAACTTCAAAAGTTAGATAGAATATGTATTTTTAAGTTTTTAAAAAATCAAGGAGCTACAAACAAAGCAATGAATTATAAAGGCAAAACCTGCAGAAAGTGAGAACCCAGAGAGACCGACCCAGTATTCAAAGCTGATTCAGCCAGTGGGGAATTTGTTACTTTAAAGAAAAAAAACTGTGGAATTGAGCTGCAGTTTTGATAGCCTCATGGGACCAGATTGACTGAAAAGTAAAATTATAAAATGATATAACTGTGTAAAGAGAAAATCCCACCCAAATCTGTAAACATATATTTGGAATTAATAAAAACCCAATTTATTCATATATATAAGTAAGAAACAATGAATGAAACAAAAATACTTTTGCAGTAACATCAAAAATATTCAGGAGCTGTGAATGAATAAACAACAAAAAGTATTAAGACATCCATGGAGATAGTTACAAAAGTTTTTTTTGAAAGTCATGAAAGTAGACTTAAATAAATAGATATGCCATGAATTAGAACTCAATATTATATAGATATCAATTTCCTTCAAATTTATCTAGAAAGAAAATGATAGTTTTCTGAAGCTTGTAAGCTGACTTCAACTTTAAAGATGATTTTTCAATTTTCAAGATAATTCATATAAACTAAGAATAACAAAAACAATAAAAGAAACAAAAATAATAAAAGAAAATAATGTGAAGATGTGTTCTAACAGAGATTAAGAATTCTCACAAATATATTATAATTAACACAGTGCAATTTTTGTCCCAGGGATATATAAATTGACATATGAATGCAAAGTGAAGAACCTCCAAATAGACAAATCCATGTTTAGGCACTTGATATCAGACATGAGTGTCTTGGCAAATCACTGAAAAAAAGATGATGTCTTGGGTCATGTTTCCTAGAAGCAGATAATGAGACAAGGATTTGCGTGAAAAAAGAATGTGCATGATGCCAAAGGGGAACGCTGGAGTGTAAGTTAGGGCTCAGCATCGTCTCCCAAAGGCAAGGAGCTGGGCTTACATACTCTGACATACTCAGTCACAGGTCAAGAGCCACCTGGTGTGTATGCGTGTTACTCGATCAGTTCTGTCTGACTCTTTGTGACCCCAAAGACTGTAGCCCAGGCTGCCAGGCTCCTCTGTCCATGGGATTTCCCAGGCCAAGAATACTGGAGTTGGTTGCCATTTCCCTCTCCAGGGGATCTTCCTAACCCTGGTATGAAACCTGGATCTCCTGCGTTGCAGGTAGATTCTTTACTGTCTGAACCACTAGGGAAGCCCAAGAGCCACTTTGGGGCCTTGTAAATCCTAAGTATTTCTAAGGCTTTCCAAATGTATGATCTCCATTAATCCAAGGACAGTTTTCTATAAAAGAGCTGCAGAGTTACCTTTTGGAAGTAAAAGCATACCTGTCCAAAAAAAATGTTTTTAATCAGTACAAAGTGATTTGAATGAAATAGTAACATTGTTTGATATAGAGAGACTTCAATAAATGATCTAAGGCAGCTGAATGTTGATAATATAAAGCTAAAATAAGACATAAAATACACAGATAAAAATGAACTTCCATAGGATAAGACAAAGAAAGTCAAAACTGGAAAGCTCTTATAATATACTACAGTATAAGAGAATATCTTCATTATTTTAGAGTAGGGAACGGATTCCTAAAGTAAGATGTTAAAAACATTAACCATAAAGGTAAAAATTAATAAATTTGACTACATCAGAATGAAAAAATTTCTGTACACCAAAAGGCATTACTGAAAGCGTAAAAAAACGGGACTTCCCTGGTAGAACAGTGGATAAGAATCTGCCTGCCAATGCAGGGTTCGATCTCTGGGTTGGGAAGATCCCCTGGAGAAGGAAATGGCAACCCACTCCAATATGCTTGCCTGGGAAATCCCATGGACAGAGAAGCCTAGTGGATGGGCAACAGTCTGTGGGGTCCTAAGAGAATCAGACGCGATTTAACAACTAAATAACAGCAATAGTTGATTTACAATGTTCTTTTTGTTTCTGCTATACAACAAAGTGAATCACTTATACATATAAATACATTATTTATATGTCATTACAGAATACTGAGTAGAGTTCCCTGTGCTATACAGTAGGTTCTTATTAGTTATCTATTTTATATATGAGTAGTGTGTGTATGTATTGGAGAAGGAAACGGCAACCCACTCCAGTGTTCTTGCCTGAGAATCCCAGGGACGGAGAGCCTGGTAGGCTGCCGTCTATGGGGTCGCACAGAGTCTGACACGACTGAAGCAACTTAGCAGCAGCAGTGTGTGTATGTAATATTACTCAGTCATAAAAAATGAATGAAATAATGCCATTTGCAGCAAATATGGAAGGATCTAGAGACTGTCATGCTAAGTGAAGTAAGTCAGATAAAGACAAATATTATATGATATAATTTATATGTGGAATCTAAGAAAAAGTGCCACAAATGCACTTATTTACAAAACAGAAATAGATTCACAGATGTAAAACAAATGCATGGTTACCAGGGGACAGAGGCAGGGGAGGGATAAACTGGGAGACTTGAAAACTCTACTCAGTTTTGAGGTAATAGTCAAGTTTGTGTTTTGAAGTTTGTTTATCACCATCATCATCACCACCATCATTATCTCTCACCAGAAAATATGCTCTGGTGAATAACAGTAATAACAAATCAGGAGTAAAACTTAACTGCCACATAACACCTTTGGGCTATCCTTTCCATAGGGAAACTTCATTAGTAAAAATTATCCACATGTTACTTCTTGACAATAGATCAATTTTATAACTTTTCAGTAAGTTGATACAGATGTTATTTATTTTCTATTTCTTAACTCCTAAATCTGAAGGAAATTTGCTCAATTTCTGCATTACTTAGCAGAATACAGGTGGGTATATTAAAAAAGAACTTTCAGTGTAAATTAGTTATTACTCCCAAATAATGCATTTGCTCAGAGGACAAGCAATAAAATTTACAATAGGAGACAGCTAGTGATCATTGGCAACAAGTTCTTTGACTGCTTGTTTGGCTTTATAGGAGGTTTGGCTTTCACATGGTCAGCATATAAACTGTGTTATGGAAAATCCCATGGACGGAGGAGCCTGGTAGGCTGCAGCCAGACATAACTGAGCGACTTCACTTTCACTTTTCACTTTCATGCATTGGAGAAGGAAATGGCAACCCACTCCAGTGTTCTTGCCTGGAGAATCCCAGGGATGGGGGAGCCTGGTGGGCTGCCGTCTATGGGGTCGCACAGAGTCAGACACAACTGAAGCGACTTGGCAGCAGCAGCAGTCACAAGTGGCCAGAGGCAAGTAATTGAATCTGTTTACATTTGTATGGCTACAAGTGGCCATTCATCAAGCTAATAATTTGATGCCTAATTTTATAATTAGTCTAGAAAAAGAACACATACACACTCATACCCACCACTGATGAACACTGTTTACTTCTCATCCTGTGGGAAATATGTAAAACTCATGGGTGGCTCCTAATTTTGAAAAATAAAAAATAAAAAATAAATAAAGTAACCTTCCCCCCCCGCCCCCAAAAAAAGAACTACTTACAAGAATATATCATGGAAAATTCTCCCTTTTATCGTTCTCATGCCAGAACAACAGTGAGCCAGAACTCTTACACATTTGAAGTACTAGCCAATAGTTTACTGGTCATCCAAGTAAGTGCCTTAGGCATCTCAGTCTCCAAGGGTTTCTTCACTCATTTTCTCCATCTTAATTGTTTCTCACCCTTCCCTGACGATAGTTCCAAATCCTAGGAATCCCTCAATGCTAAAGTCAAATGATTGCTAATCTGTGAAGACCTCTCTTGTCCTACCATTTGAAAATAAACTCATTCTCTTCATTTCCATAGTGCTTTGCTTAATTCTCATAGAACATCCATCACTTTTTACCCTGTATCTATCCCAGGTGGCACTAGTGGTAAAGAATCTGCCTGCCAATGCAGGAGACATTAAGAGATGTGGGTTTGATCCTTGCGTTAGGAAGATCCCCTGGAAGCAGAAATGGCAACCTGCTCCAGTATTCTTGTCTGGAAAAGTCTATAGACAGAGGAGCCTGATGGGCTACTGTGCATGGGGTCGCAAAGAGTTGCACATGACTGACTGAGCATATGCACTTTTATCTTATAAGGCAACCACTATGTCTTTTTCATTCATGATTCTCAAGGTGCCTTGTATGTAGTAAGTGTTCAAGAGTATTTGTTGAGTGAATGACTAAATCATAGCCAATGGAGTTTTTTATGGGGCTTCCCAGGTGGGCTAGTGGTAAAACACCTGCCTGCCAAGGTAGAAGACATAAGAGAAGGAGTTCAAACTGGGTCAGGAAGATTCCCTGGAGGAGGGCATAACAACCCACTCCAGTATTCTTGCCTGGAGAACCCTCCATGGACACAGGAGCCTGACATTATTATAGAAACACTTAAAGTTAAAATATAGGCTATTAGAGATATAATCTTTAGAGTTTTATGCTTAACTTAAAAAAAGACTTTCTTCAGAGAACTTTTAGTTATAGCAAAATTGAGGGGAAGGTACAGAGATTTCTCATATACTCCCTTCTTTTCATGGCTTGATAGCTCATTTCTTTTTAGCACTGAATAATACTTCATTATCTGGATGTACCACAATTTATCTGTCCATTTACTTACTAACGGGCATCTTCTTTTTTTCCAAGTTTTGGCAAATATGAATAAAGCTGCTATAAACATCAGTGTGCAGGTTTCTGTGTGAACATAAATTTTCACCTCTTTTGGGTAAATACCAAGGAGCACAAAATAAAATGCTTAGATTTGTAAGAAACTCAAGTTGTCTTCTCAACTGTCTGAACTATTTTGTATTTCCCCTAGCATTGAAAGTTCCTGTTGCTTCACATTCTAGTCAACATTTGATGTTGTTAGTGTTATAGATATTGACCACTCTATAAGGCGCATTGCACTGGGGCATCTTATTGTTGTTTTAATTTTTACTTTCCTGATAACACCTGATATGGGGCTTGTCCTTATCTTTTTCTCTTCTCACTTAGAGAAGACAAGAAGGAAGAAGCTAATATCCATTGAGGGTCTGGCTTGTGTCCATTACTCTGATGAGTGCCTTACATATATTATATCAATAATTCTCAAATTAACATGCCTTTAGAGTTGGTGCTAAAAGAGATTACATATTTGCTCAAACTCACAAGTAAAAAAGTAGGAAATCACTATTAAATCTAGTTTTCTTAAATTCCAAATACTGATGATCTTTTTTTTTTTTTTGATGATCTTTTTTTAGTCAAGTACATTTGGTTGCTATTAACAGAGACCCCCTCATATTTATTGGAGTAAGAAGTGTTTACTGTAAAAACGACTTTGAAATGATTAGAAAGATCCACTTTATGAAAGTCTAACATCTAAAGCATGAGTCATTAGAGAGTCGGGCAAATAGTCACTGAGATTAGACCATGATTCCAGAGCCATGTTCATAGAAACTATGCTAAGTTCATTATTTCACATTAATCCTCTGTTGACACAGCCTAGTCAAATTTATCCCTGTTTCTGTCTTGCCGTCCAATGGTTTTCTCTACTTAATCAGCTTCTTCTCCCTGTAACTTTGGCTCCCACGTTGCTTTGGCTTACCATCCATGGCGTTGTAATTCTTATCTCATGACATCTCCATTTGAACTTTCTCTTCCAATGGGAAAACACAATTCGGATTTCTTATTATCAAATTCAAATTCCATAGAGAGAATTTGATAAAAATGGTTCTTTTGAACTAGGCTATGAAAATTAGATAATAGATATGATCATAAATTGGCCACTCTAGGATATATCTTCCTTCAGAGTATCATCAACAGGGTCAGAAGCTGTGGGTGGTGGTGGTGTAGGTGAGAGCAGGCTGTACATAGTAATTATCCCCAGTCTAAAGATACCAAATAAAGATATCCAGTTCAGACTTGTTTCTGAGCACCAGATCTCATTTTTCTATGACTTATTAGAACTTTACTCCTGCATGTTTCAGAGATACTTCCATAGCAGTACGTTAAGGTTGAATTCATTATGGTGTTACCAAAAAAACCTACTCTACCCTTTGTTCTCTAGAACACCACCAGGCTCTATGACAGTATTTATTTTTCAGACCCTATTACTTTCTAATGAAAATGTCACTGTTGGTGTTCAAAAGGTTCTAGCACAAATACTCAGAGAGAATTTGTTGCTAGATATTTTTAAATTATACAATCAATATAGCAGATAAAATAAGTGGTACTTCTACAATTATATATTTTGATTAAATAGAAATGCCACATTAATTGCTTACATAATTCTAAGTGAAAAAGAATATAAAACTATCTTGAAATAAATTCTGTTCAAGGACTTTTTATTGTTGTTGGAAGCTGCATATCAGCTTGTTACCTTTCTTGAAAATTAAATTTAAATGAGGGCACAGTTGTAATGAAAGAGGTAAATGTTCACCACTCAAACTTTTGTGTAAAATTATAGCTGTGAAAACTATTTACATTGAGAATTAGTCATTGACACTTGCAGTTTTTCAGCTAAATGCAATCTTGAAGATTTGCAAGTTAGCCTATAAGAACAAGAACTTGCAAAGAAACCTTGAATACTTAATTTTTGAAAACAACCATTCTGCAACTGAGGGTAAAAGTTGTGTCCATGTTCCTATTTGGGAAGCGGATTTATTTTTATCCAGTACACTCTGGAATGGATGTGTACCTTGAATAATGCCCAACATGCTCAATGGAGAAAATCCAGCATGCTTATTTTATCCAAGGTCAGTATTTGCTATGTAGAGTTTAGATTTTCATCACTATTTTTTGAAGTTTTTGATAGTGACTATGGCTTGTACAGGACTTTGAGAAAGTTAAAAATGTAATAGTTTTCTTAAGCATTAGTCCGTGTCGACCTGGGTCACATAAAATCACAATCTAAAAATACTGAAACAGAAAAGTTATCACTAAGAATTGAGACTGATTTTGAAACCAGACAAAAATGGCAACATCATTCACAGTGAGCATTCAGTAGAGATAGTGTGAGGATAAAGTGAGTGAAAGTTGCTCAGTCATCTCTGACTCTTTGCGACTTCATGGACCATAGACTGCCAGGCTCCTTTGTCCATGGAATCCTCCAGGCCAGAATACTGGAGGGGGTAGCCATTACCTTCTCCAGGGAATCTTTCCAACCCAGGGATCAAACCTAGGTCTCTCACATTATAGGTGGATTTTTTACTGTCTGAGCCACCAAATGTGAGGCTCGGTAGTCATCAAATCCTGGGTATGTTTCTTTCCCTTCTTTCTTTTTCTTTGCCACATCAAGTGGCTTGTGGGATCTTAGTTCCCTGACTGGGGATTGAACCCAGGTCCTTATCAGAGGCTACATGGTTTGATGATGTGATCACTCTGACAGCAATGAAATGTATGCTTTTATATACTTGTGTCTTCCAGAGGTTTCTAAATTAATTACTTCAAAGTATAAATAAGTATATTTTCAGAGCTTACAACTCAGTTTTTCCTCCTTATTTCTACTATGTTTTTATGATGCTTCTTTGGTTTTACTTGCTATAAACTTTGTAACCCCTGGCTCAGATGGTAAAGCATCTGCCTACAATGCAGGAGACCCGGGTTTGATCCCTGGGTTGGGAAGATCCTCTGGAGAAGGAAATGGCAACCCGCTCCAGTACTCTTGCGTGATAGGCTACAGTCCATGGGGTCACAAAGAGTTGGACACGACTGAGTGAGTTCCCTTTATCATCCAAGAGATCACTGTTTTGAAATCCTCAAGTATTCCTCATACATAGAAATATATCAAGAATAAGTAAATTTTGTTATCTTGGTTGGTAATAATGCTTCTGAATTGATTGTAAAGCTTTTTTGAATTTAGGTATCTTATAAATGTCATTTTACAATTTCATAGTATTTTTAAATTAAAGATATCATTTGATAAATATATATTTAGTAAAATAAAATTTTATATTTTCATATAAAATATAATATGGTTGTACCATCTATTCACAAGATATTGAAAAAGATAAAACTGACGTATCATAAAGTTCTCTTGACTCATAGATGGGAGGAATCTTTGAATGAAATTATAAATAATAAATAAAATATGATGAAAGCCATCTTCATAGACATTAATAATTTATTTTGTGTCATGCAACAGAACACTTTTGGGATTGCATTATGCTGCCAGTTAAGCTACAGCATCATTTTAAGTTAAAAATATGGGCAAGGGAGATTTGATAGTTCAAAAATAGACATGATAACCTCATTAAAAGCCAAAAAATAAATACATAACTGTTACAGCTTTTCCAAAGAGGAATGAAAAAATCACTGAGACATTATAAAGGCTAAGATACTATGTTGCATTGGCCAAAGGAGAGCACACAAAAGCTGAGAAACTAACAAATCTTGTAGAGTTCACCTTGCTGGCTGCCTGGGGCACAAAAAATTAGTGAGAGGAAATGCTATTTTCCAACAGGACAACAGCATGTAAGATTAAAGATTTAGTTGCAAACAGGAAGACTAGGTTAATCCATTGTCTGCAGAGTTATACTTTGCTTTAAAAATGGGTGAATCTACTGACCGGATTAAACTTGTGGTTTTGTTCATATTTGATCAATGTTGGCTTCAACTTGTTGAAGATATATATATGGTTGGCAACAGTCACAAATGATGCTGAAATTTTCAGTGTTGAATAATTATTATGGATTCTATAATTTATTAGGAAACAATGTCCTTGATGAAGGTGTGAGATGAGAATTAATTCTTATTTGTAAAACTTAATTCTTATTAATTCTTATTAGTAAAACTATTAATTGTATTCACTGTGACCCTGAGTACACATCTCTTACTGGTCTAGGCTATTCTCACATGTACTCTTTGATCTGCTGTTTCTCAGAAACCCTCCTCTAACAAGCTCTGTGATCAGTGGTTACTTCCTCTCCCTGATTTGAAATTTCCTTATCTTTGAAATGGGAAAGCTAATTTCTGTCTCATGGAATTACGGTGGGGATAAAGTAAGATAGTTATATGACTTCTATTATAATGCATAAGCCATTTAAAACATTATTATTACTTGTTCTTTTTAGATTAGGCAACAGAATCATAATCATTACTTTACTCTTCCCATTCAAATTAGCGTGTGTATATGCTCAGTCATAACTGACTCTTTGTGGCCCCATGGACTGCAGTCCGTCAAAGCTCCTCTGTCCCTGGAATTTTCCAGGCAATCACATTGGATCCACCTATAATTTCATAGTTAAAAACTCTGACATAATCTGGAATTTCATGCTAATTCCATTCATTCTATACTTTAAATTCTAAAAATAAAATTGCTTACAAGATTCCATTCATTCTATACTTTAAATTCTAAAAATAAAATTGCTTACAAGATTGATCAAGAATGTATTTGCTATACCTGTAGATAAACAGGGTGGTGAGCAGATGTCTGGCCCACTGAAATCCTCATCTCTGCTTTATTCTAACTCTGTAATAGTTTTGAAGTAATGTCCATCTGTTTGGGTAGATTTGTGCACTGTCACAATAATATCATTTGGGTAACTTTTTCTTTTTGTTCAAATCTAAGTAAATATTCTGCATAGAGATTCTAACATCAATGCTATAGATTTCTATGCAAGCATACATCTTCTTTCTGCACCTCCCTTATAAATCCATTGATCCCTTTCCAAGTGACCCCTTGGCTACTCACATTTTTTCACACTATTGCATACAATATACTTCCTGACACTTT
>SJYT01038392.1:245275-314570 GCA_006410635.1 Cephalophus harveyi | reverse complement strand
TATTATATTAATTATAGTAGCTCATGTATAAGCCATACCTTTAGAGTAAACAACAGTTATAGTTCAACCAGTAGTTTTTTTGGAGAAATATACATATCATCTATTAAATGGTAGACATTCCCTTTCAAATCATCATGGAAAAAATGAATTATTCAATAAACATACTATTTTGAAATATTCTCAGAAAATATTCTCAGAAAAATATGCTACTCATCACTCCAAATATACTCATATTGTTTTATAACAGCAAAAATACTGGGAAGGACTTAATCTCTATCAATAAAGCACTAATTAAATAATACACACATTTAGGAAGATGTCCAAGAAAACTTAACATATAAAAAAGCAAACTGCAGAACAATAAATACAATGAATTATAGTATGATGATAGACAAAATCTATCATCTTTCTTTTTTATATATGGCAATATGTTTATATGTGGGCTTTCCAGGTGGTGCTAGTGGTAGAGAACCCACCTGTCAATGCAGGAGATATAAGAGATCTGGGTTTGATCCCTCAGTCAGGAAGATCTCCTGGAGGATGGCATGGCAACCCATGCCAGTATTCTTGTCTGGAGAATCTCATGGACAGAGAAGCCTGGTTGGCTACCATCCATAGGGTTGCAAAGAGTTGGAAATGACTGAAGTAAATCAGCATGCCTGCATGCATGTTTATATGTGCAAAAAAATTCACAAGAGATATTTGATGCACAGTATGTTCTGAAACTGGGTGATATCAGGATGCAGATGGGGAAGATCTTATTTTCATTTTTAAGTTCCTTTCCAATGAGCATATATGATTTTGGTATTTGAAAAAATAGATTAACACAGTTGGAAAGAAAGAGGAATGTTTAGGACCTAGAAGTTAGATATCAGTTGAATTCAAGTCAAGGGTACAGATAGGAGTGTCCGAAATGGCTTTCCCACTTCTGATGATGATATATTTGGAAAGGCCTGGAAACAGCATCGAAGTCCAAAACTGTCATCTCCATCAAAATAAGGGAGTGGGTCTGTGCGTTATGGGAAGATAAAAAGGGGAAGTGAACTGAATATTACATTAAGAACAAAAGTAAATATCTTTGTTTAAAACAACAACAATCCTGAGCTATTGAATCTCAGCAGTCAGAACCAGACGAGAACAGGACTAACTGCCCAGATAAGACCTTGCCAAGAGTGAAAGTATCAGCAAGAGGAAATGTATGCAGGCTAAAACTCAATTAATTTCATCAGAGGTATCACTGAAAACAAATTATCATGTCTGATAACACAGAACCCTAGCAAGCCAAAGGACAAAGATAACGCTCCAGTTCAAAGGATTGCAGTTTACTGTGTTTTTAGTAAGCTACATTTTCTCTAAACCTAAGAGGAATAATTAAAGGATGTTTCCTGTGCTGTTTCTGGTATTAATTAAAGTTGTCCAATGGAACCAATGGAACAATAGTAATAGAGCCAGCCAGCTTCAAGTACACTGCTTGTTGCAAATCAACAAATAATCTGCTTTGGGGAAGTAGCTGAATTTTCACTTGTTCATATTTGGAGTTAAAGCAATGCAAATTGTATCATTTTTCTCAATAACTGCCCTTTATCTTTCCTTTGGTGAAATGAAGACATGAGCAGAGTGAAAGTTTGGTGTCTGTAGAAGCACAGACAGACATTGCTCTGGAGGTGGCTGGAGCCTTCCTGCAGTAGCCATTGGCTCGTGCACAGTCTGATTACCATTGTTTGGTCACTCAAATGTGGTTGCTTTTGTTTTTTGATGTATTTAAAAAAAAAAAAAAAATGGAGAGTTGAGGAAACAGCTCAGGAATGAAGGCTGTGGCTCTGTTCTCACTCCCAGCTGTGACTCACATCTCTAATGAGGCTTGCAGCAGCCACTTAACGCTCGTGTCTCAGCGTCTTCATCCATAAAACAGAAGTGGCAGCACCACACTCTAAAAGGCTTTTTGAAATTAGCTAATCAGTAGGAAGAAATCTGGGGAAAAAAAAAAAAAAAACTCTCTCTCTCTCTCTCAATCTCCTACCTCCCTCCCTATCTATCTCCCTATCAATACCTACCTACTTCTCTATCTCCCTAGCCTACTTAGCTAGCAACCTCTGGCAATAGGGTTACTAAATGTAAAACAAATTGTTGCCAAGGAGGAGTTTCTCCAGGGGAGAGCTTTATCAATAGGATACTTCTATTTTTACTTCTCTGAGGGTGGTCCTAAAGGATCTGAAGGCAAACACTGGGTCTAGGTAGTCTCTTCAGGTCTTTTCCAGTTCTTTGACTTCCTAGTGCCAAATCCTGAAAGACTGTCTGGGTTATATTTACTAAAATATATGTACCATTCTAGTCATTAAAAGACAATGTTCAATTACAGTGTTTGTGTGTTTTACAAATTGGGCAAAGCTGATCTATGAAAAAGTTTTAAATTTCAACGATTATCACTCTTGCAAACCTCAGGAAATGTTTTAAAATCATAACTTATGATCATGAATTTCAGCAGTTGGTTTACTTTCTCTCAATTAAAATTCTAAAGAAGCCCAAACATCTTGAGAGAAGAAAAGATACAGAAATTGTTTTCAAATACAGACATACACACAAATAAAGCAATTTAATGAACATATGGATTTTTTCAAATGCTGGAGCTTGCTGCCAATTTTGCAGTTAATATTTCTGAAAGTCAGCATATGCTGATCACCATGTGTTTATAAAACATTCTCAATAGTGAAGACAAAAGATTGGGCTTTGGCACATTTACTGACCACATGAGCAATTATATCAGACTCTTACTTCACCCAAAACCAGGAGATTAAAGTAAGGAAGCCTCTGCTGCAGCTCTATATGATCTGTGTTAATACCTTAGGACTCCTGACGTAATTGCTTTCTGCGTGAACAGCTCACCAACATGAAAACAAACGAAAATAGTCCTTTAAGTATTCAGTAATTGTAAAAATATTTGGGAAGATAAAAACGTGGGATTTTGTGTGATACTTTCCAATGACAGATGGAAATATGATTTTTCTTTACTTCAGGAAACTAAAACCTCTGGGATTTTTCAAATGTTTATTTTGGACACAGACTATGAAAACATTCAGTATTTACCCTGGTGCCATTTGAAGCTCATGTTTTGTAGGTTTGGGTCATTTGGGCCTGAGATGGGCTCAAGTACAATTTCATTTGAGTAGATGTAGCTTTGACTTGGAGCAAAACATTGTCTGTCAGACGTGCTGCTATGGGGAAAAACTCAAACCGTGAATTTGTAGCTTTAAAAATGTCTTCTTTCAAGCTCGTGTTCCTTTGGGGAAGTCTGAAAGTCAGGAATTTAAGACTTTCCCTAAATAAAGGGATTCCGGTACCTGTGGAAGACGCATTTTTTTTCTCTCTCCCTCTTCCTTACAGAGGCACTGGATTTCAGGCTAATCTATCCACTGAGATACCAGGAGAGCCTGGCCCCTCTCATTCTCTGTCTTCTCTCACCAGGATTTGTGTTAAAAAGAAACAGTCTCTGATGGTTATGGAGTACGACAGCATTTATATAACAGACAGTCTTTCAGCTCGGCTCTCAAGAGCTGCACCTGTGTCTTCTTTTCATGCTGGGGAGGAAGGAGATGGGTGCTTTTCCTTCATTCACTTTATCTGCAAAGTCTCCCAGAAGCATTCTTGTGTCAATGTGTTCTCCTACTTTATTTTCCCCCATGTTTTTCACCTGGTTAAGGTGATGGGTTGGCAGTCATTACAGCATCTTAAAGTGATTTCACATTCTTGATGCAGGTAAGTGAGGAAATGAGTTTGAGAAGGACAAAGATAAAAACAAGGAAGTCAGTAAAGCAGGCAAAGCAGAGTAAGGTTGGGGAGGAGTCTGAGAAAATCTGCATGGGAGCAGGAGTGAGGAGCTTTATCTGAAGCTTTATACTTTATCTCCAGTAGATAAAATGCTCTACCTTTTGTCCCAGTTGTGGTTCCCTCCACTAAAGGACCAGGACAGCAGACAGTCCAGTAAAACATTGAACTGCCTAGCTTAGAAGTGTACAGGCAGCAGCCAGATACCCAGATGGTCAGCTGAGGCAGAAATGGGAACTGTGATTTTTCACAGTAATTTTAAGATAAATCTTAACCTCTTCTTGATTCAACATCAAGACTTGGTAACATGATTTGTTAACCAAAGAGCCATAGATTCAAAAGAAAACTTGTGCTAAAGCTCAGTATACAAAACAGAAAAAGTAGAGCTGTTTTTGGTCCATTGTGGGATGAGAGCCTGAGACCCAGCTCACTCAACCTTCCCCAGTCCCTGAGAATCTATCCTCAGTGCATCATATGAAAATCATTGCTGTAGGATATGAAATTAACATACAGAAATGGGTCGCATTTCTTTACACTAACAATGATACATCAGAAAGAGAAAGTTAAAAGACCATCCCTTTTAAAATCACATCCAAAAAATTAAAACATTTATGAATAAACCTGGAGGTAAAAGACTTATATGCTGAGAACTATAAACATTGATAAAAAGAAATTCAAGATGATTCAAAGAAAGGGAAAGACATGTTGGACTAGAAGGACTAATATTTTTAAAGTGGCCATACTTCCCAAAGCAATCTATAGATTTAACGTAATCCCTATCAAATTACCCATGACATTTTTTCACAGAAATAGAGCTAAGAATTCTAAAATTAATATGGAGCCGAAAAGACCCAGAATTGCCAAAGCAATCCTGAAGAAAAAAGAACAAAGCTGGAGGCATAACCCTCCCAGACAACACTACAAAGCTACAGTAATCAAAACAGTGTGGTACTGGCAAGAAAAAAACAAAAAAAATCAGACATATGGATCAGTGGAGCAGAATAAAGAACCTAGAAATAAACCATACACCTACAATCAATTAACCTTTGACAAAGGAGGCAATAATACACATGGAGAAAAGACAATCTCTTCAGCAAAGGATGTTGGGAAAACTGGACAGCCATATGTAAATCAATGACGTTAGAACACACCTCCATTCCATACACAAAAATAAACTCAAAATGGCTTAAACCCTTAAATATAAGACAGGACACCATAAAACTCCTAGGACAGAACATAAGCAGAACATTCTCTGACATAAATTGTACCGATGTTTTCTTAGAGCCATCTCTCAGTGAAATAGGAATAAAGCAAAAATAAACAAATGGGACTTAATCAAACTTGTAAGTTTTTGCCTGGCAAAGGAAACCACAAACAAAATGAAAAGATAACCTACAGACTAGCAGAAAATATTGGTAAACAATGCAACTGACAAGGGCTTAGTTTCCAACACATACAAACTGCTCACACAACTTAATAACCAAAAAACAAACACTCAGTCAAAATATGGGCAAAAGACGTAAATAGTCGTTTCTCCAAAGATGGCCAGTAGGTACATGAGAAGATACTCAACATCACTAATTATTTGAGAAATGCAACTCAAAACTACAGTGAGGTAGTAGTAGTAGAAAGACCATCTCATCACTCAGAAAGACCATCATTAAATAGTCTATAAATAATAACTGCTGGAGAGGGTGTTGAGAAAAGGGAACCCTCCTACATTATTGGTGAGAATGTAAATTGGTGCAGCCACTACGGAGAACAGTATGAAGGTTCCTTAACAAACTAAAAATAGAGTTGCCATAGGATCCAGCAATCCCATTCCTGGGTGTATATCCAAAGAAGACTATAGTTCGAAAAAATATATGTTCTCCAATGTTCATAGCAGCACTATTTACAATAACCAAGATATGAAAGCATCCTAAATGTAAATAGATGACTGAATAAAGAAGTTGTAAGTATACACACACACACACACACACACACACACACACACACAAAATGGAATATTACTCAGCCATTAAAAAGAATGAAATAATGCCATTTGCAGCAATATGAATGGACCAAGAGATGAGACAGGGAAGCCTGATTTGCAGCAGTCCGTGGGGTCACAAAGAGTTGGACATGACTGAGCTACTGAACTGAACTGAACTGAAGTGAGTCAGACAGAGAAAGAGAAAGATAAATATCATGATGTCACTTATAAGCAGAATCTAAAAAAAAATGATACAAATTTATTTATAAAACAGAAATAGACTCACAGACATAGAAAACAAGCATATGGTTACCAAAGGAGAAAGTGGTGAGGAATAAATTAGGCATTTGGAATTAGTGGATACAAATCACCATATATACAATAGATAAACAATAAGATCCTACTGTATAGCACAAGGAACTATATTCAGTACCCTATAATAAACCATAAAGGAAAAAAATATGTTATATATATATATATATAACTTAATCACTTTGCTATATACCAGAAACTAACAGAACAGTGTAAAATGAGTCACCAGGAAAGCTGTGTAAATCAACTACACTTCAATTTTTTAAAAAAGGAAAAGAAAGTCATTGTTGTAGCCAAACACCTCTGCTTTAGAATTCACACACACCTAGCACACCACATCTTATAAATGGATTCTCTTTTCCCCTACTGTGAGTAATACATTGCCAGGCTACAGTATTCCTGTGATCTATACATGAAACAGTCCATGATTTCATCCACTCACACACAAACGCTTAGCAAGTGCCCATTATATGCTGGGCACGGTCCCAGGAGCAGGGATACAGTGGGAGTCACTCGGGAAACATCCCCACTCAGAGAGAAATGCACTGAAGAATGACACTTTAGAGAATGGATAAACTGGTTGCAAAAACATCAGCAAACTTCTCCATACCTGTCTTTTCCCAGGAACTGTTTTTTTGTTTTGTTTTTTAACAACCTCTAACTCAGAAGGTGGGCTCAATAAAGGACAGAAATAGTGTGGACCTAACAGAAGCAGAAGATATTAAGAAGAGGTGGCAAGAACACACAAAAGACTGTACAAAAAAGATCTTCACAACCCAGATAATCACGATGATGTGATCACTCACCTAGAGGCAGACATCCTGGAATGTGAAGTCAAGTGGGCCTTAGAAAGCATCACTACAAACAAAGCAAGTGGAGGTGATGGAATTCCAGTTGAGTTATTTCAACTCCTAAAAGATGATGCTGTGAAAGTGCTGCACTCAATATGCCAGCAAATTTGGAAAACTCAGCAGTGGCCACAGGACTAGAAAAGGTCAGTTTTCATTCCAGTCCCTAGGAAAGGCAATGCCAAAGAATGCTCAAACTATGGCACAGTTGTACTCATCTCACATGCTAGTAAAGTAATGCTCAAAATTCTTCAAGCCAGGCAATACATGAACTGTGAATTTCCAGATGTTTAAGCTCGTTTTAGAAAAGGCAGAGGACCCAGAGATCAAATTGCCAACATCTACTGGATCATCGAAAAAGCAAGAGAGTTCCAGAAAAACATCTATTTCTGCTTTATTGACTATGCCAGAGCCTTTGACTGTGTGGATCACAATAAACTGTGGAAAATTCTGAAAGACATGGGAATACCAGACCACCTGACCTGCCTCTTGAGAAACCTATATGAAGGTCAGGAAGCAACAGTTAGAAGTGGACATGGAACAACAGACTGGTTCCAAATAGGAAAAGGAGTAAGTCGACTCTGTATATTGTCAACCTGCTTATTTAACTTCTATGCAGAGTACATCATGAGAAATGCTGGGCTGGATGAAGCACAAGCTTGAATCAAGTTTGCTGGGAGAAATATCAATAACCTCAGATATGCAGATGACACCACCTTTACGGCAGAAAGTGAAGAAAAACTAAAGAGCCTCTTGATAAACGTGAAAGAGGAGAGTGAAAAAGTTGGCTTAAAGCTCAACATTCAGAAAACCAAGATCATGGCATCCAGTCCCATCACTTCATGGCAAATAGATGGGGAAACAGTGGCTGACTTTATTTTGGGGGGCTCCAAAATCACTGCAGATGGTGACTGCAGCCATGAAATTAAAAGATGCTTACTCCTTGGAAGGAAAGTTATGACCAACCTAGACAGCATATGAGAAAGCAGAGATATTACTTTGCCAACAAAGGTCCGTCTAGTCAAGGCAGAATTTTAGCCACTGGACGGCCAGGGAAGTCCCAATCGTCTACTTATGATACTAAGTCAGCTCTTTGCTTTTCCATGTTCAGGCTGCCACTAGAATAGGGAGGGGCTGGATAGCACAATGGCTAGAAACACCTACTTTGGGGATCTAACAGGGCTGGGTTTAATCTTACTTCTGTCACTTCCTTTGTGAACTTGAGAAATTACTTATACCCATTTTGCAGATTACAGCTCAGAGAGGTTAATGACTACTTTATGGAGATAGTTACAAAGGTTAAATGAAGTGGTCTATGCAAAGCATAAGGTAGATGCTTGATAAATAGTACCCAAAAAATAAATAGTTCTTTACAACTATAATTGACCCAAACTACTCTCTTTTTAATATTTAAGAAATTATACTTAAATCTTTTTATTTTCATCCTAGTTTCTTTAAAAGTACAACCAAATGTGTACTATTGTCGCATTTCTGTGTAAACATCTAGGGATATAGTAGTAATCAGCGGAGAAGGCAGTGGCACCCCACTCCAGTACTCTTGCCTGGAAAATCCCATGGATGGAGGAGCCTGGTAGGCTGCAGTCCATGCTAAGGGTCAGACACGACTGAGCGACTTCGCTTTCACTTTTTACTTTCATGCATTGGAGAAGGACATGGCAACCCACTCCAGTGTTCTTGCCTGGAGAATCCCAGGGACGGGGGAGCCTGGTGGGCTGCCGTCTATGGGGTCACACAGAGTCAGACACAACTGAAGCGACTTAGCAGTAGCAGTCAAGGCTATAGTTTTTCCAGTGGTCATGTATGGATGTGACAGCTGGACTATAAAGAAAGCTGAGCGCCGAAGAATTGATGCTTTTGAATTGTGGTGTTGGAGAAGACTCTTGAGAGTCCCTTGGACTGCAAGGTGATCCAACCAGTCTATCCTAAAGGAGATCAGTCCTGAGTGTTCATGGGAAGGACTGATGCTGAAGCTGAAGCTCCAATACTTTGGCCACCTGATGCGAAGAGCTGACTCATTTCAGAAGACTCTGATGCTGGGAAAGATTGAGGGCAGGAGGAGATGGGGATGACAGAGGATGAGATGTTTGGATGGCATCACCGACTCAATGGACATGAGTTTTGGTAAACTCTGGGAGTTGGTGATGGACAGGGAGGCCTGGCATGCTACAGTCCATGGGGTCACAAAGTCGGACACTGAACTCAGGAGGGGCTTCCTAGGTGGTGCTAGTGGCAAAGAACGTGCCTGGCAATACCGGAGAGATCTTCCTGGGTCCAGAAGATCCCTGAAGAAGGGCATGGCAATCCGCTCCAGTATTCTTGCCAGGAGAAACCCATGGACAGAGAAGCCTGGCGAGCTACAGTCCATGGGGTCAAAAAGAGTCAGACATGACTGAGCACAGCACACATGCTCCAACTCAGGAATCCAGAGTTCTAATTATATTTTCACCTTTCTCACTTGACCATATAAACACTCCAGGTGGCATTGGATGGGGAGATGGGTCATGCCACAGGTCATCTGCAAAAGCCTGAAAGTTTTAGTTCACTGCAAAGATGTGACAGGGTTCATCTGCATGGACAGGAACAAAGCCGTGACTGAGTGAATGTCTAGTCCTGTTCTCTTCCCTCTCTTCAGATCACTTCCAGGGACCAGAAGGAGTTCTGAGAGGTATTTCAATCAGGAAATTGACCTACTAGAAAACATCCCACTGAAGTAAAGCAGGACCATAGGAGATGTATAGGAAATTAATTGAAGAATCCCTTAAGAAAGTGAGGATAGTTAGCCTGAAGAAGATAAAATGCCTTTACCCTGTGTGTACCCAGAAGAGTGTATTTGAAAGTGACTGGCAACATTTAATAGACCTATTATATTGAAGAGTAACAGCTTGATCTATGTTCTACAAGGAAGAGCCAGAATTAATGAGAAAACATTAAAGAGAAGAATATTTGGGCTCAATATAAGGAAAATTTTCTTAATTATTGCAATGTTCCAAGCATGAAAGGGTTGTCTCAAAAAGGAATGAGGGCCCCATAACAGAAAACTTTCAGGTTAGGACTAAATATCCATCAATTAGGGTTATGTAATAAAAATTTCCTTGACTGTTTCATCAAACATCTTTTGTGCAAACGTCCTGTAGATGCTGAGAGACATAGAGAGAAGGGAAAAAACTTCCTCCTCCAAAAAGCTCACAGTTTAAAGAGTCCACCAAGTAAACAAACCAGTAGTGACAATGTGGTATGGTATGGTGGTGCTGGTTTAGTTGCTAAGTCGTGTCCGACTCTTGTGACCCCATGGACTGTAGCCCGACAGGCTCCTCTGTCCATGGGGTTTTCCAGGCAAGAATACTGGAGTGGCTTGTCATTTCCTTCTCCAGGAGAACTTCCCAACCCAGGAATCGAACCCGGGTCTCCTGCATTGCAGGCAGATTCTTTACCGACTGAGCTATGAGGGAAGCCCCAATGTGGTGTAATAACATGCAATCAAAGGAACATGTGCCAAGCTTTAAAAGGGAAAAATCGATGCAATGGGAGAGGTGGTTAGTTGTTAGTGTTAGTTGCTCAGTCGTGTCCAGTTCTTTGAGGCCCCAGGGACTATAGACCGCCAGTCTCCTCTGTCCATGGAATTCTCCAGGCAAAAATACTGAAGTGGGTTGACATTTCCTTCTCCAGGGGATCTTCCCCAACCCAGGGATCGAACCTGGGTCTCCCGCATTACAGTCAGATTCTTTACTGTCTGAGCCACCAGAGAAGCCCTAAAAAAGGAACCAGAGATTTTATGAAGAAAATGATGCTTGAGCGTATCTGAGGGGTAAGTGGGAGTTTTGGTCTGTTTTGTTTTGTTTTTGTGGATCATGCTGTTCAATAAGCGATGGTCCATAAGGAGGACATTCGGGGTAAAGAGGAGGTGGTTGTTTAAGCAAAGGGCATGGGGGAGGAACCCATAGCTTATTGGGAACCAAATGGTTTAAATGTCTAGAGCATGAGGTTGTGGGGGAAGTAAGGAGATGGGAAGTGGCAGGAGACCAGGAGGAGGTGGGAGGCCAAGAAAGAGAATGGCCTTTGATCTTGAACAGAAGGGGTTCTCTCAGAGATAAGAGGAAAGGCACAGGCAAATGGAGTGAGTAAGGACTGGTCGTAAGATCAAAATGCCCAGTGACAACATATCCTTCTGTGATATAAGAGATGGATGACTCAGAGTGGGGGGATGAAGGCTGTGTGAGTATTTTATGGAGACTGTCACAAAGGGTTAGCATAATTGTGGTAATGTGAAAGAAAGGTAAAATAATGATAGTCAACTTAAGGGCCCAAAATAAGGATGAAACTTACGGCATCAGTTCATTCAAGCCTGTGATTTTCTTTAGCAGCATTCAGATGTGTGGTAAGTCAAAGCAGATGACCTCCAGGGTCTTCCCTAAATTCAAGAGTCCCAAATTCCATGATTTGCCATCATTCTTTCTTGGGCATGTGGGATATTTCCTTTGTTAGTTTTTTGCTATAGCTTTTCTGGCATATACTACAGAATTTACCAAGTAAAATTATACAATGCAATGGTTTTTAGTATATTCACAGAGTTGTACAACCATTACCTCATTTGGTTTTGAAACATTTTCATCATCCCCAAAAGAAGCCTTGTCCTCATTAGCAATCTCCCCCGTCTTACCCTGCTGCTGCTGCTGCTGCTAAGGTGCTTCGTCGTATCCAACTCTGTGTGACCCCATAGACGGCAGCCCACCAGGCTCCCCCATCCCTGGGATTCTCCAGGCAAGAACACTGGAGTGGGTTGCCATTTCCTTCTCCAATGCATGAAAGTGAAAAGTGAAAGTGAAGTCGCTCAGTTGTGTCCGACTCTTAGTAACCCCATGAACTGCAGCCCACCAGGCTCCTCCATCCACGGTAACTACTAACCTATTTTCTGAACCTGTAGGCATGTCTATTCTGGATATTTCATTTAAATGGAATAATACAGTAGATGACCTTTTGTGGCTAGCTTATTTCACTTAGCATAACATTTTCAAAGTTCATCCATGTTATACAGAATGAATCACCAGTCCATTCCTTTTTATGGCTGAATGGGGTTTCCCAGTCTATTTCTTTTTATGGCTCAGTGGTAAAAAACAAAAACAAAAAACCCGCCTGCCAATGCAGGAGACCTGAATTTGATCCCTGGGTCAGGAAGATCCCTTGGAGAAGGAAATGGCAACCCACTACAGTATTCTTGCTCGGGAAATCCCACAGATAGAGGAGCCTGGCGGGCTGCAGTCCATGCCATCACAAAGAGTCAGACATGACTGTGCAACGAAACAACAACAATACTCCATTATATGGATATACCACATTTGTTTATCCATTCATCAGCTGATGGGCATTAGGTTTACTTTCACTCTGGCTATTTTGAGTAATGTTGCTATGAACATTCATGTACAAGTTTTGTGTGGACATCTATATTTATTTCTTTTGGCATAATGAATATTTTTTGACCCCTAATTCCTGAGAATTTTGAGCATTACTTTACTAGCATGTGAGATGAGTGCAATTGTGCAGTAGTTTGAGCATTCTTTGGCATTGCCTTTCTTTGGGATTGGAATGAAAACTGACCTTTTCCAGTCCTGTGGCCACTGCTGAGTTTTCCAAATTCGCTGGCATATTGAGTGCAGCACTTTCATAGCATCATCTTTCAGGATTTGAAATAGCTCAACTGGAATTTCATCACCTCCACTAGCTCTGTTCGTAGTGATGCTTCCTAAGGCCCACTTGACTTCACATTCCAGGATATCTGGCTCTAGGTGAGTGATCACACCATAGTGATTATCTCAGTCATGAAGATCTTTTTTGTACAGTTCTGTGTGTTCTTGCCACCTCTTCTTAATATCTTCTGCTTCTGTTAGGTCCATACCATTTCTGTCCTTTATTGAGCCCATCTTTGCATGAAATGTTCCCTTGGTATCTCTAATTTTCTTGAAGAGATCTCTAGTCTTTCCCATTCTGTTCTTTTCCTCTATTTCTTTGCATTGATCACTGAAGAAGGCTTTCTTATCTCTTCTTGCTATTCTTTGGAACTCTGCATTCAGGTGCTTATATCTTTCCTTGTCTCCTTTGCTTTTCACCTCTCTTCTTTTCACAGCTATTTGTAAGGCCTCCCCAGACAGCCATTTTGCTTTTTTGCATTTCTTTTCCATGGGGATGGTCTTGATCCCTGTCTCCNATCACTGAAGAAGGCTTTCTTATCTCTTCTTGCTATTCTCTGAAACTCTGCATTCAGATGCTTATATCTTTCCTTTTCTCCTTTGCTTTTCGCCTCTCTTCTTTTCACAGCTATTTGTAAGGCCTCCCCAGACAGTGTATAGAAGGAATATAACTGCTTATTGCATATTGCTCTTTTATCCTCCAACCCTGTTGAACTTGTTTAATAACTCGAATAGTTTTTTTGGTGGATTCGTTAGGATCTTCTATGCACAAGATTGTGTCATCTTGCAAATATAGTTCTACTTCTCCGTTTCCCATCTGGATGCCTTTTTTCCTGAAAATTGGGTGCCTGAATAATTGTCCTGGCTAGAATTTCCAGTACAATGTTGAGTAGAATTGGCAAGAGCAGAAATCCTTGTCTTATTCTTGATCTTAGGAGGAAGCATTCAGCCTTTCACCATTAAGTATGGTGTTAGCTCTGGGTTTTTCCACAGATACCCTTTAACTGGCTGAGGAAATTCCCTTCAATATCTAGTTTGTTGAATGTTTGTATTGTGAAGCATGTGATTTGTTTTTTTCTCTAAACATCATGAGATTTATCCGTATGTCACTGTAATTTGCAATGTCTACACTGTGAAGAAGGCTGAGTGCCGAAGAATTGATGCTTTTGAACTGTGGTGTTGGAAAAGACTCTTGAGAGTCCTTTAGACTGCAAGGAGATCCAACCAGTCCATTCTGAAGGAGATCAGCCCTGGGATTTCTTTGGAAGGAATGATGCTAAAGCTGAAACTCCAGTACTTTGGCCACCTCATGTGAAGAGCTGACTCATTGGAAAAGACTCTGATGCCGGGAGGGATTGGGGGCAGGAGGAGAAGGGGACGACCGAGGATGAGATGGCTGGATGGCATCACTGACTCGATGGACGTGAGTCTGAGTGAACTCCGGGAGATGGTGATGAACAGGGAGGCCTGGCGTGCTGCGATTCATGGGGTCGCAAAGAGTCAGACACGACTGAGCGACTGAACTGAACTGAACTGACATTTGCTAAAGATTTTATAGGGGAGATAGAGGAGAAGGCTAAGTTGCATATCAGTTATCTCCTTTAATGAAGTCTTGGTTATCTCTTTCACACCATTCCCCTAGCGCCTCTGCTACAACCCTCTCCCCACAGGCAAACTCTCTCCTCGCTCATCCACTTGCTCACAAAATGGCTTTCAGAAAAACAGAAATTCTCCTCTCTCTCATCCATCTAGGGACAAGTATAGGAAGTGCGGAAGTCCATAGAAGAATTCCTTCATTCTGCTTGATGACAGAAAAAATAAATCATCAAAGGCTTCCTGAAGGGGATGCCTTTGAATCTGTATTAGAAAGATGGGTAGTATATTGCCAGGGACGGGAGGAATATATTTGAGCAAAGCTGTCCCACCGTTGTTACCTGACATTAAATGAAACTGAATGTTGCCCATAACAAGGCCCAAGTAGTTTAGACTCGATTTTTATCACAAATATCTTCTACTCACATAGTAACTGCATGGGTTAGGTCTATAGACTCACTATGGTTTCTGATCTCTAGAGTTGCCCTCTCCAATAAGGCACCCACAGGCAACATGTGACTATTTAAATGTAAGTTAATTAAAATTAAATAGTATTAAAAATTCAGTTCCTTGGAGGGAGGTTCAAGAGGGAAGGGACATATGTATACCTATGGCTGATTCATGTTGATGGATATATGACAGAAACCAACACAACATTAAAAAGTAATTATCTTCCAATTAAAATAAATAAATTTTTAAAGTTCAGTTCCTCATTTGTACTAGATCCATTTCAAGTGATCAGTAGCCACATAGAGTTCGTGGCTAGCAGTATGGAACATTTCCATCATCATTTCAGAAAGGCCTATTGGGCAGCATTGCTCTAGCCCTGTAGGAAGGAAAGATAGAGTGAAAGATGGCTGAGGAGCGTGAGCCAGACGTGTGAATCCTGGGTGTAAGGAAAAGGCAGCTAGGCGTGGAGGGTAGTTGGCTCAGTGCCAGTTGTGGCTCTGCCACTCCTAATTCTTGGGAAAAATCGTTTCCCCTTCCTGGTTATCTCATCACCAAGAAAATGAAACTGTTGGGCAATGTAATGCTAGGAGCCCATCCAATGATTTATAGATTCTATGGCTGCTTAGCAGGAAAGGAATATATTAAGCCATTTCTTCCAGATGTGGAGAAAAGAGCCTTGACTCAGAATGTAGCTGGTTCTGGGGCTACCCAGCTGGACCATCGGGCGAATCATTTAACCTCTCTGAACCCTATTTCTGCATTTGTAAAGCGGTGGGGGGCAGTTTGATGTTAGCAATTTGATCTCTGTTTCCTCTGCTTTTCTAAAACCATTGCTGGGAGAAATATCAATAACCTCAGATATGCAGATGACACCACCCTTATGGCAGAAAGTGAAGAGGAACTAAAAAGCTTCTTGATGAAAGTGAAAGAGGAGAGTGAAAAAGTTGGCTTAAAGCTCAACATTCAGAAAACCAAGATCATGGCATCTGGTCCCATCACTTCATGGGAAATAGATAGGGAAACAGTGGAAACAGTGTCAGACTTTATTTTGGGGGGCTCTAAAATCACTGCAGATGGTGATTGCAGCCATGAAATTAAAAGACGCTTACTTCTTGGAAGGAAAGTTATGACCAACCTAGATAGCTTATTCAAAAGCAGAGACATTACTTTGCCAACAAAGGTCCTTTTAGTCAAGGCTATTGTTTTCCCAGTGGTCATGTATGGATGTGAGAGTCGGACTGTGAAGAAAGCTGAGCACCAAAGAATTGATGGTTTTAAACTGTGGTGTTGGAGAAGACTCTTGAGAATCCCTTGGACTGCAAGGAGAGCCAACCAGTCCTTTCTAAGGGAGATCAGTCCTGGGTGTTCATTGGAAGGACTGATGCTGAAGCTGAAATTCCAATACTTTGGCCACCTCATGCGAAGAGTTGACTCATTGGAAAAGACTCTGATGCTGGGAGGGATTGCAGGCAGGAGGAGAAGGGGATGACAGAGGATGAGATGGCTGGATGGCATCACCGACTTGATGGACATGAGTTTGAATAAACTCCGGGAGTTGGTGATGGACAGGGAGGCCTGACGTGCTGCAATTCATGGGGTCGCAGAGAGCTGGACACGACTAAGCGATTGGATTGAACTGAACTGAACTGAACCGAATTCCTGAGATATCACATGATGGGCTCAATGTGTTTTCAGAACTCCTGCAACATTTTTAAGTGAAACTGTAGAATCTTCATCCTACCAACTCCCTCAAAGTACATCAACACCCTTTGGAATCTATCAATAGACTTTTTTTTTCTCATGGGATGGTCTGCCTGCAAGTTCCAGAGAATGAGGCATATCTAAGAGGCACTGTGTGTGACTCCCTTAGCAAATCATGTATATATAAATATACACATATACACACATACATTTAAACAATAAGTCCCTTACATATGATTGCAAACTTTCAAAGATGAGAATGTGTATTTGCATGTCCATTCATTTAGGTTAATTCCCATGTCTGGCATACACTGTCACATGCATGCATCCTCTACAAGTGGTTGTGCTTTTGTGTATTTTACTGCACAGTACTATATAGAGTATAATAGTGCAATATCTTTATTTCAAGGCCAGAATGTCTGGAAGCAAGCATAAAAGCAGCATTGATATAATTGGTACTATTGTACTTTTCAAGGTACTGTACTGCAAGATTTAAAATGCTTTCTTTTTTTCCTGTATAATTTGTGTGGAAAGTATTATAAACTATTACAGTACTATATAGTCAATTGTGTTGGTTGGGTACCTAGGCTAAGTTTGTTGGACTTACAAACACACTCATGGAATGAACTCATTTGTATGTAGGGGACGTACTGTATATATATTTATTTACAGTGTTTGTAAACAGATTACATATATTATGATAGAATGTTACTGTTTTTTCATCTGATTAAGGGAAAATCGTTTTCCCTCTAGCTGTGGGCTCGTAGCCATTTCATCATCTTGAAATGATTCTCTTCTCCTGTGTGCTCTGCCTTATAAGGACACTTGAAAGGGAAATTTGGGAAAAGTTCCAGCAGGGCAATAGATGCTTTTTCCAAGGTAGAAGAGAGATACCTGGCCAAAGCATTCATAGGTCACTTTGTCTACATAAAGTGATAAAGTGAGGGAAGGAAAAATGGTTAACTCTTTACTTGCATGAGTTCCTACTCAGCAAACCTGAAGAGGAAAAAGGAAAAACAGGGCCTACTGGACATTCCAACTCTTCATACTTTCAGATACATACTGTATAAAGGGAATTTATCAATAGGAAACTGGCTCAGAAAGCATTAGGACTTAGCTGTTATGTGTTGATTGAATTTAGTAGGCCTCCAACTCTGAGAGGACTTTTTCCCAAGACCACTCACAATGTCACCAGGGATGAAATAAAAACTCTCCTTGTCTTTGGGCCTGCAAGATTCCTGGCAGCAGCTCTGTAACTGACCCTTCACTGAGATCCCCTCTGCCTGGGGACTCTCTTTCAGCTCTGTTTTCAAGGGCTACTTCTATGCCTTCTCCCAGTGAGAAGTTCTCTCATTTACTTAATGACAATTCTTACAATAGAGTCTTTCCTTTCTCTAAGCTTCATGCCCATTTCCATGAATCTCTGAAAACCCACACAGATTCAGTGGTGTAGGAAGGAGGTGGAGTGGAATGCATGTTCAGTCACTCTGCTGTGTCTAACTTTTTGCAACCCCACTGGCAGTAGCCCACCAGCCTCCTCTGTCCATGGAATGTTCCAGGCAAGAATACTGGAATGGGTTGCTTTCCATTCCTACTCCAGGGGTTCTGACTCAGGAGTGGAGATGTAGAGTAATTAAGACAGCTTTGAACAGGCTCTTCTCCATTCCTTGATTCTTGCCTGCCTCAAGTCCTTCCACCAGATTGTTCTTTCTTCTATATGTTCCCCATCTGCCCAGGAGTTTGTTCTCTGCTCTTTTCTCTGAAAACCAGATGTGAGGACATTCGCTCTGCTCCCACACGGGAGGGGTGCTTCCATTCTGAAATGACTCAAAATCTATTTTAGAGAGCAGCGTTTTAAAAGAAACCCACAATAGCCCCATGGAATGTTCGTACAAACTACAGAAAGGTTCATACTGATATTATCCAAGAGTTATATACCAAGAGTTATCACCAGCTTTCCTAAAAGTAGACCAATGAAAAGACAAAACTTTACTGAGCCAGAATGGAACTGGATAGGTGAGGTGATGTTCATAATCAGAAGAAATAAATCAAGGTATCAAAAATTCTTATCCAGATGTCGTCAAATCTAAATCTCACAGTTAACTCTGAAGAGCTTTAGCAACCAATGTTTTTAGCAGAAAATAATACTATTATGAAATTTTTTAAAAGTTAAAATGGGGATTTGGGACTTTTGTTTCTAGGTAGGATGGAATAGAAAGCAACAGAACACCCCTCCCACTCTAACAGCCAAAGGCAGATAATTTGAAAAAAAATTATATATATATACATACACATGCAACTTATTTTAAAACATATGTAACATATAAAAATATGCATTTATATATAAGTATAATTTTAAAGATTATACTTATCTATTAAATATATATATATATTACTTTTATGTAAATATAAGTTGTTCCTTATTATTTGTGAATTTCCTAGAGATTTCTCCTAGCCATTAAACTTATTTTTAATGCTAAAATCAAAGCTCACAGTACTTCTGTGGTCATTTGTGACAAACTCATGCACACAGTGGCAAAACATTTGAGTCATGCAATATGCATGTTCCCACCTGAGGTTAAATAAGGCAACACTCTGCTTCTTGTTTCAGCTCATACTATAAACAAGCAACCTTTTCATAGTCTGTTTAATGTCCTAGTCTATTTTTTGTATTTTTTGTGGGTTTTGTTGGTGATTTTACTATTTTAAAATGGGCTCCAAGTGTAGTATTGACGTGCTATCCAGTGTTCCTCAGTGCACAAAGGCTGTGCATGCATTATGGAGAAAATACATGTATGAGATAAGTTTCATTCAGGTTTAAGTTGGCTGTAAGTTCAATGCTAATGAACCAACAAATTGTATTAAATAACCAAATCATCTATTTCCCCTAGGGACAGCAATTCAGTATTTGCTAATTCAATATTAGCAGTGATTTTATAGAACACAACTACTTCAAACAATGAAAATCAATTCTGTGTATATGTCTTACATATATAAATTTATATATCTTTTAATGTAATTTTTATTATATATAATTTTTACCTATATATGTATATACATTTTTAGAACACTGAATGAACTAAACCAGAGAGTAGCAAGCCCTTCCAAAAAAAAAAAAAAAAAAAAAATATTGCTAGTCAATTTCTTAGCTAGGGATATTTGCAAATTTGGGGTAAGAACTGATGGTTAGGCAGGGGAGAAGAGAAACCAACAAGGTTTTGGTGATCTTATAGGACAATTGTAACAAAGTAGAAATTTCAGGCTCTAAAATATGGTGACCACTTTCTCCCAGAGTTCATTTGCTGAATCCAAATCTGCATAGAAAGCTAGAACGCTTCTAAAAGTCACACTAAAATCCCTCTTTATCCAGCAATATTTGGAAGACAAAGTAGTACAAGAAGAAGGAAGATTTCATCAATACAAGGCTGGTATTTTCCTCAAGGAATTTAAAATATTTGCCAGATCATGGACCAGAAGGTTGGAGAACACAGCTCAAAACTGCCAGGGAGCACACTGACTCAGTCTTTAGGGATGGGAAAATGATATGGAGCCTTGCTAAGCTTTCAGTCAAAAGTTGGGAAGGTTTCTCCCTTGAGATATTTGAAACCAGAGGTAGATAGAGTTTAATTAAAGCTAAAAAATCTCACTTTCTGGTTGGATCTAGAAAGGGAAAACCCTTTCAGAGGAGAAAAAATATAAATTTCAATCTCTACAATTAGTTATATACAAAGTCTGGCATAAAATAAAATAAAAACATAGGACATGTGAAGAACCACGAGGACAAAAATCAAGACCAAAAACAGTCAACAGGAACAGATTTACAGATAATTTAAATGTTGGAATCAGAAGACAAAACAAAAAAAGAATTATAACAAATATGTTAAGTAAAATATAGGAGAAGACTGACACAATGGTTGAAAGGATTAATAACTTTAGTAGGAAATTGAAACCTATACAATCAGATAATTGGAAGGTTTGTGGCAACCCTGTACTGTGTACTGGCACAATTTTTTTATAGCATTTTTTTAATTAAGGCATCTACAAAATTTTAGACATAATGCTGTTGCACACTTAACAGACTACTGTATGGTATAAATATACTTTTTATGTACTCAGAAACTAAAAAGTTTGTGTCACTTGTTTTACTGTGATACTCACTTTATTGTGGTGGTCTGAAACCGAGCCTGTAGTATCACTGAGGTAGGCCCGTATCTGAAATTAAAAATTTAGTGGATGAACTTAAGACCACTCAAGACACAGCAGGAAAGTGTCAACAAGACAACACTCAAACTGAAAATCAAAGAGAAAAAGAAAAGAAAATGATGAAACTGAGTGTAAGAGATATATAGAATACAGTAAAACAACCTAATGTATATGTAGTCTGAATATCAGAAGTAGAGAAGAAAAAGAACAAGGTAGAAGCATTATTTGAAGATATAATAGTCATAATCAACCTATGTATTTATCCAGGCAGATAAATGCAAAGAAAATCACACTTAGGCACATGAAAAACTGCTGAAAACAAAATCTCAAAAGTACCTCTCTAACAGAGATACCTTACTCATTAAGAATTAAAAATGACTCCTCAGCCAAACTTATGCATGTAGAGAACAATGGAATGATGTATTTAAAGAGCTGAAGGTCAAAAGCTACTAATATATAATTCAATCTCCAGAGAAAATTTTATCTTTCAAAAATGAAAGCAAATTGGAAGCAAAAGCTAGAATTTTTTTATTTCCACTATATCTGCACTACAATATATGGAGTTTTTCAGCTTGAAGGATATATGTATAAATGTATTGTCACTTGAGATTTGTTAACTTTAGTGTATTTAATTTTTTTAATATACAGTGGATGGTTGGATGGCATCACCGATTCAATGGACATGGGTTTGGGTAGACTCTGGGAGTTGGTGATGGACAGGGAGGTCTAGCATGCTGTGGTTGATGGGGTCGCAAAGAGTCGGACACGACTGAGAGACTGAACTGAACTGAACTGAACTGAATATACAGTGAATGAAGTTGACCCTCAAAATTAGAAAATTCCCAGCCTCTTTTCCCATTTAGGATTTCAAACCATCTACACTGTTGCTTATTTCCTATGTAGTTGGATAAGCAAGTGTCTTCAGTAAATACTTTGAACAGGAATTCTGAACATCAATTAAAACAGTGAAAGAACAAGCAAGGAAATGATGACAAATATATGAAGTGAACTATGGCCTCACTGATGTACTGACTTTTAACCTTCCTTTGCTGAGAATCCTGTAATTGTTTCATTCTGGTTATTTTCAGAGGTTGCTGTCCTTCCTGCCTTCCAATATAATCTTTGAAAAAGTACTTACTTTTTGGGTCCTCATCTTCTATACCATAAAATAATATCCAATGGATTCTAAAGCATGTATTGAATTATGTGTGATCCCCTACAATATAGTTATGAATTATATCCTACCTGAGGTATTTCCCTTTTTATTTCCTTTTTTGCCTTCTCAAGATTTTCTTGAGGGAACAGATTGATAAAGATGTTTTCTAACTGTAGGCCTTTTCTGCTTCCTTGATATATAATTATCTCTGAGAGATACTCCCCTCCCCCAAGCTTTTTCCTGAATTTCCTTACATTTCTATAGATGGGTCTGTATTACCAGTTATACACACTGTCATACAAACTATCAAGCTAAGACTGACTCAAGATTCAAAATTCCTCTTTCTTCCATGCTAAAATTCTCTTCACATTTATCATTACTTCACATGTATCTTGTGAACCCAATAATTTTCATCCCCTGGTTCATTGTTGTAACTTTAGATATATATGGTTGTAGATTCACTTGTTACATATTTAGTTACCAAAAAGATATTTCTGAAGATAGTTTTCTCTGAGTTTAGTCAAGTCTAAAAAAATTGTGCAAGCTTTAATTCTCTGCACAAGATTATACACAGCACAGACTCAGATGTGGAAACAGAGAGGATCTTGAAAAAAATAAATTCCCAATTATTTATAGATAATTGAGAATTCAAGGCCAGTATTCAAGGTCGTGTTGCTCTGGGTTCTCATAAGCCTTGAAATCAGTATTTTACGCCTACATTGAAGGCAGATTCTTTACAGGCTGAGCCACCAGGGAAGCCCATTTTAAACCAAGTTTACCAAAATCTCCAAGAAGCATTCAGCTTCAGGTGACATCTCAGATGTAAATCTAATTAGTAATTAGAAAATATGCAATAATGTATAGTCAATTCATATTTAGTAAACATTTATCAACAATGTGTAGTAAATTAGTAATCAGTAGTAAATACTTCTGAGTAATGTGTAATGAGTCTGGCTCACGGGAGGCTGCTAGGTAGCTTGTCCTTCTGACTCTTTCCTAGGGTTCCTGGGACTGAGGCAAGCATCCTTTCCATAAAGTCACACTAAAAGTTCAATTAACCCCAAATGCTGTATTAATTCTTTCCTTTATGCTGTAGCATTTAAACAGGATAATTAGAAAAAAAAAAAAAAATTCCCACACCCCTAAAGAAAAAATGTAGTATGAATCAACAAAAGTGAAGTTGCTTAGTCATGTCCAACTTTTTGCAACCCTGTGGACTGTAGCCTATCAGGCTCTTCCATCCATGGGATTCTCCAGGCAAGAACACTGGAGTGAGTTGCCTGAACCAGGGATCGAACCCAGGTCTCCTGCATTGCAGGCAGACACTATACCCTCTGAGCCACACTTCACAGTGTGAAGTGAATCAACAAAAGTATCTATCTATTGTTAGAACTTGAGAGTTTCTCCTTCAGCTTTTCCTCAATTTAACCACATCTTTATGTCAGTCCTAGTCTCACCTTTGGCCCATTAGGTTGACATCTTTTCAAATTTTGACTTTGGAGAGCTATAAGATGGAGAAGCAGTTATTCTCCTGGCTAACTCTCCTCTGGCACATTTATGTTACCAAGAGGAAGGAATTCACTGCCTACCAGTTATATCATCTTATTTCCCTTCTAATATCCTTTCAGATTTCCTTTCTTGAGAAAAGTCATTTCCCATATTCATGAGGTCTTTTGAGGGAAACCCTCAGCCTGTGTGCCCTACTCATTTGATGTTACTTCTCTGAAATACAGCCTTGTGAGAAAAAGAGAGTCCCTTGGACTGCAAGAAGATCCAATCAGTCCATTCTAAAGGAGATCAACCCTGGGTGTTATTTGGAAGGAATGATGCTAAAGCTGAAACTCCAGTACTTTGGCCACCTCATGTGAAGAGTTGACTCATTGGAAAAGACTCTGATGCTGGGAGGGATTGGGGGCAAGAGGAGAAGGGGACAACAGAGGATGAGATGGCTGGATGGCATCACTGACTCAATGGACATGAGTTTGAGTGAACTCCAGGAGTTGGTGATGGACAGGGAGGCCTGGCGTGCTGTGATTCATGGGGTCGCAAAGAGTCAGACATGACTGAGCAACTGAACTGAACTGAAAGAAAAAGAGGCACTTCTTAAAAGTAGAACTGAATCTAAATGAGGCAATATACTCATTTTTAAAAACTGGAAATAAGATTTTGGAATCAAACCAGCCTGGGTTCAAATTCTGACTCTGTCACTAAATACTGGACAGACTTGAAGAAAGCTTGGCATTACTTTTTGAATTTATTTCTGTAAAGAGGAATAATAAAACAAATATCATATGTTAATACATATATAGGGGATCTAGAAAAATAATACAAATGAACCTATTTGCAGGACAAGAATACAAGCAGACATAGAGAATGGAAATGCAGACACAGTGGGGAGAAGGGGACGGTAGGACGAATTGGGAGAATACCATTGACATAGATACATTGCCATGTATAAAGTAGAGAGCTAGTGGGAAGCTGCTGTACAGCACAGGGAGCTCAGCTTGGTGATGACCTAGAGGGGTGGAAGAGGTGGGGAAGGGAGGTTCAAGAGAAGAGAATATATGTATACTTATATCACTGATTCACTTTGTTGTACAGCGGAAACTAACACAACATTGTAAAGCAATTATACTCCAATAAAAAATAATAATAATAAATAAAATAAAACCTACTTTGCAATTCTATTGTAAGAATCAGAGGTAATTTCATAAGATGCTAGAATAATGCCTGGACAACACAGGTGCTCAATCAATGGTAACTTGTTATTCTTGGAGCAGCTTCTCTAACAGAAGGAGGAGAATACCCTGGTATAAGACAGACAACTATATTGGCTTCTGTGGAAACAAAGAGTCACTTAACAAAGTGAATACCTAGCTTTGTATCATAAGCATTCAATAAATTCTATTGAACGAATTGTAGATGACATCGTTTCCTGTTTATACGAGAAGACGTTTAGCTTTCTTTTCCTCTAAACAGCTCATGAAAGTCATTGTTTTCAAGTTTCCATTGTACTCTGATATTCTCAGCTATAAAGTGTTGTGTGCAACAAGCAATACACTTTTAGCTGCAGACTACCAAATTGAAAACTATTAACTAGAATGTCAAGGCTTTGATTATACCATGATAAACGCTGCTCATAACATGACTTTAGTGACTGAAAGATCTGGAAGTATCTTCCGAATCAACTAACACTAAATTGATTCAACATGATTTTTCTATTGAGCATATGTGTGGCATTCAAAATCTTTGATAATCCAGGGAAGCCCCCTAAGGAAAGGCCTTAGGGGGTGTTGTTGTCTAAATACCTTTTTACACAATACCTACAGAAAATGAGCTTAATGAATATTTGTTGAACTTAAAAAGGATGGGGAAGTAGAAATTAGTGAAGTGTGTAGCATATATAGCAACTTCATCTTCTAATTAGGGATTTCATTAATAAGAATATCATATTGCTAAACTATAATAGAAATCATAGGCATCATTAAAGGTTAGATGCCTTAACATTACTGTTTATATAGCAGACTTTCTTTACAAAATGGATTTTTTCTAGCTATGCAGCCTTTGTTGTTTTTGTTGTTCAGTTGTTCAGTTATGTCCAACTCTTTGTGACCCAGTGGATGCAGCAGCCAGGCTTCTCCGTCCTTCACCATCTCCTGGAGCCTGCTCAAACTCATGTCCATTGAGTCGGTGATGCCATCCAACCATCTTATCCTCTGTCATCCCCTTCTCCTCCTGCCTTCAATCTTTCTCAGCATGAGGGTCTTTTCTAATGAGATGGCCCTTCACATCAGGTGTCCAAAGTATTGGAGCTTCAACTTCAGCATCAGTCTTTCCCATGAATATTCAGGACTGATTTCGTTTGATCTCCTTGCAGTCCAAGGAACTCTCAAGAGTCTTCTGCAAAACCAAAGTTCAAAAGCATCAATTCTTTGGCGCTCAGCTTTTTTATGGTCCAACTCTAACATCCATACATGAGTACTGGAAAAACCATAGCTTTGACTAGACAGACCTTTGTCAGTAAAGTAATGTCTGCTTTTTAATATGCTGTCTAGGTTTGTCATAGCTTTTCTTCCAAGGAGCTCAAGTGTCTTAATTTCAAGGCTGCAGTCACCATCTGCAGTGATTTTGGAGCCTACAAAAATAAAAGTTTCTCACTGTTTCCACTGTTTCCCCATCTATTTGCCATGAAGTGATGGGATAAGATGCCATGATCTTAGTTTTTGAATATTGAGTTTTAAGCCAGTTTTTTCACTCTCCTCTTTCACTTTCATAAAGAGACTCTTTAGTTCTTCTTCACTTTCTGCCATAAGGGTGGTGTCATCTGCATATCTGTGGTCACTGATATTTCTCTCAGCAGTCTTGATTTCAGCTATTGCTTCACCCAGCCTGGCATTTTGCATGATGTACTCTGCATATGCATATCATCTGCCTGCAATGCAGGAGACCCAGGTTTGATTCCTGGGTCAGTAAGATCCCCTGGAGAAGCAAATGGCAACCCACTCCAGTATTCTTGCCTTGAGAATCCCATGGACAGAGGAGCCTGACAGGCTACAGTCTACAGGATCTCAAGAGTCGTACAGGACTTAGCAACTAAACCACCACCACCACTCTGCATATAAGTTAAATAAGCAGAGTGACAATATACAGTCTTGTCGTAGTCCTTTCCCAATTTGAAACCAGATCGTTGTTCCATGTCTGGTTTTAACTGTTGCTTCTTGACCTGCAAACAGGTTTCTCAGGAGGCAGGTAAGGTGGTCTGGAATTCCCATCACTTTGAGAAATTTACACGGTTTGTTGTAATCCACACAGTCAAAGCCTTTGGTGTAGTCAATGAAGCAGAAGTAGATGCCTTTCTGGAACTCTCTTGCTTTGTCTATGATGCAATGGATGTTGGCAATTTGATCTCTGGTTCCTCTGCCTTTTCTAAGTCCAGCTCAAACATCTGGAAGTTTTTAGTTCACATACTGTTGAAGCCTCACCTGGAGAACTTTGAGCATTACTTTGCTACATGTGAAATGAGTGCAACTGTGTGGTACTTTGAACATTCTTTGGCATTGCCTTTCTTTGGGATTGGAATGAAAACTAGCCTTTTACTGTCCTGTGGCCACTGCTGAGTTTTACAAATTTGCTGGCATATTGAGTGCAGCACTTTCACACCATCATCTTTTAGGATTTGAAATAGCTCAACTAGAATTCCATCACCTCCATTAGCTTTGTTTGTAGTGATGCTTCCTAAGGCCCACTTGACGTCACATTCCAAGGTGTCTGGCCCTAAGTGAGTGATCACACTATCGTGGTTATCTGGGTCATTAAGATCTTTTTTGAAATAATTCTTCTGTGTATTCTTGCCACCTCTTCTTAATATCTTCTGCTTCTGTTAGGTCCATACCATTTCTGTCCTTTATTGTGCCCATTTTGTGTGAAATGTTCCTTTGGTATCTCTAATTTTCTTGAAGTGATCTTTAGTCCTTTCCATTCTATTGTTTTCCTCTATTTCTTTGCATTAATCAGTTAAGAAGGCTTTCTTATGTCTTGCTATTCTTTGGAATTCTGCACTAAGATGGGGATCTCTTTCCATTTCTCCTTTGCCTTTCACTTCTCTTCTCTTCTTAGCCATTTACAAGGCCTCCTCAGACAACCATTTTGCCTTTTTGAATTTCTTTTTGTAGCCTAGTGAGTCACATTGTTTCTCACGTAAGAACAGTGATTTCTAAAGATAAAAGTACAAGAAGTGGGTTTCCTAAACTTGCAGCCATTCCCCAAATATGGCAATGTTAATTTCAAAATATGAGCACTTTAAAAAATTATATGTTGACTCCACAAGTGGCTTTTACACACCAGATTTAGATTTTAGTGCATCAGCTAATGACTCAGTATTTCAAGTCATTATTTTTATAGCTGCCTGCCAGACAACAATTTAATTTTGGCATCATCACTTTATTTATCCCCAAAGCAGTTTGTATTATTAAATATTGTATATATATATTTTATAATGTTTCCATTACAATTCTATAAAAATGTTGCTACTAGTAATAAGAAACATAGTTCTGATACACTTCTTAATATTAAAACAAAGAAAATAAATATTAAGTAATCAGAGAAGGCAGTGGCAACCCACTCCAGTACTCTTGCCTGGAGAATCCCATGGATGGAGGAGCCTGGTGGGCTGCAGTCCATGGGGTCGCTAAGAGTCGGACACAACTGAGCGATTTCACTTTCACTTTTCACTTTCATGCATTAGAGAAGGAAATGGCAACCCGCTTCAGTGTTCTTGCCTGGAGAATCCCAGGGACGGGGGAGCCTGGTGGGCTGCCATCTATGGGGTTACACAGAGTTGGACACGACTGAAGTGACTTAGTAGCAGCAATCCAAACCAGAAACTATTCATCTCCAATTAGAAGTTATTTAATTCAAGTTGGTCAAAGATCAGAGATATGAAATGTTGCAGATACACTGTTGAAGTGGCCAAGTATAACTGTGAATATATAAATTTTATAGATTCTTCCTTATACATATATACTATATATAAATGTATACAAATATATATATATGTTTTAGATACATATACATATCTTCCCTGGTGGTTCAGAGGTTAAAGAGTCTGCCTCCAACGCAGGAGACCTGGGTTCAATCCCTGGGTCAGGAAGATCCTGGAGAAGGAAAAGGTAACCTACTCCAGTATTCTTGCCTGGAGAATCCCACGGTCAGAGAAGCCTGGTAGGCTACAGTCCATGGGGTCGCAGAGTCAGACACGACTGAGCAGCTTCACTTACTTACTTACTTAGATACATATAGTATATTGTGTATATCTAAAACATATATAACTTTTCAGAAATATATTTTGTAAATTAGGATGATGCAATCATCCTACAGATGTAAAATCATCTGTAATTAAACAAAGAGGTTGCAGTTGTCATAGCAAAGAAAAAAAAAACTGACTTTAGAAACTTAGTTATTTGTCTACTTTTCTGTAAGCATTGTTTTTGGTAGTCCTAACTTAAAATATCGCCATGTTCCATTTGGAACATACCTCTATTCTCTTTCTTCCACTCAGGTGGAAACACACAGAGAGCTCTAAGTCTCAAAGAGATTATGATGATTTTTTTTAAATGCAAAAGTCAAGTCTCAACCCCTGAAGATCACCTTGCTGAAACTAATGGCAAAGTGAAGACAATTTAAGAGAAGAGAAGGCTGCAAACTGACAGATGTTGAAAAGAAATGACTTGCATTCATACCCAACCCATTACTTCATCCCTATGTCAAAATCCATGCTGACAATCTCCCTTAGCAGGAGTTGTTTTTCTGCCAACCTGGGTTCCTGCCCATCTCTGTGATGCTGAGGTATGCCCAAGCACCTCACTGGATCAGTTGCTGGTTCTCACACTGCCCCATAGGTGCAGCCCAGGCCTTCTTGTGTTTTCTCAACATCTGCTTAGATTGGGAGATTCTTCCCCCAATATGATGTTTTATTTTCCCATTTCTCTTTCGGATCTAAATCTTTCATATTTGCTAAATGTACTCTGACACACTTTGTGTGAATTTCTGTCTGGAACCAGACCCATCAAATGTAACCTTGTGTTCTTGGGAAAATCATGAGATGGCTGTTTTAGTGGATTTTTTTTTATTGAATTAGGACATATATTACCACATCTGTTTCATAGTTACTATAATAAATAATGTTTCACTTCTCAAGACTGAGTTATAAAAATAATTGATTTTGACATTAGCCCATCTATTTAATATGGTCTATAAAATGTTCAAAAAATTCTGAATAATGTGATGGCCTAACATAGGAGCCAATCTGCTAGCTGGATGAGGATGTTGGAGCTCTGTCTAGGGGACTCTCCAGAAACACAGTTACAAAGACTGGAGGACGATGTCAGCTGTCTAGTCCCAGTGTTTGTTTATCCATCCAGCATAGCTTAGGGTAAAAGTCCTGTATTTGTTTCTATGGTTATAAACGGTCCCACCCTTCTGAACATTTACGTTGAATCAGTCAGCCAGCCAGCCAGCCAGTTGTACAAAAAAAGGATCTGGGAGTAATTAAAATGAGAGTTATAATTTTTTTTTTTTTTTGCCATTGTACCATTTCTTTGTCAGATTTTAACAAAACCAACATGTCTGAGATAAGACTAAGATATCTGAAAATGCTAAGACTGTATCAGCCAACATAAGAACAATATAGTAACTAATTCTGGCTATTGAATGTGCATGGATCCGCATCTCTCCCAGGAATGCAAACAAATACACACAAGCCGGATCCCCTGAGGGCTAGCCCAGTAGGGCCTAAATTGTGTGTGTTAGGAGTCCTGAAAAATGGCAACCCACTCCAGTATCCTTGCCTGGAAAACCTCATGGACAGAGGATCCTGGTGGATTGCAGTCCATGGGGTCGCAAAGAGTTGGGCACGACTGAGCGACTAACACACAGGAGTCCTGGAGGCTCCTGGGAAAGAACTCTTTCTAAGAGGAGGATGGGTCAGCCTCATGAGTTTGATCCAGTAGCAATACTTAAGCAGCCAGAGAAGCTGGGAACAATAAAAACAGCAAAGCATTTGTTACTCAAATTTGTCTTCAGGTATCCTCTTCAAGAACTGGTTCTGAGGAAGCTGCCAGTGAAGGTGGAAGCAAGCCTCTGTGGCATCAGGGAAGTGGGAGATTCTTGACTGGCACACGGTGACACTGAAGCTTTGGTGGCAGTAGCAGCACGACCTTGTAGAGGTGGCACCACCAGCATCAGAAGGCCCAGGGACCCCTTTGGTAGGAAGAGAAGGGCAGAGGGCCCTTACCTGGTACCTCAATATGGCCTCCCCACCATTGTTGTGGCAGAATAATTTATTGAATTTCATTTCTACTGGGTGTTGGGAAACTGACGGGATGGTTGTAGTTCTGAGAAAATTAGGAGCTTGAGCCCCACTCAGTCTTCATAGGATGGCTGAACCTGGAGCCCAGGGCTCCAAGGCTTGCCTGAGAATCTAGCAGATCCTGTTTTATGGAACCAGGTAGGCATGGGCAATGAGCATATCAACAGGCCCTTCCCAAATACTGGGGGTCACATACACATCCTGGCTTTGCCTGGACCCACAAGGGCCCCCAACAATGACAGATTATGCATTGCAGTCTCACAGGATGGGAGCTATGAACATCTTTAATTCAATGTGGAAAAAATTTTTCAAATGTACCATTTCTCATGTTACAGTATTGTGGTAGAATCACATTCATACCTGTATTGGGAGGAGAAAAGAAATTTTATCTATGATTGCTAAGACTCTGTTTTCATTCCCAGGTTAAAGGAAAGGATTATAAAACCAAATGCTAAGAAATTGCTGGATTTACTAGGGTAACTATCTTCAGCCAATGTCAAACACCTACAACTTGCATGTGTGTAGAGTGTTAGAAAATAAGTGTTTTAAGGAAAAGAATAAAAAATGTGGTGTTGCTCTGACTCACTTATAGGCTCCAATTTCTAAATAAAAACCTCTTTTATTTATCTGGAAAATCATTGATAAAATGACAGCAGTAAGCCTAGACTTCAGTTTCATTTCATCCATTGAGGAGGTTAGCCCTCTGTTTAGCTCATGCTGACAATATGCCCATCTTCATTCATGTCAATTGTATCTGCTTTAAGAGATTCCATCAAGGGACATCATGCACCTCATCATGTGAAGAAGGCCCGTACACAGTTGCCTTGCAGTCACCACTATTCTGGTCTGATGTGATGAGAGTGAGTATGGAAGTCAGATATTTACTAAAGCTGGGCCAGTCTTGGAATGTCTGTCCTGAAAGATGTGAGGGTCAAGGGTGAAGGCAAGGAATCGAAGTGATATTTTATGCAGATCACACTTAGTTACCGTGAGCATCAAGCAGTTTTGGTGAACAGTTTTGAGGGCCAAGCCTAGAACCATAGTGGGATGATCCATGGGGCATAAAAAGAACATATTAGAGTTTCTGTTTGTATGTTTATTTATATAATTCTCAATCATTTTAAATGTATGGATTCACACTGGTGCCCACACTCTGTATCAGACAGTTACGTGCCATAAGAAGTTCAGTTCAGTTCAGTCGCTCAGTCATGTCTAACTCTCTGTGACCCCATGAACCGCAGCACATCAGGCCTCCCTGTCCATCACCAACTCCCAGAGTCCACCAAAAACCATGTCCATCGAGTCGGTGATGCCATCCAATCATCTCCTTCTCTGTCTTCCCCTTCTCCTCCTGCCCTCAATCTTTCCCAGCATCAGGGTCTTTTGAAATGAGTCAGCTCTTTGCATCAGGTGGCCAAAGTATTGGAGTTTCAGCTTCAACATCAGTCCTTCCAATGGACACCCAGGACTGATCTCCTTTGGGATGGACTGGTTGGATCTCCTTGCAGTCCAAGGGACTCTCAAGAGTCTCCTCCAACACCACAGTTCAAAAGCATCAATTATTCGGTGCTCAGCTTTCCTTATAGTTCAACTCTCACAACCATACATGACCACTGGAAAAACCATAGCCTTGACTAGATGGACGTTTGTTGGCAAAGTAATGTCTCTGCTTTTGAATATGCTGTCTACGTTGGTCATAAGTTTCCTTCCAAGGAACAAGCGTCTTTTAATTTCATGGCTGCAGTCACCATCTTTAGCGATTTTGGAGCCCAGAAAAATTAAGCCAGCCATTGTTTCCACTGTTTCCCCGTCTATTTGCCATTAAGTGATGGGACCAGATGCCATGACCTTGGTTTTCTGAATGTTGAGCTTTAAGCCAACTTTTTCACTCTCCTCTTTCACTTTCATCAAGAGGCTCTTTAGTTTTTCTTCACTTTCTGCCATAAGGGTGGTGTCATCTGCATATCTGAGGTAATTGGTATTTCTCCCGGCAATCTTGATTCCAGCTTGTGCTTCTTCCAGCCCAGCGTTTCTCATGATGTACTTTGCTTATAAGTTAAATAAGCAGGGTGACAATATACAGCCTTGATGTACTCCTTTTCCTATTTGGAACCAGTCTGTTGTTCCATGTCCAGTTCTAACTGTTGCTTCCTGACCTGCATATAGATTCTCAAGAGGCAGGTTAGGTGGTCTGGTATTCCCATCTCTTTCAGAATTTTCCACAGTTTATTGTGATCCACACAGTCAAAGGCTTTGGCATAGTCAATAAAGCAGAAGTAGATGTTTTTCTGGAACTCTCTTGCTTTTTCCATGATCCAGCAGATGTTGGCCATAAGAAGATAAGGCAGCTATTCTAAAACACAGCGAGATTCCTAGCATAGTTCTTTCTTATAAATTTGCTTTTAGAATATTGAAATTTATTACTGTGCCCAGTTCAGTGAATCTATAGATTATCTTGTCTAATTCACATAATAGACACAAAGATTAAAAATATTCTTAAATTCTCATGTTAATATAATCTCAATAATGCAAATATGTATAAATAATAAAAGACCGGCAGAACTGATGTGTCATTACCCCTCAGTTATAAAAATGAAAACAAGAAACTTAAATATATTTATATATGTATATTAGATATATATGGATATCTATATACAGAAGTTTGTTGGAATTATTAAAGGCAGTATTTGAAATTACAACTTAATAGTCACTCTTGTTAAAACTGAGCTTTTACTAAAAATTTAAAATGACTTAGAGCATTAACAAATAATGTTCAGAAGCATCACTGTCAGCAATTTAAAATCTAGAATATTAATAACAGAAATTATAGTGAGAGAAAATATTTTGTCCTATTACTTTTAGAAGTAATTACAATTCCTTTCTTCTTTCTAGTATAATATACATATCTGGGCACGAGTGAGAAAGTTTTACTAATATGGGTGGATCAATAAAGTTTGGAGACTATTGGTGTCATTCCAGGTCAGGAATATATGCAAAAATATTTCACAGGGGGCCCTGCAGTCTTCCCTTGCAACCGTATTTAAATCTTTTCCCAAAATTAGGCATGAAGCATTTAATCAAAGAAAGGATTCTGAGACTAAGAATAAAATTTTACAACCACTGTGCTAGACAGTCTTACACTTTAATCTATCATGGATAGGGAAAAAAAAATCCACTGATTTTAAAAATATTTCCTTATTGTTCATTTACTGGAAACATATAGATCTGCTACAGCTTTACATCAACATAATTGTCAAGATTCTACCAATTCATCCATAGAAGCTCAAGAAAGACAGGATCAGGAAGATCCACAGGGAGCATTGGTTTATTGTCCACCAGTCACCACTGGTCTTGATAACAAGTTCACGTACTGAGATCAAACATATATTTTACTGAACCATTTTGAAACCAACTTACTAAGTTAGCTCTCAGCTAGATATACTTGGAAAGCCAAGATAAAAATTAGTTGTACCCTTAGTATTTCAGTCTTATTCTTTAAGATGATGAAACGACCAGTCATTTAGAAACAAAATCTGAATTATTTCCACTCTTCTGTATGCTTTAAAATTTTCATAAGACGATGTTGAAAAATGGGCCTTTTCTCTGGCTTAAATGTAGAAACATAATTTAATGTTTAATGTGTATAAATTCATACCAGAGAGGAGTATACATTAGAAAGTGTGATAGCCATCCTCTATGTTAATTAAAATAAATTGTGAAATTATGATGAAACACGTTGTACATTTTAACCAGACTTAGGTAGAAATACAGAATTCGAGAAATGGCACTCATCCTGCCTCTCATTTTATAAAGGAGGGGGCAGAATCCCAGCGGGATCGAGTGGCTCCTGGCCAGGCTTGTGCCCAGGGCCCAGGGCAGTGGTCTTTCCACCACACTGTGCTGCTTTGGTTCTGATTTGGGGATGAAGATATCTATCTATCAGTCGACCAATTGATCGATCAATATGGCATTAAAAATAAGATTAAATCAAACAGCAATTTTTTAATCTGACATGGCCTTTATTTCCTATTTCTTCCTGATAATGGACAGTAATTTCATGAGCCAGTAATCAAGACGGTATTTTACCTCTTTTGAAACTGATATTTCATAAAGACTGATGTCTTGACTGTGGTAAGCCCAGATTCTCCCATTTGCTGTGCCTGCCCATTTGCTACACCTTCTCTTTTATTTGGCTTCTCAGGTGGCACTGTTGGTAAAGAACCCGTCTGCCAGTGCAAGAGATATAAAAGGCACGGGTTCAATTCCTGGGTAGAGAAGATCCCCTGGAGAAGGGCATGGCAACCCACTCTGCTTTCTTATTTGACTGGTTTTATGCCTTCTCTCTGAGTCAAGGTTGTACTCACTTGATTCCCATTTATTAAATATTAATACCTTAATGGTGCCAAAAGTTGGGGGTTCAGAGGAGGGATGGAGCCCAGCCCCACCTTCGAGGATCTCCATTGGGTATATGGGGAAGGGATGTTTACCTCCTTCTCTCACATTCTTGCTCCCACAATGCTGAGGGTCTCCAACTGCAGAACAAGGAATCCTCCCAGGTTGCACCTGAGACATGTGGGTGCTCAGGTCAGGCCAACAGTTTGGTATCTTTCAAAGCAATATTCTTCAAATATTTTCTTTACATTACCTAGAGGAGCAGCTAAGTACAAGGAAAGTGAAAAAAAGGAAGGTGCACCTTCCCATCCAGTGTTGATTCTGTAATCTCAGGGACATCAGCACACTTTCTACATTAAGAAGGACAGAGCAGGATGGGTGAGGAGCCACAGTAAAATCTACATTTTATCAGGCCTTTAATTCAATGAACATATTTCTCTCTGAGGGGGCATCATGTCTGAATCTGTGATGGAAAATACCATAACTGGTTTCTATTCTATCTTCTCTACTGTGTCCTCAGAGGGCCCATGACTTCCCTAACCACCCCATTCCCTATGCTCCCCTCCCAATTCCTACATGAGGTGTTCTTCTTTCTGCTGCCCCCAACCCCTTCAATGACACAAGGCAGATGTCTCACAAAGAGCAAACTAATAAAGTACAAAAGGTTATTCAGAAAAGGAAACTCCATAAACATCTATAGGGCAATAGGGCTATGAGCAATAGGCTTCATGAGCATATAATAACATGACTTTGTGTCTTTCATGAAGCTCACTGAGGGCTTTATGTACTAATCAGTGTTATTAGCCTACTTTACAGGTGGAGACCTTGACCCACAGAAAGACACACACGTCCAAGGTCATACACTGAGTCATCACAGGTAGAACAGCATGCAGAGCAGTGAGCAAGCGCCTATAAAGCTACACTGATACCAAGTGTGTTTTGAGAAGAGAAGAGTAAAGCTTGTGAATGAAAACAAAGCTATTATAATTAGCAGCACCATCTATTTTTCTCATTCTAGGCAAAGGCCTGAGAGAAAAGAGAGGAGAGAGAGAATAGAAAGCAATGGTGTAATTTACAGTATATGATGGGAGAGAAAGACATTGAGTTTAGCATTTAAGGGGCTTCCCTGGTGGGTCAGATGGTAAAGAATCTGCCTGCAGTGCGGTTTGATCCATGGGTTGGGAAGGTCCCCTAGAGAAGGGCACAGCAACCCACTCCAGTATTCTTGCCTGGAGAAAGCCCATGGGCAGAAGAGCCTGGTGGGCTACAGTCCATAGGGTCACAAAGAGTCAGACACAAGTGAGCGAATAACACTTTCACTTTAGCTTTGAAATGTTTTTAGTCTGTAACTTCGCAAATAATTCCATGAAACAAAGTAAAAATTATATAGTTTAACATTGAGGTGAAGTCACTCAGTCGTGTCCGACTCTTTGCGACCCCGTGGACTGTAACCTACTAGGCTTCTCCGCCCATGGGATTCTCCAGGCAAGAATACTGGAGTGGATTGCCGTTTCCTTCTCCAGGGGATCTTCCTGACCCAGGGATCGAACCCGGGTCTCCCGCATCAGAGGCAGACGCTTTAACCTCTGAGCCACCAGGGAAGCCGGTTCCCTTTTCTCCCCCCATTTTAAAACCTATTCAACCTCACTGCCTCCACCAAACCCATCACACACCAGTACAGCACTGTGCTTTGTCTGTGTTGATAGCTCACATCTCTTTATAGTGCCTGGTGTGTTACAGTCACTCAAAGACCTACTGAATGGATAGAAGGATAGATATTAATACCTATTAATCAAGATTAATTAATATTAATACCATTTTAGCCATGAATGATGTCAGCAAAGAACAATTAATTTGGACAGAGTCACAGATAAATTCATGGTAGAGCTGGAATTTTTAATGTTCCCTCCATCTCAAGCTAAAGGGCTGGCTTATCAAGGTATTTCAACCACATTAGTAATCTTAGAACAGATCCAGCAAATATAATGTTCTCTACTTTGTCACAGTTCCAGCAGTGTTCAGTCATCTTAGTGTCTTTCTACTCTCCCATACCGTCTAGGTCCACCTTCAGTCCCTCAGCTCACAAAACAATGGTGTCTGTCACTAGTTTAGCAATGATATAGCATTTTGTTGTGATATCACTAATGCTATTATTTCATTTAGTGTTTCTTCTAACCTCAGTTTTAAATTCTCTGAGGGCAGAGGTCTTGTGCTATTTACATTTTTGTATTATCCTCAACATCTTATGCTGTGTTGTTCACATAGTAGCAGATATCATTTTTAGCAAACTGATTACAATGAAAGAATATTTTTGGTGCCACTCTGTGACCGAACATCAGGAGACACTGGGGAGGTTCCCTTAATGCTCTCAACCATCATCTTATCACTATAAGAACCTATGAAAAATAATCAGTGACCCAGACCTGGCCCATGAGACAGGTCCAAAAAATAGAGAAATCTGATTTATCAAGATACAGTAGCTTTTATCTTTTGTTCCTTCTTCTTCCTCAATAAATAATGACATGCATTTGGGTTAAAATGAGATAATTCAAATATTGAATACTTTTTTGCCCTGCTAGGAATGAGAGATGTTGAGACCTTTAGGACCACATTATATCCAAGTGGGGACTTTTTTTTTACAGTTCATATACATTCCTTTGGTATAATCAGAAACCACATATGTGACTATTTTCCACATCTATAACATGACTGGCAGTTTCCAGTTTCCTCAAAAGGAAAGGAAAGCATTGTTTATACCCAAGGATGGGCTGCATAGCACCAGAGTTCCAATGGCTTAAGCACAAACTGTGATTTACAAAAGTGTCCAGTGACTGCTCTAATCCAGGGAAGTTGGTAGGCCATGTTTGTTAACTGTGTGGGACTTTCGTGCACAGGTACTGACAGCTGGTAATAAAATACAGAAATTTTCACCACATCAGTAGCCCCAGTCCTTCCTGGCTTGGAGCCATCCCAAGATTTGTGCCCTCTGCTACTGTGTTTATGATACACAACACAGCACGGGCTGCTGAACGTGCCCATCCTGCAGTGCCAGGGGTGCTCAACCATTCCTTCCACATCTTTATTCAGGAGAAGTGATTTTCCAAATTCTTGGATGCTGGAAATGACCCAAACATAGCTCACTAAACTAATTTCGCTCAGAATTTTTAAATGCATGTGCATTTGAGCATAAACACTGTCCATATGTTTCTGATTCATTTACTCTGAACTCATCAAAGGGCTGTGTTGTAAGAGTTGTTTGATGTCCAAGAATACTTGAGGGTTTTGTTTTTTTTTTTTTTTTAATGGAATTTTATACTTTCTTTCACCATTTTCCTTAGGAAGCCAAATGATGTTGAGAGTAAACAAACTTGAACCCCCAAAGATCTGGGGTTTACCCTTACAGTTAAAACTCAGGAGGATGGAGCTTGGCAGTTTGGCAAGGAGAGCACCCTTTGGATGCATCGTGGCACTATTTCCCAAAGGATAGGAAGACCTAAGGCTAGCCAGGGAAATCCTTTCAGGAGACCTTCTTTCATTCAGTGGTTTATTCATTCAATTCCAAAAATGCCCTCCCAAATACAACTCTTAGAAACTACTCACAGTCTCTCTCTTGCCAGTTTGAGGAAAAGGCTTCAGAATGTTGGTGCTGCAATTGCCCTTCATTTTTTGGAAGGGAACCAAAGGAGGTTTTTTAGGAAACCAGTATTTGTTCACCTGAATGCATCATGTCCTACATTTATATGCTAAAGAGACAAGACAAGCATCTCTGGCTACAGCTGAGAACTAATTAAAGTTGCTCTTTTACAACATTATGTGGTTCATTCCATTCTTCTTTGATTAAGAACAAAAGAGAAGGAGAGTCATTTATTGCCATGAGTCACTTGAGGTACAATGGAAGGAATTCCAAGACACTGCTGAGACAAAACAAAACTGACATTATGAAAGCCATGTCTAAACACTAATTTAAACTGTCAACTTACTACCAAGGAAGATTCCTGACAGACAGAGAATTAAAGCCTTAAAGACCTTATAAATCACTGAAGAGATTAGCACCAGTGTGAATGAGTTAAAATACATGTCTGCCTTCAGAGTGTTAGAGTGGTTCACAGCAATGCACTAGGATGTGACGGGAAAATTAGTTGTAATAATTAGGAAGAGAAAAATGCTCAAATACAGCTTCTTGGGGATCTCAGAGTGCAAGCTTCAGCCACATAGTTATTTCAGGTTCTTGAGTTAGTGAAATATAATATAGCTGCTTTCATGACCCAATATATAGTACAATCAAAATGACTTGAAAAATGTTAGAATTTAAAAACATGATTTACAAATACCAAACAGTTTTCCAACCCCCAAACCCACTAAAAAATTGCTAAAGTGTCAACCTAAATGTATGACTCAGCAGTGGCTTTAACACTACTTTATCTATCTCCTTTTTCTCCTCTGTGCTTGTCTCCATGAATCCTGCTGCCGATGTATTATTCTCTAGCAAGACCCATCACCACGACCCCCACTACATGAAGCATTCCATCTCAGTAGCCAATATCAATAAATCTTCAGAGAAAATTTTGTTAGGATTTTCATCAATTTTTATACTAAGTATTGCCTCTTCGGATGGTGACTGCAGCCATGAAATTAAAAGACTCTTGCTCCTTGGAAGAAAAGCTATGACAAACCTAGACAGCATATTAAAAAGCAGAGACTCTACATTGCCAACAAAGATCTGTCTAGTCAAAGCTGCGGTTTTTCCAGTAGTCATGTATGGATGTGAGAGTTGGACTATAAAGAAAGCTGAGCACCGAAGAATTTATGTTTTTGAACTGTGGTGTTGCAGATGACTCTTGAGAGTCCCTTGGACTGCAAGGAGATCAAACCAGTTCATCCTAAAAGAAATCAGTCCTAAATATTCATTGGAAGGACTGATGCTGAAGCTGAAGCTCCAATACTTTTGCCACCTGATACGAAGAACTGACTTGTTGGAAAAGACCCTGATGCTGGGAAAGATTGAAGGCAGGAAGAGAAGGGGACGACAGAGGATTAGATGGTTGGATGGCATCCCTGACTCGATGAACATGAGTTTGAGCAAGCTCTGGGAGTCGGCAATGGACAAGGAAGCCTGGTGTGCTGCAGTCCATGAGGTTCCAAAGAATCGGACACAACCGAGCAACTGAACTGAGCTGATTGCCTCTTCAGGGCTTTTGAGTTAAGAATTTAAAAACTCTTTACTCATGTGTGAGCATTCTAAATCCCTCCTACTGCTGAAAAGGGGGAGGGCATAAAGACCTTCAGTGGTCTGCACCCTGAGAGACTGAAACATCTCCATGAGAGAGAAGCCACTGGGATCCAGCTGTGCCACTTTCAAGAGAAGAGGCAGAGAAACGTGAACCCTCAAATCTGCACTAACTCTTCTCCACACTCCCAAGCTTTCACTAATCGTTCTTCTATGGGTTCTGTCCCAAAGAGCCCATAAAATAAAACTGTTTCCTAATTCACTGGTGTATTCAAATGATCTCTTTGATTTGGATCTTATCACATCTCTGTCTATCCAAAATTACTTTTTGAAGCACATGTTGATCTGGTCTCTTCCTTCCTCAAATCAGAAACTTTTGCATGAGGTAATTTTATTCCATTCTTTGATTGTTTTCTTTTGGCTTAAATCAAAGTGATACAGAAATCCATATGGAGAAGACTAATTGCTTCAGTCTTCAGACTGAGTCTATCCTTAGCCAGGATACAGCTGCTGGGTTCTTTCCTCTCAGGCTCTTTACTTCTCTCCATCTGCTCCCCTATTAGTGCCACTTGTCAGGAACAGTCGGAAATTGGATTAAGTGGCAAATATAGAACAATAACAGAGCATTTAGGGCAGCATCTCGAGGTGGAACCAGTAGATTCAACCATACACATTTAACTGTGGGACATTTGCTCCCAAGTTCTAAGATGTAAAACCTAGACCTCAACTTGGACACAGGTCTCAGGACCCCTTTAAGGATGTGAACATGAATTGCTCCAGAAACTTTTTGTCCGGGGTCATATCTTTGTCAGTCTTTTGCCCAATGGGAATCTAAGTTTAACTTTTTGGTGGTGCTATAGAGTTCGTATTGCAGTTTTGTTATCCTAAATTCAGTTCTTTAACGCCAAAACTATTGCACTTTATTCATTTTTGGAAGAGAGGCAAGAAGCCTACAATGTAATCGAGATCCCTCCTCAGGCTCCCCTTCCAGTTTCCAAAATAGAACTCAGATCAGAAACTATAGAAGTGGTCTCAATAAAACTGTTGTCAAGGGCATCCTCCTTCTTTGAGGGTACACTTGATAGCATGCCCATAAATTCCACAGAGCCACGAACTCATCCTCAAACTACTCTTCAGACTATTGTAAAGTGAAAGATACTTAACTCCTTTTCTCACTCCGAGCAAGAAAACCACTTGCTCAGTCTCACGTCGCTTGTCTGAAGACAGGAAGAGAAACTCAACCGTGAAAACTAGCCAAGTATGACACCCTCAGAAAGGAACTGATGGTCAAGATCTACTATCTGCTTCTGAACACTATTGTCTACTTTTACTGGTCACTGGCCTTTAAGCCAGAGCTGCTTGGAGACCCCACTAGCCCAGTTCAAATGGCTTGCAGTCACTCCCAGGCTCTTAATTCATCACGAATTCAGAGAAGTGTTCAGGCTCCTGTGGTTCCTTTTACACATTAGTCCCTAGAAAAGTATACCAGGTATCAGGCAGAAACCCTGGCATCAGGAAGGGGCCGGCTTGCCAGCACTTGAAGTTCAGATGAATGATTTGATATGGTTACACTACTGAAAGCTCTGAGTGCAGGGAACACCTTGCACAGCCAGAAACCATGCTTTTTGTTTATAGGTTAAATGACTAGCCACTTAGAGGATCGTCGAGATCATATTTGGATTTGGCCATCTCTCGCTGACATTCCTCCTGTGTTTGTAAACATTGCTGACTTTGACCCCAATCTCTCACAAATCCCTGCCCAACACCAAACAGCCACAGAGGAGCTGCAGAACATAATGTGATTCTGTAATGCAAAACAGGATAGCTTGCTAAATGTGAGGATCTGGAGAGAATTCTTGACATAATCCTTCTTACATCTTTTATAATAATCATTTCCATCTTCAGAACACACGCAAACAATGCTCCCTTGGACGTTGCGTCAGGAGGCTGGACTGTGATCCCTTCTGCCAGGTGAACTGCATATGACGGGGCACTGAGGCAAGGAGTATATGAGTAGGACACACTATTTCCTGCAGACAGAAACAAGCAGGAAAACCTACAGACTGTAGTTGGGGAGATGCTTCTGCTGAAGGGAAATATGTAAAACAGCGGCCACTCTCCCAAAACTTGGAAATCAGCTCTGGCATAACTCTGTGTATGCACGTAAAGGACATTTACTGAGTGCCTACTCTGTGCCTTAAGCGTGCTGTGTGGGAAAGGACCATTTCTGAGTAAAAGATCATGAGTTAAAATTCACTGGTAATCTCCCATTTCTAATAGTCATGCCAAACAAAGAGAGCCTCACCACACTGGACAGGGAGTGTTTGTTTAAAATAGAGTTGCTGCTGCTAAGTCACTTCAGTCATGCCCGACCCCATAGACAGTAGCCCACCAGGCTCCCCCGTCCCTGGGATTCTCCAGGTAAGAATACTGGAGTGGGGTGCCATTTGCTTCTCCAACGCATGAAAGGGAAAAGTGAAGTTGCTCAGTCGTGTCCGACTCCTAGCAACCCCATGGACTGCAGTCCACCAGGCCCCTCCATCCATGGAATTTTCCAGGCAAGAGTACCGGAGTGGGTTGCCATTGCCTTCTCCTAAAATAGAGTTACCATTTTTTTAAAATATAAATTTACTTATTTTAATTGGAGGTTAATTACTTTACATTATTGTATTGGTTTTGCCATACATCACAGAAGAACTTTACAAAAAAGATCTTCACGACCCAGATAATCATGATGATGTGATCACTAATCTAGAGCCAGATATCTTGGAATGTGAAGTAAAGTGGGCTTTAGAAAGCATCACTACGAACAAAGCTAGTGGAGGTGATGGAATTCCAGTGGAGCTATTTCAAATCCTGAAAGATGATGCTGTGAAAGTGCTGCACTCAATCTGCCAGCAAATTTGGAAAACGCAGCAGTGGCCACAGGACTGGAAAAGGTTAGTTTTCATTCCAATTTCAAAGAAAGGCAATGCCAAAGAATGCTCAAACTACCACACAATTACACTCATCTCACATGCTAGTAAAGTAATGCTCAAAATTCTCAAAGCCAGGTTCAGCAATACGTGAACTGTGAACTCCCTGATGTTCAAGCTGGCTTTAGAAAAGGCAGAGGAACCAGAGATCAAATTGCCAACATCTGCTGGATCATGGAAAAAGCAAGAGAGTTCTTTTGGCCACCTCATGCGAAGAGTTGACTCATTGGAAAAGACTCTGATGCTGGGAGGGATTGAGGGCAGGAGGAGAAGGGGACGACTGAGGATGAGATGGCTGGATGGCATCACGGACTCAATGGACGTGAGTCTGAGTGAACTCCGGGAGATGGTGATGGACAGGGAGGCCTGGCGTGCTGCGATTCATGGGGTCGCAAAGAGTTGGACACGACTGAGCGACTGAACTGAACTGAACTGAACATGAATCCGCCACAGGTATACATGTGCTCCCCATCCTGAACCTCCTTCCCTCTTCCCTCCCCGTACCATCCCTCTGGGTCGTCTCAGTGCACCAGCCCCAAGCGTCCAGTATCATGCATCAAAACTGGACTGGCGATTCATTTAATATATGATATTATACATGTTTCAATACCATTCTCCCAGATCATCCCACCCTCTCCCTCTCCCACAGAGTCCAAAAGACTGTTCTATACATCTGTGTCTCTTTCGCTGTCTCTCATACAGGGTTATCGTTACTATCTTTCCAAATTCCATATATATGCGTTAGTATACTGTATTGGTGTTTTTCTTTCTGGCTTACTTCACTCTATAGAATAGGCTCCAGTTTCATCCACCTCTTTAGAACTGATTCAAATGTATTTTTTTAATGGCTGAGTAATACTCCATTGTGTCACAGCTTTCTTATCCATTCATCTGCTGGTGTACATCTAGGTTGCTTCCATGTCCTGGCTATTATAAACAGTGCTGCGATGAACACTGGGGTACACGTGTCTCTTTCAATTATGGTTTCCTCAGTGTGCATGCCCAGCAGTGGGATTGCTGGGTCATAAGGCAGTTCTATTTCCAGTTTTTTAAGGAATCTCCACACTGTCCTCCATAGTGGCTGTACTGTTTTGCATTCCCACCAACAGTGTAAGAGGGTTCCCTTTTCTCCACACCCTCTCCAGCATTTATTGCTTGTAGACTTTTGGATCACAGCCATTCTGACTGGCGTGAAATGGTACCTCATTGTGGTTTTGATTTTCATTTCTCTGATAATGAGTGATGTTGAGCATCTTTTCATGTGTTTGTTGGCCATCTGTATGTCTTCATTGGAGAAATGTCTATTTAGTTCTTTGGCCCATTTTTTGATTGGGTCGTTTATTTTTCTGGAATTGAGCTGTAGGAGTTGCTTGTATATTTTTTGAGATTAGTTGTTTGTCAGTTGCTTCATTTGCTATTATTTTCTCCCATTCAGAAGGCTGTCTTTTCACCTTGCTTATAGTTTCCTTTGTTGTGCAGAAGCTTTTAAGTTTAATTAGGTCCCATTTGTTTATTTTTGCTTTTATTTCCAATATTCTGGGAGGTGGGTCATAGAGGATCCTGCTGTGATGTACGTCGGAGAGTGTTTTGCCTATGTTCTCCTCTAGGAGTTTTATAGTTTCTGGTCTTANAAAAGTTCATTGCTATTTTGAATGAAATCTTTTTGTCTTATTATGTTTCCTAGTTGGTTATCAGTACTGCATAAAGGCAGTACAGATTTTGATTTTCATTGATTTCTGATGTCCTCTAAGTTTATCTGAAAATAAAAGCAAAATGAAGATCCAAACATAAAAGAAAGTTTTGCCTATGTTTTCCTCTAGGAGTTTTATACTTTCTGGTCTTACATTTACATCTTTAATCCATTTTGAGTTTATTTGGGGGTATGGTGTTAGAAAGTGTTCTGGTTTCATTCTTTTACAAGTGGTTGACCAGTTTTCCCAGCACCACTCATTAAAAAGATTGTCTTTTCTCCATTGTATATTCTTGCCTCCTTTGTCGAAGATAAGGTGTCCATAGGTGCGTGGGTTTATCTCTGGGCTTTCTATTTTGTTCCATTGATCTATATTTCTGTCTTTGTGCCAGTACCATACTGTCTTGATGACTGTGGCTTTGTAGTAGAGCCTGAAGTCAGGGAGGTTGATTCCTCCAGTTCCATTCTTCTTTCTCAAGATTGCTTTGGCTATTTGAGGTCTTTTGTATTTCCATACAAATTGTGAAATTATTTGTTTTAGTTCTCTGAAAAATATTGTTGGTAGCTTGATAGGGATTGCATTGAATCTATAGATTGCTTTGAGTAGTATATTGATTTTCACTGTATTGATTCTTCTGATCCATGAACATGATATATTTCTGCATCTATTTGTGCCATCTTTGATTTTTTTCATCAGTGTTTTATAGTTTTATATATATAGGTCTTTAGTTTCTTTAGGTAGATGTATTCCTAAGTATTTTATTCTTTTCGTTGCAATGGTGAATGGAATTGTTTCCTTAATTTCTTTTTCTACTTTCTCATTATTAGTGTATAGGAATGCAAGGGATTTCTGTCTGTTGATTTTATATCCTGCAACTTTACTATATTCATTGATTAGCTCTAGTAATTTCCTGGTGGAGTCTTCAGGGTTTTCTATGTAGAGGATCATGTCATCTACATACAGTGAGAGTTTACTTCTTCTTTTCCAATCAGGATTCCTTTTACTTCTTTTTCTTCTCTGATTGCTGTGGCTAAAACTTCCAAAACTATGTTGAATAGCAGTGGTGACAGTGGGCATCCTTGTCTTGTTCCTGATCTTAGGGGAAATGCTTTCAATTTGCACCATTGAGGATAATGTTTGATGTGGGTTTATCATATATGGCTTTTATTATGTTGAGGTGTGATCCTTCTATGCCTGCTTTCTGGAGGTTGTTTTTTTTTTTTTTTATCATAAATGGATGTTGAATTTTGTCAAAAGCTTTCTCTGAATTTATTGAGATAATCATACGGTTTTGATCTTTCAATTGGTTAATGTTATGTATCACACTGATTGATTTGTGAATACTGAAGAATCCTTGCATCCCTGGGATAAAGCCTACTTTGTCATGATGTATGATCTTTTTAATATGTTGTTGGATTCTATTTGCTAGACATTTGTTGAGGATTTTTGCATCTATGTTCATCAGTAGTATTGGCCAGTAGTTTTCTTTTTTTGTGGCATCTTTGTCTGGTTTTGGTATTAGGGTGCTGGTAGCCTCATAGAATGAGTTTGGTGGTTTACCTTCCTCTGCAATTTTCTGGGAGAGTTTGAGTAGGATAGGTGTTAGCACTTCTCTAAATTTTTGGTAGAATTCAGCTGTGAAGCCATCTGGTCCTGGGCATTTCTTTGCTGGAAGATTTCTGATTACAGTTTCGATTTCCATGCTTGTGATGGATCTGTTAAGATTTTCTATTTCTTCCTGGCTCAGTTTTGGAAAGCTATACTTGTCTAAGAATTTGTCCATTTCTTCCAAGTTGTCCATTTTATTGGCATATAGTTGCTGATAGTAGTCTCTTATGATCCTGTTTTATTTCTGTGTTGTCTGATGTGATTTCTCCAGTTTCATTTCTACTTTTGTTGATTCAATTCTTCTTCCTTTTTTATTTTATTTTTTTGTTGTTGTTAAGTCTGGCTAATGGTTTGTCCATTTTATTTATCTTCTCAAAGAACCAGATTTTAGCTTTGTTGATTTTGGCTGTGGTTTCGTTTGTTTCTTTTGCATTTATTTCTGCCCTAATTTTTATGATTTCTTTCCTTATGCTAACCCTGGGGTACCTCATTTCTTTTTTTCTTTCTAGATGCTTTAGGTGTAGAGTTAGGTTATTTATTTAATTTCTCTCCTGTTTCTTGAGGTAGGCTTGTATTGCGATGAACCTTCCCCTTAGCACTGCTTTTGCTGAATCCCATAGTTTTGGGTTGTTGTGTTTTCATTTTCATTCATTTCTATGCATATTTTGATTTCTTTTTTTATTTCTTCTGTGATTTGTTGGTTATTCAGAAGTGTGTTGTTTAGCCTCCATATGTTTGTATTTTAATAGTTTTTTTTTTCCTATTGTTGACATCTAATCTTAACACACTGTGATCAGAAAAGATGCTTGATATGATTGAAATTTTTTTGAATTTACCAAGGCTAGATTTATGGCCCAGGATGTGATCTATCTTGGAGAATGTTCCTTGTGCACTTGAGAAAAAGTTGAGATTCATTGTTCCATACTCTATAGATATCAATTAGGTCTAATTTGTCCATTGTATCATTTAAAGTTTGTGTTTCCTTGTTAATTTTCTGTTTAGTTGATCTATCCATAAGTGTGAGTGGGGTATTAAAGTCTCCCACTATTTTTGTGTTATTGTTAATTTCCCCTTTCATACTCGTTAGCATTTGCCTTGCATATTGTGGTGCTCCTATGTTGGGTGCATATATATTTATAATTGTCATATCTTCTTCTTGGATTGACACTTTGATCATTATGTAGTGTCCTTCTTTGTCTCTTTTCATGGCCTTTACTTCAAAGTCTATTTTATCTGATATGAGTGTTGCTACTCCTGCTTTATTTTTGGTCTCCATTTGTGTGAAATACCTTTTTCCAGCCCTTCACTTTCAGTCTGTATGTGTCCCTAGGTTTGACATGGGTCTCTTGTAGACAGCATATATAGGGGTCTTATATGATATATAGGGGTTGTGTATCCATTCTGCCAGTCTTTGTCTTTTGGTTGGAGCATTCAACTCATTTACATTTAAGGTAATTATTGATAAATATGATCCCATTGCCATTTACTTTATTGTTTTGGGTTTGAGTTCATGAACCTTTTCTGTGTTTCCTGTCTAGAGAAGATCCTTTAGCATTTGTTGGAGAGCTGGTTTGGTGGTGCTGAATTCTCTCAGCTTTTGCTTGTCTGTAAAGCTTTTGATTTCTCCTTCATATTTGAATGAGATCCTTGCTGGTACAGTAATCTGGGTTGTAGGTTTTTCTCTTTCATCACTTTAAGTATGTCCTGCCATTCTCTTCTGGCTTGAAGAGTTTCTATTGAGAGATCAGCTGTTATTCTTATGGGAATCCCCTTGTGTGTTATTTGTTATTTTTCCCTTGCTGCTTTTAATATTTGTTCTTTGTGTTTGATCTTTGTTAATTTGATTAATATGTATCTTGGTGTGTTTCACCTTGGGTTTATCCTGTTTGGGACTCTCTGGGTTTCTTGGACTTGGATGGCTATTTCCTTCTCCGTTTTAGGGAAGTTTTCAACTATTATCTCCTCAAGTATTTTCTCATGGTCTTTCTTTTTGTCTTCTTCTGGGACTCCTATGATTCGAATGTTGGGGTGTTTAACATTGTCCCAGAAGTCTCTGAGGTTTTCCTCATTTCTTGATTCTTTTTTCTTTTTTCCTCTCTGCTTCATTTATTTCCACCATTCTGTCTTCCATCTCACTTATCCTATCTTCTGCCCCCATTATTCTACTGTTGGTTCCCTCCAGAGTGCTTTTGATCTCAGTTATTGCATTATTCGTTATTGATTGACTCTTTTTTATTTCTTCTGGGTCCTTGTTAAACTTTTCTAGCATCTTCTCAATCCTTGTCTCCAGACTATTTATCTGTAACTCCATTTTGTTTTCAAGATTTTGGATCATTTTTACTATTATTTCTCCTTCATATTTGAATGAGATCCTTGCTGGGTACAGTAATCTGGGCTGTAGGTTATTTTCTTTCATCACTTTAAGTATGTCTTGCCATTCCCTCCTGGCCTGAAGAGTTTCTATTGAAAGATCAGCTGTTATCCTTATGGGAATCCCCTTGTGTGTTATTTGTTGTTTTTCCCTTGCTGCTTTTAATATTTGTTCTTTGTGTTTGATCTTTGTTAATTTGATTAATATGTATCTTGGTGTGTTTCACCTTGGGTTTATCCTGTTTGGGACTCTCTGGGTTTCTTGGACTTGGATGGCTATTTCCTTCTCCGTTTTAGGGAAGTTTTCAACTATTATCTCCTCAAGTATTTTCTCATGGTCTTTCTTTTTGTCTTCTTCTGGGACTCCTATGATTCGAATGTTGGGGTGTTTAACATTGTCCCAGAAGTCTCTGAGGTTTTCCTCATTTCTTGATTCTTTTTTCTTTTTTCCTCTCTGCTTCATTTATTTCCACCATTCTGTCTTCCATCTCACTTATCCTATCTTCTGCCCCCATTATTCTACTGTTGGTTCCCTCCAGAGTGCTTTTGATCTCAGTTATTGCATTATTCGTTATTGATTGACTCTTTTTTATTTCTTCTGGGTCCTTGTTAAACTTTTCTAGCATCTTCTCAATCCTTGTCTCCAGACTATTTATCTGTAACTCCATTTTGTTTTCAAGATTTTGGATCATTTTTACTATCATTATTCTGAATTCTTTTTCAGGTAGACTCCCTACCTCCTCCTCTTTTATTTGGTTTGGTGGGCTTTTATCATATTCCTTTACCTGCTGAGTATTTCTCTGCCTTTTCATCTTGTTTAGGTTGCTGTGTTTGGGGTGGCCTTTCTGTATGCTGGAAGTTTTTGTGGTTCCTCTTTATTGTGGAGGTTCCTCCCTGTGGGTGGTGTTCAATGAGTGGCTTTTCAAGATTTCCTGGTTAGGGAAGCTTGTGTCAGTGTTCTGGTGGGTGGAGCTGTATCTCTTCTCTCTGGAGTGCAATGAAGTGTCCAGTAGTGAGTTTTGAGGTGTCTATGGGTTTGGTGTGACTTTTGGCCGCCTGTATTTTTGTGCTTGGGTTTATGTTCCTGTGTTGTTGGAGAATTAGCTTGGTATGTCTTGCTCTGAAACTTGTTGGCTCTTGGGTGGAGCTTGGTTTCAATGTAGGTATGGAAGCTTTTGGATGAGCTCTTGTCAATTAATGTTCCCTGGAGTCAGGAGTTTCTTGGCATTCTCAAGTTTTGGATTTAAGCCTCCTGCCTCTGGCTTTCAGTCTTATTCTTACAGTAGCCTCAAGACTTCTCCATCCATACAGCACCAATGATAAAACATCTAGGGTGAAGATGAAAAGATTCTCCACAGTGAGGGACACCAGAGAGGTTCACAGAGTTACATAGAGAGGAGAAGAGGGAGGAGGGTGATAGATGTGACCAGGAGGAGAAGAAGGGAAGTCAAAGGGGAGAGAGCAGTCTAGCCAGTAATCAATTCCCTATTTGCTTTCCACTATCTGGAACACTCAGAGAGGTTCATGGAGGTACATAGATAAGAGAAGAGGGAGGAAGGAGATAGGGGTGACCAGGAGGAGAGGAGGGGGAGTCTAAAGGAGAGAGACCAATGTAGCCAGTGATCAGTTCCCTAAGTGTTCTCCACAGCCTGGAACACACAAAGAGATTCACAGAGTTAAGTAGAGAAGAGAAGGAGGAGGGAGGAGATAGAGGTGACCTGGGGGAGAAAAAGGAAAGTCTAAAGGGCAGTGAGCAATCAAGCCAGTAATCACACTCCTAAGTAAAAATGAGTACTGAAGGTTGGATTCTTAAAGGTACAAAGTTGATAACAAATACCAAAAAACAAAGATTAGAAATCTAGAGTAGAGGTTAGACTCTCAAAAATACAATACCAACAAAACAAAACAAAATCGCAAAAGTTATAAAAAAAAGTATATATGAAATTTGCTTTAAAAATAGGGTCCATTTTTTTGGCAAGGTAATAGGTTTTAAAAATGAAAATTAAAGGAGTAATAAAAAGCCTATTTTTTTTAATTTAAAAATGATAATAGTAAAATATATCTAAGAATTTCTCAGGAGCTGTTGAGGGCAGTGTGGGTCAGTTCAGTTTCAGATAGTTCCTGTTCCAGGTTATACTTCTTCTCAAGATCTATAGGTCCCTTCCAATGTAGCCAGTGCTAACTACAGGGTTTTAATCTGTTGCACCTGTCACTTCCAAAGTGGTTCCCTTTTCTTTGCTTATTTTGGCTTCCTCTGTTTGCAAGTCTCTTTGGTATGTAACTTCCTCCCTGACACAAGTGGGTGAAGATGGTCACTTATTTAGGCTAACTTGTTCAACTGTGCTGCAGGAAGGGAGGAACACTGCAAGCTAATATCACTGGCGTGTGTGGGGAGTGCTCACAGTGTCTGGGCCACACTGGGTTTGCCCCTGCTCATGGCATGTGTGTTTTCCTGGTCTACACTGCTCAGGCTCCAGGTTGCTCTGCAGGGGAACTGGCTAAGGCAGGCCCTGGGTTGCGTGCACTTCCCAGGTCTAAGCCATTCAGGTTCTTGTGTACTCCACAAAAGCACAGACTAGGTTGGGCCTGTGTTTTGTACCCTTCCTAGGTCCAAGCAGCTCAGGAAACCAGGTGCTTGGCGAGCGCACTCTCACCAGGTAGGGAAGTGTGTCTTATCACCTCCCCCATCCCAGCCGCTCGGTCTCCTGGGTGCGCAGCAGGAGTGCCATCTCAGGTCTGCCGTGTGTCTCCTCTGGGGAGCTGATCTCTGGCTGTGACCCTCCTGGAAGATGTCAACCACCCAGGATCCCAGGAAGACTTGGTTAGCAACTGGGAACCTGCTTGCAGTTTGGTGGAGGATGCCATCTCTGGGGCCAAGTTTGCCCCTTGCCTTCTGGCTCTGGCTGTCACGCCTGCCTCCCTGTCTCTGGTGGGGGATGGGCCAGTCCACTGCTGGATAGCTCTCCTCTGGTATTCGTTCAATCCTTTGTTCTGTGAGGCGGCTGGCAGTGCCTTAGGTTAGAAATTTTGGTGAGAAAGTTCTCTCTCTCTTTCCTTCTTTTTTTTTTTTTTTCCTTCTCTCTCTGGCTACCCCACGGTTTGGGTTGCTATCTCACATTAGCTCCCTCAGATTGCCCTCTAAGGCCGGGTCCCTACCCTAAGCAATGCAGCCCATGCCTCCCTGTTCAGCCCCCGCTTGCTGGGGGCGGACACGAGCATCTGGGCTGCTTCTCTTCTGGGAGTTTCAGTTAGGTGCATAATCTGTGGGTTTTATTTATTTTTTCCTCCTAGTTATGTTGCCCTCTGAGATTCCAAAACTCCCCACAGACCCGCCGGTGAGAGTTTCCTGGTGTTTGGAAACTTCTCCTCTTTTACTACTCCCTCCCTGGGATGGGTCTCTGTCCCTAACTCTTTTGTCTCTCTTTTTATCTTTTATATTTTGTCCTACATCCTTTCGAAGACAATGGGCTGCCTTTCTGGATTCCTGGTGTCCTCCGCCAGCATTCAGAAGTTATTTTGTGGTATTTGCTCAGCGTTCAAATAATCTTTCATGAATTTGTGGGGAAGAAAGTGGTCTCCCCATCCTATTCCTCTGCCATCTTAGGACTGCTCCTTAAAAGAATAATTTTTTAAAAACACCATACTTTCCATTACCTTTTTATGGTTCTACCCAAGCTTCCCTGGTGGCACAGAGGTTAAAGCATCTGCCTGCAATGTGGGAGACCTGGGTTCAATCCCTGGGTCAGGAAGATCCCCTGGAGAAGGAAATGGCAACCCACTCCAGTACCCTTGCCTGGAGAATCCCATGGACAGAGGAGCTTGGTGGGCTACAGTCCACGGGGTTGCAAAGAGTCAGATACAACTGAGCAACTTCACTTTCACTTTCACCCAAACTGACCAAGTACTGAAAATTATCATGATCAAAAAAGTACCAAACCATAAGATGTGAGAGCATCAAGTCATCAAATGTCCTACATTTGTGTATTCACTCAGCAAATATTTTAAGCAGCTATTATATGTACAGAACACATACTGTGTGACTGGCACTGTCTTAGAGGCAATCAAGAAAGCCAATGTCTCTGCCCTTTTATATAGCTTACCATCTAGTGGGAGAATCAGTCAACACACTTATTATTTTTTTGAGGCTAATTTTTTTTCATGTTATATGTCATTTGATGCAGATGACACCACCCTTATGGCAGAAAGTGAAGAGGAGTTAAAAAGCCTCTTGATGAAAGTGAAAGAGGAGAGCGAAAAAGTTGGCTTAAAGCTCAACATTCAGAAAGCGAAGATCATGGCATCCGGTCCCATCACTTCATGGCAGATAGATGGGAAAACAGTGGAAACAGTGTCAGACTTTATTTATTTATTTATTTTGGCAAGGAGATCCAACCAATCCGTTCTGAAGGAGGTCAGCCCTGGGATTTCTTTGGGAGGAATGATGCTAAAGTTGAAACTCCAGTACTTTGGCCACCTCATGAGAAGAGTTGACTTATTGGAAAAGACTCTGATGCTAGGAGGGATTGGGGGCAGGAGGAGAAGGGGACGACAGAGGATGTGATGGATGGATGGCATCACAGACTTGATGGACGTGAATCTGAGTGAACTCCGGGAGTTGGTGATGGACAGGGAGGCTTGGCATGCTGCGATTCATGGGGTCGCAAAGAGTCAGACATGACTGAGTGACTGAACTGAACTGAACTTTCCTTCTAAAGTTTTGAACAAGATGGTTTAACAATAGCTCCAAGAACAGTGTCTTGTGTGTAGATAACACTGTAGGCTAGCAGAGGTAGAATAAACCTAAGAGCTCTCCAATTCAACCTACGTCCAATGCAATTTCTCTGATAGCTTTATCATAACAAGTTTTAGCTTCTACTTGGCCAAGTTCAATAACAAAGGACTAACTAGAAGACCATAGATCACCCTGAAAAGAATGTGCTTTATATTATTGTTAGATCAGTTTGTAAATTTATTCACTATGTCAACAAATATTCATTGAGTTTTATAATAAGAAATAGCCCAGTCTCCTCATTTTAAGGATGAGTAACAGAGGCTGACAGTTTAAATGATTTTCTCTAGTTTCTAGGGATAAGAGAACAACAAATCAAAGACAAGAATATGGTTGTTGTAATTTGAGTTCACCATACTTTTCACTCTCAGGTGATAATTTCCCCAGAATATTAAGGAAAAAGAAAAATATACCTCCACAAAGTAGTAGACCTAAAAGTACTTTCTTGTTACTTTATAGCTGAAGTCTTTATAATTTTCAGTGTTATCATTTTAAGGTTCCTGCAAGAGGTAAAATAAGAAAATGTAATAGGCCCATGTTGGGTTTCCCTGATAACTCAGTTGGTAAAGAATCTGCCTGCAATGCAGGAGACCCCAGGTTGATTCCTGGATCAGGAAGATCCACTGGAGAAGGGATAGGCTACCCACTCCAGTATTCTTGGGCTTCCCTGTGGTTCAGCTGGTAAAGAATCTGCCTGGGGAGACCTGGGTTCAATCCCTGGGTTGGAAAGATCCCCTAGAGAAGGGAAAGGTAGGCTACGAGAATTCCATGGTCTGTGGTGTTGCAAAGAGTCAGCTGCAAATTTCACTTTCACTTTTCAATAGGCCTATGTTACATACTAGGAGAAATATATCATGATGCATAGCCAAGGTACATATTTAGGTTTAGAAGTATTTTTGTTTTCTAGATTCTAGTGTTTTAATCATGTGTGTGTGCTTAGTCTCAGCTGTGTCTGACTCTTTGCCACCCCATGGACAGTAGCCTGCCAAGCTCTTCTGCCCATGGGATTCTCCAGGCAAGAATACTGAAGTGGGTAGTCATTCCCATCCCCTTCTCTAGGGGATCTTCCCTATTCAGGGATTGAACCCATGTCTTCTGCATTGCAGGCAGATTCTTTACAGTCTGGGCAACCAGGGAAGACCACTTTAATCATAAATATGACAGTTAACAAGAATTTGATAATAAAAGTTGTATGGGAAAAAAATTGTGTGCTTTCATCTGTGTTTAAAAATGTGTCTCTTTAACAGTTTGATCTCCTAACATGCCTATCAAAATAGTTAAGCACTTAACTCCTAGCTTAGAGCACTGGCACTAATATGATTATTTCACTTTTAATAATCAGGCAAGAGAAATTAAGAACTCAGGGAAGGAGTCTAAAATTTGCATAAAGACAACACCCCCCAATCCTCCACAATATGTTTAATTATTCTAGTCAGTCAGTGTCTGAGGTGTGTGGACAGTGAATGGAGCTGTTTTTAGCACTGTAGGGTGACAGCTTAGCTTTAGAACCAAAAGCAAAAATAGATATGTACTTGCCTGATAGGAAACAAAATGAGAGAGTGATCGCCGTATTATTTCAGTAAGCCTGATGAGCTGCCCACATCTGAGAAGCAGGTGGTCAAAGCGCTGATGGAAAATATGTGATATGTTTATTATCTATTTGATACAATTGTATGGTGACAAGTACAGAATATTGTTGAATCACACAAAATAATTCCATGGGTAAAACCTGAACTTTTTGTTATGCTACATTCACCTTACACATAGATCTGAAATGGTATTCAGTAATTATTATGCTGCACAACATTAATAAATTGACACTGAATCCTATTAGACACTTGGATTTATTTTAATATAAATTTATTTCTTTTAATTGGAGGTTAATTACTTTACAATATTGTATCAGTTTTACCATACATCAACATGAATCTACCATGGGTATACACTTGTTCCCCATCCTGAACCCCCCTCCCTTCTCCCTCCTCGTACCATCCCCCTGGGTCATCCCAGTGCACCAGCCCCAAGCATCCAGTATCATGCATCAAACCTAGACTGGTGATTCGTTTCACATATGATATTATACATGTTTCAATGCCATTCTCCCAAATCATCCCACCCTCTCCCTCTCCCACAGAGTCCAAGAGACAATTCTATACATATGTGTCTCTTTTGCTGTCTCGCATACAGGATTATCGTTACCATCTTTCTAAATTCCATATATATGCATTAGTATACTGTATTGGTGTTTTTCTTTCTGGCTTACTTCACTCTGTATAATAGGCTCCAGTTTCATTCACCTCATTAGAACTGATTCAAATATATATATTTTTAATTGCCAAGCAGTACTCCATTGTGTATATGTACCACTGCTTTCTTACCCATTCATCTGCTGATGGACATCTAGGTTGCTTCCATGTCCTGGCTATTATAAACAGTGCTGCAATGAACATTGGGGTACATGTGCCTCTTTCAATTCTGGTTTCCTCGGTGTCTATGCCAAGCAGTGGGATTGTTGGGTCATAAGGCAGTTCTATTTTCAGGTTTTTAAGGCATCTCCACACTGTTCTCCATAGCGGCTGTACTAGTTTGCATTCTTACCAACAGTGTAAGAAGGTTTCCATTTCTCCACACCCTCTCCAGCATTTCTTGCTTGTAGACTTTTGGATCACAGCCATTCTGACTGGCGTGAAATGGTACCTCATTGTGGCTTTGATTTGCATTTCTCTGATAATGAGTGATGTTGAGCATCTTTTCATGTGTTTGTTAGACATCTGTATGTCTTCTTTGGAGAAATGTCTGTTTAGTTCTTTGGCCCATTTTTTGATTGGGTCATTTATTTTTCTGGAGTTGAGCTGCATAAGTTGCTTGTATATTTTTGAGATTAGTTGTTTGTCAGTTGCTTCATTTGCTATTGTTTTCTCCCATTCAGAAGGCTGTCTTTTTACCTTGCTTATAGTTTCCTTTGTTGTGCAGAAGCTTTTAATTTTAATTAGATCCCATTTGTTTATTTTTGCTTTTATTTCCAGTATTCTGGGAGGTGGATCATAGAGGATCCTGCTGTGATTTATGTCAGAAAGTGTTTTGCCTATGTTCTCCTCTAGGAGTTTTATAGTTTCTGGTCTTACGTTTAGATCTTTAATCCATTTTGAGTTTATTTTTGTGTGTGGTGTTAGAGAGTGATCTAGTTTCATTCTTCTACAAGTGGTTGACCAGTTTTCCCAGCACCACTTGTTAAAGAGATTGTCTTTACTCCATTGTATATTCTTGCCTCCTTTGTCGAAGATAAGGTGTCCATAGGTGTGTGGATTTATCTCTGGGCTTTCTATTTTGTTCCATTGATCTATATTTCTGTCTTTGTGCCAGTACCATACTGTCTTGATGACTGTGGCTTTGTAGTAGAGCCTGAAGCCAGGCAAGTTGATTCCTCCAGTTCCATTCTTCTTTCTCAAGATTGCTTTGGCTATTCGAGGTTTTTTGTATTTCCATACAAATCTTGAAATTATTTGTTCTAGTTCTGTGAAAAATACCGTTGGTAGCTTGATAGGGATTGCATTGAATCTATAGATTGCTTTGGGTAGTATACTCATTTTCACTATATTGATTCTTCTGATCCATGAACATGGTATATTTCTCCATCTATTAGTGTCCTCTGATTTCTTTCACCAGTGTTTTATAGTTTTCTATATATAGGTCTTTAGTTTCTTTAGGTAGATATATTCCTAAGTATTTTATTCTTTTCGCTGCAATGGTGAATGGAATTGTTTCCTTAATTTCTCTTTCTGTTTTCTCATTGTTAGTGTATAGGAATGCAAGGGATTTCTGTCTGTTTGGATTTATTTTATTCATACTAAGCATTATTGGGACTTCCCTGGTGGCTCAGATGGTAAAGCGTCTGTCTACAATGCGGGAGACCCGGGTTCGATCCCTGGGTTGGGAAGATCCCCTGGAGAAGGAAATGGCAAGCCACTCCAGGACTATTGCCTGGAAAATCCCATGGACGGAGGAGCCTGGTAGGCTACAGTCCATGGGGTCGCAAAGAGTCGGACACGACTGAGCAACTTCACTTTCACTTTCACTAAGCATTATTGAGTCCCAAATCAAGTTCTCTAGCTTATTAAATGCCATCTTTTCAAACAAAACGATTTTCATACTCAGAACAGAAAGCTTCCTGTTGCTGTAAGTGAAATTATCAGAAGACACATATTAATAACCAACTGCAACCCAATTGATTGAGGTATGATGGATGTTTAATAGTTTGAGTACTCAGTGTTGCACTGTGTTCTTGACAGCAAGAGTCCTTATCATCGATTAGAATCAACTTTGATTAGTGCTCAGCAGAATCCAGACCAAATGGAAACAGATGCCTGGCCTGGCATCATGCCACACTATGGGGCTCTTAGGTGAACTTATTTAAGCCAGTATGAAGTATATTTAATGAAAAGGAAGAATTCTCAATCAAACTCTCCCTTAAGCTCCATAAATCAGTCAATATATACTCAAATCTGGCTGAAATTGCTATAGCTCTGAGTAATCATATCAACATAAAAAAGTATTTCATTAAGTAGTCTAGTTGCACCATTATTGTTATTATCTGGGCCTCTGGTATTCCTTTTTTTCTCCAGTTCAACAGTTACCCTTTATCATACACCTCCCTGGTGGCTCAGAGGTTAAAGCGTCTGCCTGGAATGCAGGAGACCCGGGTTCGATCCCTGAGTCAGGAAGATCCCCTGGAGAAGGAAATGGCAACCCACTCCAGTACTCTTGCCTGGAGAATCCCATGGAGGGAGGAGCCTGGTGGGCTACAGTCCATGGGGTCGCAAAGAGTCGAACACGACTGAGCGACTTCACTCACTCACTCATAGTTTAGAACTGTAAATAAAGTTCTATTAAATGCATTCATAATATTATTCATTTGTCAAACATTTAACTGAGTGTATGTACATGTGCCAGGCTTCCCAAGTGGCTCAGCAGATAAAGACTCTGCCTGCAATACAGGAAATATAGGAGACGTGGATCTGATCCCTGGGTGGGGAAGATCCCCTGGAGGGGGAAATAGTGACCCATTCCAATATTCTTGCTTGAAGAATCCCATGGAGAGACGAACCTTGCAGGCTATAGTCCATAGTGTTGTAAAGAGTTGAACACGACTGAAACAACTGAGCAGGCATGCACATACGCACATACATTTGCAAGGAAGTCTTTTATGTATTGCAGAAATGGAGATGAAGAGAATGTTTATTCTTCCTTCAAGGATAAAAAGTCATCTAGACAATTATCCTCTGTTAACATGTTAAGTGCTAGGAAAAAGATAAACACCAGGTACTACAATAATTCGGAGAAGGCAATGGCAACCCACTCCAGTACTCTTGCCTGGAAAATCCCATGGATGGAGGAACCTGGTGGGCTGCAGTCCATGGGGTTGCTACAAGTCAGACACGACTGAGTGACTTTACGTTCACTTTTCACTTTAATGCATTGGAGAAGGAAATGGCAACTCACTCCAGTGTTCTTGCCTGAGGAATCCCAGGGACGGGGGAGCCTGGTGGGCTTCCGTCTATGGAGTCGCACAGAGTTGGACATGATTGAAGTGACTTAGCAGCAGCAGCAACTACAGTAATTCAGTAGAGGGAAATCTAGATTTAGCTGGAAGAGGCAGTTATGGAAGGCTTCTTGGTGGTACCTTCACTGAATCTTCACGTACTGTTAGGAGTTCAGTTAAAATAAGTAAAGACACTACTGACAGGATAAAAAGGCTAGAGAAAGGGGAAGAGTGGACACAGAGACACATACAGAGGGACGACTATGGAGATACACAAAGAAAACACCATGTGAAGATGGAGGATTGGAGTGACACGTCCACAAGCTAAGATATATGTGGCTAGCAGAAGCTAGAAGAGGGGCATGGACCAGATTCTTCCCTCCTGCCTTCAGAGGGATTGAGCATGGCTCTACTGATACCTTGATGTGGTACTTCTGGCTTCTAGAACTGAGACAATAAATCTCTTAAGCAAAAAAAAAAAAAACCTATATGAAGTATGTGGGCTCATACAGTAGTGGTGTGACATGTCCTGCAGAAGTAGTTGGGACATAAATGACACTGAAAATTATTCTAGGGACTCCCAAATTTTTTACTCCCTGTAGGTGAAAGGGTGTAGGTGAATGGTATCAAGCAAGAGAATTACATAGTAAAAAGCATATTTATGTATTTATGTACATATGTATTCACTTATAATTTTTCTAGTTTATCAAGGTATAAATGACAAATAAAAATTGTAAATATTTAAGATGTACAACTTGATGACTTGATACACATAGACACTGTGAAATAATCACAATTAAACTAATTAGCATATCCATAACCTCACATAGTTACCATATATTTTGAAGGTAAAAACAGCTAGACTAGGTGATTGATTAAATTTATGAGTGGGATAACTGGAGAAAGGAAAAACTGTTATGAAGGTTGATGCCATTAATTTAAATAGGGAATAATGGAGAAAGCAGAACATGAGGCCTTGAGATGTAGGAGAAATGAGAAAAGATATGCTTTTGCTTAAGGAGCTGTCTGCTCTCTTAAGCAAGGCCAATACCATTTAATTCAGCTTTCTTGTGGGACGATAACCCACTCTAAACCAAGAGAATCAATACTGGGCCAGCAGACCTTTGAAATTTGATACTTGGAGACAAAGGCTAGTGTGCTTCTGAGGACTGTTCAAACAGAAGCTAAAGCAAAAAAGACAGAATTTTATCAAAGGCTAAATTCAATTGGTGAAAAGACAAAAAAAAAAAAGTTTACTCACTGTGGAAAGCAAGAACTGTCAAACATTGCTTTACAACTTGGTAAATTGCTCATTCAACATTTCCTATCACAGGTTTGGCTCCCAATTTCAGCAATACAGCTAATCAGGGTAAAAATTATTTATTTTAGCACCTCAGTAATGTTATATTACTTAAGTAATAGAAATAAAAGAAAACTGAGGGATACAATCAGAGAACCAAGCAGAAAAGAATGAACTTAGACTACAGATAAAGGAATGTCTGATTTTTGAATCTACAGGGCTGAGGGCCAGGTCTTGCAAACAGATACATGTTCATCTAATATGTAGCCAGTCCCAAGAAAAAAAAAATCACGTCTTCTACTTCTTAGTTAAGTATCACTTCTATACAGACTAATATTGGAGTAAATCCAGTGTTAAATTTATTTATTTATTTGTGGAAGCTGGTTACTATATTCTCTTTTTTAAAAAATTATTTATTTTTTAATTGAAGGATAATTGCTTTACAGAATTTTGTTGTTTTCTGTCAAACATCAATATGAATAAGCCATAGGTGTACATATGTCCCCTCCCTCTTGAACCTCCCTCCCATCTTCCTCCCCATCCCACCCCTCTAGGTTGATATAGAGCCCCTGTTTAAATTCCCTGAGACATAGAGCAAATTCCCATTGGATCTCTATTTTACATATGGTAATGTAAGTTTCCATGTTACTCTTTCCATATATCTAACCCTCTCCTCTGGAGAAGGCGACGGCACCCCACTCCAGTACTCTTGCCTGGAAAATCCCATGGACAGAGGAGCCTGGTAGGCTGCAGTCCATGGGGTTGTGAAGAGTCGGACACGACTGAGCGACTTCCCTTTCACTTTTCACTTTCATGCATTGGAGAAGGAATGGCAACCCACTCGTGTTCTTGCCTGGAGAATCCTAGGGACAGGGGAGCGTGGTAGGCTGCCATCTATGGGGTCTCACAGATTTGGACACGACTGAAGTGACTTAGCAGTAGCAACCCTCTCCTCTGCTCTATTTTATTCAATCATTATCACTAGTTAGAGGCTTTCATACTAAGTCACTCAGTTGTGTTCAACTCTTTGTGACCCTATGGGCTGTATCCCTCCAGACTCCTCTTTGTGGGATTCTCCAGGGAAGAACACTGGGTTGCTATGCTCTTCTCCAGGGGCTCTTCCCAACCTAGGGATCAAGCCTGTGTCTCATATGTCTCCTGCATTGGCAGGCAGGCTCTTTATCATTAGTGTCACCTGGGAAGACCATTTTGTCAAGCACAGGAGGGAATCAAGATTGCCAGGAGAAATATCAATAACCTCAGATATGCAGATGACACCACCCTTATGGCAGACAGTGAAGAAGAACTAAAGAGCCTCTTGATAAAAGTGAAAGAGGAGAGTGAAAAAATTGGCTTAAAGCTCAACATTCAGAAAACTAAGATCATGGCATCTGGTCCCATCACTTCATGGCAAATAGATGGGGAAACAGTGGATACAGTGGCTGACTGTTTTTCTGGGCTCCGAAATCACTGCGGATGGTGATTGCAGCCATGAAATTAAAAGACACTTGCTCCTTGGAAGGAAAGTTATGACAAACCTAGGCAGCATATTAAAAAGCAGAGACATTACTTTGCCAACAAAAGTCCATCTAGTCAAGGCTATGGTTTTTGCAGTGGTTATGTATGGATGTGAGAGTTGGACTATAAAGAAAGCTGAGTGCAGAAGAATTGATGCTTTCCAACTGTGGTGTTGGAGAAGATTCTTGAGAGTCCCTTGGACTGCAAGGAGATCCAAGCAGTCCATCCTAAAGGAGATCAGTTTTGGGTGTTCATTGGAGGGACTGATGTTGAGACTGAAACTCCAATACTTTGGCCACTTGATGCAGAGAGCTGACTCATTTGAAAAGACCCTGATGCTGGGAAAGATTGAGGGCAGGAGGAGAAGGGGCTGACAGAGGATGAAATGGTTGGATGGCATCACCAACACAATGGACATGGATTTGGTGGACTCTGGGAGTTGGTGATGGACAGAAAGGCCTGGCGTGCTGTGGTTCATGGTGTCGAAAGGAGTTGGACACGACTGGGCGACTGAACTGAACTGAGAGGAACGAATATTAATGCCACCTTTCAGTAGACATTGTCACCTGCTGATAATCTCAAACCCAAGTATCTGAAAACTTTAATGGCTTCAAACCATGATATCTTCCATATGGGCCCATTTTGGCTTATGGAATGATGGCAGCACCCTCCTTGTCTCATTTTTAATCATTCTGAGCTATGTTTCACTCTAAACACTAGTAAATTAGTTAGTTACCAAGTCCACTGTTTTATATTTTCTCTCACAAATCACACATACACACATATATGTAATTATATGTGTAAATAAGCACATATATATAACTGAATTACTTTGCTCTACACTTGAAACATTATAAAACAGCTATACTTCAGTTTTTAAAAAAAGCAAGTTGAAAGGGTTAGTGAATGCATTTTGAGACAGATTATGGTACACCTATTAAAAGCTTGATATACAGGGACTTCCCTGGTGGCTCAGATGGTAAAGAATCTGCCTGCAATGCGCGAGACCCAGGTTTGATCCCTGGGTTGAGAAGATCCCCTGGAGGAGGGCATGGCAACTCACTCCAGTTCTTGCCTGGGATATCCCATGGACAGAGGAGCCTGGCAGGCTACAGTCCATGGAGTCTCAAAGAGCCAGACAAGACTGAGCAGCTAAAACTTTCACTTTCATACAGGTTTGGAGCTACACCTACAAACACAACATTTAGGATTCAAAATCCTGGATAGGGGATAAAGCATGCCTGGTACATTTTTTTGGTTTTTGTTTTACTTTTTGCCCATGCAGCCTGTGGGATCTTAGTTCTCTGACCAGGGATCATGTCCCCCGCAGTGGAAGTGCCGAGTCTTACCACTGGACCACCAGAGAAGTCCCTGAAATATACATTCTTAATACTTGCTGCTGCTGCTGCTAAGTCGCTTCAGTCATGTCTGACTCTGTGCAACCCCATAGACGGCAGCCCACCAGGCTCCCCCATCCCTTGGATTCTCCAGGCAAGAATACTGGAGTGGGTTGCCGTTTCCTTCTCCAATTCTTAATACTTATTTAGTCTATTTCCCATCTTTATTCATGCTCAATTATCTAATGTAGCCCACCAAAGAAAGTGGTTATCAGAGAAAAACTGCAAGCACTGAAAGTAACAGAAAATGATCAACACTCTCTGTATATCATCTCTCTATAAACTTGATCATTATAGAGTCCAATCGATTTCCAATCTTTTCTTTCCACAATTAGACAACTGACAAAGTACATCTCTACTTCCTTGCTCCCACAGTGTGAGAAAAGTGCCCTTTTAATGTACAAAGCCTCTCCCTCATCTCTTAATTTTCATATTCTACTCAGGCTGAGGAGGAAGAATACTTGGTTAGAAACTGTGCCATTTATCTCTTTAGCAACTACAGCAACAGCTGCAGAGCAGCACCTATAATACCTTCCATGAAAACTGATGAAACACTTTGTGGGCTATGGGCACTTTTATAATACATTGCTTTTTTAAAAAAAATTTATTGGAGCACAGTTGATTTAAAATGTTTTGTTAGTTTCAGGTGCACAGCAAAGTGAATCAGTTATGCATATACCTATATCCACTCTTTTTTAGATTCTTTTCCCATATAGGTCATTACCTATATTGAGTATTGAATAGTGTTACCTGTGCTATACAACAGGTCCTTATTAGTTATCTATTTTATATATAGTGGTGTGTATATGGCAATCCCAATCTCTCAATTTATCCCTCCTTTCCCTTCCCTCTTTGTAACCATAATGTTTTTTCCTACATCCGTGTAATACATTATTTTGGGGCATGCAAAATGATTCAGTACCTATAGAGGGGAAAGTAGCAACAACTACCAAAATGACAAAGGTTTTACTTGGTGGCCCAGATTCCTAATCAGGGAATTTATCCTATTGGTATGTTTACACAAGCAAGAAATGTCATATATATAAGGTTATTATTTGAAGCATTATTTGTAATAACTAAATCCTGAGAACAATTAGTGTTCCTGTGTAGGTGTGGTATAACCACATGATCAAATATTATGCAGGCTAAAAAGTGAAAAAGATTTCTCTGTATTGATACGATTCTTGTTACTTTTTTTTTTCTTAAAAATAATTTATTTAATTGGTGGCTAATTACTCTACAATATTGTAGTGGTTTTTGCAATACATTGACATGAATTAGCCATGGGTGTACATGTATCCCCCATCCTGAACCCCACTCCCACCTCCCTCCCAACCCCATCCCTCAGGGTCATCCCTGTGCACCAGCCCTGAGTGCCCTGTCTCATGCATTGAACCTGGACTGGCAATCTGTTTCACATATGGTAATATACATGTTTCAGTGCTCTCTCTCAAATCATCCCACCCTCACCTTTTCCCAGAGTCCACAGAGTCTGTTTTTACATCTGTGTCTCTTTTGCTGTCTCGCATATAGGGTCATCATTACCATCTTTCTAAATTCCATATATATGCATTAATATACTGTATTGGTGTTTTTCTTTCTGACTTACTTCACTCTGTATAATACGCTCCAGTTTCATCCACCTCATTAGAACTGATTCAAATGCATTCTTTTTAATAGCTGAGTAATATTCCATTGTGTATACATACCACAGCTTTCTTATCCTTTCATCTGCCGATGGACATTTAGGTTGCTTCTATGTCCTAGCTGTTGGAAACAGTTCTGCAATGAACACTGGGGTACATGTGTCCCTTTCAATTCTGGTTTCCTCGGTGTGGATGCCCAGCAGTGGGATTGCTGGGTCATATGGCAGTTCTATTTCCAGTTTTTTAAGGAATCTCCACACTGTTCTCCATAGTGGCTGTACTAGTTTCCATTCCCACCAACAGTGTAAGAGGGTTCCCTTTTCTTCACACCTTCTCCAGCATTTATTGTTTGTAGCCTTTTGATAGTAGCCATTATGACTGATGTGAAATGGTACCTCATTGTGGTTTTGATTTGCATTTCTCTGATAATGAGTGATGTTGAGCATCTTTTCATGTGTTTACTAGCCATCTGTATGTCTTCTTTGGAGAAATATCTGTTTAGTTCTTTGGCCCATTTTTTGATTAGGTCATTTATTTTTCTGGAGTTGAGCTGCATGAGCTGCTTGTATATTTTTGAGATTAATTCTTTGTCAGTTGCTTCATTTTCTGTTATTTTCTGCCATTCTAAAGGCTGTCTTTTCATATTGTTTATAGTTTCCTTCGTTGTGCAAAAGCTTTTAACTTTAATTAGGTTCAATTTGTTTATTTTTGCTTTTGTTACCATGACTCTGGGAGGTGGGTCATAGAGGATCCTGCTATGATTTACATCAGAGAGTGTTTTGCCTATGTTTTCCTCTAGCAGTTTTGTAGTTTCTGGTCTTACATTTAGATCTTTAATCCATTTTGAGTTTATTTTGGGGTATGGTGTTAGATAGTGCTCTAGTTTCATTCTTTTACAAGTGGTTGACCAGTTTTCCCAGCACCACTTGTTAGAGATTATCTCTTCTCCATTGTATATTCTTGCCTCTTTTGTCAAAGATAAGGTGTCCATAGATGACACCACCCTTGTGGCAGAAAGTGAAGAGGAGCTAAAAAGCCTCTTGGTGAAAGTGAAAGAGGAGAGAGATGTGTATAAGAGACAGGAGAAATACTGTATTCACTTTCTGTCAAATGCAAAGCTTCCAAGGTGGGCTTACCACCACATGGTTAAGTCTGCCATGCTTCATGATCCAAAATTGCTCATCATCACCATCAGACTGCCCACTAACTCTCCTAACACCTCCTAGGGGTTAGGAGGCAAACATTCCAATCCAGGGATTCATATATTTCACATCAAACTGAGAACAGTCAAAAACGTAGTTTTCTTCATGTATGGATGTGAGAGTTGGACTGTGAAGAAGGCCGAGCGCCGAAGAATTGATGTTTTTGAACTGTGGTGTTGGAGAAAACTCTCGAGAGTCCCTCGGACTGCAAGGAGATCCAACCAGTCCATTCTGAAGGAGATCAACCCTGGGATTTCTTTGGAAGGAATGATGCTGAAGCTGAAACTCCAGTACTTTGGCCACCTCATGCAAAGAGTTGACTCATTGGAAAAGACTCTGATGCTGGGAGGGATTGGAGGCAGGAGGAGAAGGGGACGACCGAGGATGAGATGCCTGGATGGCATCACTGACTCGATGGACGTGAGTCTGAGTGAACTCCGAGAGATGGTGATGAACAGGGAGGCCTGGCGTGCTGCGATTCATGGGGTCGCAAAGAGTTGGACACGACTGAGTGACTGAACTGAACTGACTGAGGTGCATGGATTTATCTCTGGGCTTTCTATTTTGTTCCATTGATCTATGTTTCTGTCTTTGTGCCAGTACCATACTGTCTTAATGGCTGTGGCTTTGTAGTATAGCCTGAAGTCAGGGAGGTTGATTCCTCCAGTTCCATTCTTCTTTCTCAAGATTGCTTTGGCTATTTGAGGTTTTTTGTATTTCCACACAAATTGTGAAATTATTTGTTCTAGTTCTCTGAAAAATATCGTTGGTAACTTGATAGGGATTGCATTGAATCTATAGATTGCTCTGGGTAGTATACTCATTTTCACTATATTGATTCTTCTGATCCATGAACATGGTATATTTCTCCATCTATTTGTATCCTTTTTGATTTCTTTCATCAGTGTTTTATAGTTTTTTATACATAGGTCTTTTGTTTCTTTAGGTAGATGTATTCCTAAGTATTTTATTTTTTCATTGTAATGGTGAATGGAATTGTTTCCTTAATTTCTCTTTCTGTTTTTTTATTGTTAGTGTATAGGAATGCAAGGGATTTCTCTGTGTTAATTTTATATTCTGCAAATTTACTATATTCATTGATTAGCTCTAGTAATTTCCTGGTGGAGTCTTCAGAGTTTTCTATGTAGAGGATCATGTCATGTGCAAACAGTGAGAGTTTTACTTCTTCTTTTCCTATCTGGATTCCTTTTATTTCTTTTTCTTCTCTGATTGCTGTGGCTAAAACTTCCAAAACTATGTTGAATAGTAGTGTTGAGAGTGAGCATCCTTGTCTTAGGGGAAATGCTTTCAATTTTCACCATTGAGGATAATGTTTGCTGTGGGTTTATCATATATGGCTTTTATTATGTTGAGGTGTGTTCCTTCTATGCCTGCTTTCTGGAAGTTTTTTTTTTTTTTATCATAAATGGATGCTGAATGTTGTCAAAGGCTTTCTCTGAATCTATTGAGATAATCATATGATTTTGATCTTTCAATTGGTTAATGTTGTGTATGACACTGATTGATTTGTGAATACTGAAGAATCCTTGCATCCCTGGGATAAAGCCCACTTTGTCATGATGTATGATCTTTTTAATATGTTGTTGGATTCTATTTGCTAGAAATTTGTTGAGGATTTTTGTATCTATGTTCCTCAGTGGCATTGGATGGTAGTTTTCTTTTTTAGTGGCATCTTTGTCTGGTTTTGGTATTAGGGTGATTGATGGTGGCTTCATAGAATGAGTTTGGCAGTTTACCTTCCCCTGAAATTTTCTGGAAGAGTTTGAGTAGGATAGGTGTTAGCTCTTCTCTAAATTTTTAGTAGAATTCAGCTGTGAAGCCATCTGGTCCTGGGCCTTTCTTTGCTGGAAGATTTTTGATTACAGTTTTGATTTCCGTGCTTGTGATGGGTCTGTTAAGATTTTCTATTTCTTCTTGGTTCAGTTTTGGAAGATTATATTTTTCTAAGAATTTGTCCATTTCTTCCAAGTTGTCCATTTTATTAGCATATAATTGCTGATAGTAGTCACTTATGATCCTTTGTATTTCTGTATTGTCTGTTGTGGTCTCTCCATTTTCATTTCTAATTTTATTGATTTGATTTTTCTCCCTTTGTTTCTTGATGAGTCTGGCTAATGGTTTGTCTATTTTATTTATCTTCTCAAAGAATCAGCTTTTAGTTTAGTTGATTTTGCTATAGTCTCTTTTGTTTCTTTTTCATTTATTTCTGCCCTAAATTTTATTATTTCTTTCCTTCTACTAACCTTGGGGTGCTTCATTTCTTCTTTTTTTAGTTTCTTTAGGTGTAAAGTTAGGTTATTTATTTGATTTTTCTCTTGTTTCTTGAGGTAAGCTTATATTGCTATGAACTTCCCCCTTAACACTGTTTTTACTGAATCCCATATATTTTGGGTTATTGTGTTTTCATTTTCATTCGTTTTTATGCATATTTTGATTTCTTTTTTGATTTCTTCTCTGATTTGTTGGTTATTGAGAAGCGTATTGTTTAGTGTCCATATGTTTGTATTTTTAGTAGTCTCCTATAGTTGACATCTAATCTTACTGCATTGTGATCAGAAAAGGTGCTTGATATGATTGCAATTTTTTTGAATTTACCAAGACTAGATTTATGGCCCAGGATGTGATCAATCCTGGAGAATGTTCCATGTGCACTTAAGAAAAAGGTGAAATTCTTTGTTTTAGGGTGAAATGTCCTATAGATATCAATTAGGTCTAACTGGTCCATTGTATCATTTAAAGTTTGTGTTTCCTTGCTAATTTTCTGTTTGGTTGATCTATCCATAGGTGTGAGTAGGGTATTAAATTCTCCCACTATTATTGTGTTACTGCTAATTTCCCCTTTCATACTTGTCAGCATTTGCTTTAACATATTGTGGTGCTCCTATGTTTGGTACATATATATTTATAATTGTTATATCTTCTTCTTGGATTGATCCTTTGATCATTATGTAGTGTCCTTCTTTGTCTCTTCTCATGGCCTTTCCATTACATT